>JAJTUR010000050.1:0-360601 GCA_021399475.1 Hyaloscypha finlandica | reverse complement strand
TAGACTATATTAGGGTTAATCTTATCTCTAGGGAAGAGTACTTAGGTTTATATCTTCTCTTCTACTTATCCTTAAGTATTTACTTTATTCTATCTCTTTAATAAAGTATTAGCTTATTTATTCGACTTTCTAGAATAGTATATAAGCTTGAAGTAGTATTAGGATAAGAGCTCTACTTATCTAGCTTATCTAAATAAGAGCTTCTTAGTAGTTATAAAGTATTTAGGGTATAGTAATTAGAATAGACCTCAAGAGGGTATCCTAAAGACTTTCTAGTTCTATTCTCTATTCCTCTAATACTTATAATAGCAAGTATTTCCTTATTATTTATATTATAGTTAAGCTCTACTAGTAATATAGTCTTAGAAAAATAGGCTACTAAGTACTAAAGACCTATTTCCGGGTCTTACTAAGAGAGTAGGCTAGTAATTACTCCTTTAAGGTATCTATTCTATTATTATAAGAGATCTAGATTATAATATTATAGAACTAAGGTAGAAACTATAGCTCCTTTTAGGAAGTCGAAAGCTTCTTATATTACTTATTTACTTAAATAAAATACTTTCTTTAAGTATAATAAGGGTCTTATAATTATCTATATTCTCTAATAAAGTATATAAAAATTATAGAATCCTAGGAAAGACTATACTCCCTTAACTATCTTAGGAGGTTACTAGTTCTATATAACTTCTACCTTATTAGGGTTTACTTAATACTAGTAGTCGAGATATAAAGCTTAAGTATTTTATATATATGACCTTAAACTCCGACTTCTTAATATTTACTTAAAGTCTAATAAGATATAGCTTATTAAGTACCTTTTATATATACTATTTATATTCTACTAAGTCCTCTAAGTAAATTAGGATATTATCTAGGTATATAGTATAAAAATCATCTAAATACTCGAAGAGTATATATTTATATAGTATTAATATATAGCTAAGCTATTAGTTAGCTTTCCTAAAGAATATTATATTTATATATCTATAGTAGTATAGAAAGTCGTTAGTTTTTAGAGTCTAGTCTATAGCTATATAATAGAAGGCTTAAGGATATTAAGCTTATATAGATCTTGCCTTAGATAGTTAGCTTAAGGTCTTATTAATTAGGGGAAGGGGTATTAATCTTCGTATAATATTATTTAGCACGAAATTAATATAGAAGGTAGTCCTCTATTACTTTCTTTATAAAGAGAACTAGTGAGGTAAAGGGGCTTAACTAGCTTTAATAAAGCCTTTACTAAGTTATCTTCTAAGAAGTATTTAATTCCAAAGCTCCTAAGTAACTACTAGTATAGTAGTTAATATCTAATACTCTTAGTACCTTTAGACCTTTAATCTAAATCTTATAGTTATATAATCTATATAGTATAGGGTATCTAATTCTTTTTTGAGAAAATAGATATATTTCCTTAAGCTTAGGGGTAATATCCTCTAGAGTTATTAGAGTTCTATTTCTCCTAGCTATTAGTCTCTAGTCTAGGATAACTTCTCTTTTAGGCTTTAAGTTCTTTATTAATCTCGTAAATAGAGATTTGCTAATAATATTCTCTTCTCTCTTAGCTATAAAGTTAAATACTATAGTAGTAAGGATAACTAGATCTAGTATTTATTCCTTATTAAGGGTCTTATCCACTTCTTTAGCTTCTTTTTAGGAATAGCTTCTTATCTAGCTATAGAAGTTCCTTTTCTATAGACTTATATGATTCTCTCTAGTCTATTTAGAAAGTAGACGATACTTAAGAATAGTAGGTTTCTAAGAATAACTTATAATAGTATCCTAATAATTCATGTCTTTTAGTACTTCTTATTAGTCTACTTCTCTAGCTATTACTAAGAAGTACTAATAATATAGCTATATTATATAGTCTTAGGACTATTCTTAGGCTATATAAGCCTATATCTTAGTAATTAACTAGAACGTCTATATATATAGCCTATTTCCTACTAAGGATAATATTATAGTCTCTAAGGTTTAGGATAATTATAGGTACCTTAATAGTATATCTATTAATTAAGAGTAATATATTATATACTTCTTAGTAGACTCTACTAGTTTATTATGAATCCTCGTATAGTATATAGTAAAGGAGGAGTTATAGCTCAACTCCTAGGAATTACTCTATAAGCTAAGTGAGCTTAGTATTAATAAAAGTATATCTATTTACTCTAGTATTAATAAGGGAAGAAGACTTAATTCCTAATTATTTATACTAATAGTATAGGTATTATAAGAGTATTCCTCCTATTAGATAAGTTAAGTCTATCTCTACTATATTAATACTATAAGCCCTAGAGTAGAGACTTTCTCTAGGGTACTCGTTTTCTAGTTCTTCTTAGAATTAGAACTCTATTATAAGCCTCTAGTAGAATAGCCTAGCTTAACCTAAGATAGAGCTACCTTAGTTTCTATAGTATACTTATATAGTAGTTATAGATATAGTACTGAACTCGTTATAGTTAAAGTACTTAATAATTAAGGGATTACTATTATAGGGTATTACTTATCTTCTAGGGGGGTTTATACTTAACTATAGTAGTAGATATAACTCTTCCTTAACTACTACTATAGGGTATATAGAGAAGAGGTTTAGTTATTCCTACTATTATCTTCTTATACTCCTTAGCCTTATTATATAAAGCTCGGATTTACTAATTATTTATAGTATAGAACTAAGTAAAGTAGATAATATTAATAGAAGGGTTTATAATATATATATACTAATTCCTAGAGCTTAGATAAAGCTTCTTATTTAATCCTATTTGAGCTATTTAGTAATATTACCTTCTATAGATAATTATAAGAAGCGGGTATAGAACTCCTAAAATATATAACTAAGTGAAGTAAAAGCTTTCTAAAGTTAGAATAAGTTTCTATAGCTTATTAGATTAGAGTGTAACTGTTTAGGTAATTATATCTCCGAGAACTAATAATACTAATAAGTGCTTTCCTAGTTTATATAAGGGTTAGTTAAAGCGAGGGTATTACTTATAAGTCTATTAGAAATATAGATAATCTTAAATTCTTAGTTAAGTATATATTAGTGTTTCCTTATAGCTTATTCTTGATTTGGACTAGCTAGTCATCGAAAACTATATAATCTCTATAGAAGAAGGTTAAGTCTAGTAAGATAATTACTCTAAGGGCTCTATATAATATATATAGAATAAGGGATTATTTATAGCTTCGAGAGTCGATTTCAGGGGCTACTTCTAGAGCTTATATAAGAGCAGCTAGTACTAATATAAGTCAATTAAGGAGTATAGTATAACGCTTAATATCTACCTCGAGCTTAGTATTCTAGAGCTTTATATTCTCAAAATACCCTTAGTATCTCTATATCTCTTCTTATATTTAGTTAGCTTCGTAGTAGTATCTTAGTAGTTCTTAATAATTAGGTTAATATCCTTAAGGAAGTTAACCGGGTCCTTAGACTAGTTATTTAGATTATGAGAGGTAATTAGATAATCTATATCTAGTACTTTTCTAATAAATAAAGAGTATTCCTCTATAGACTCGTTTATAAAGCCTCTTAGAATATTAATAGAGTATTTGGATTAAGAAGAGTTACTAATAAGATAACCTAATCTAAGAAGAGCTTATTAAGAAGTCGATATCCTTCCTAGTTATATAGGGTCCTAGAAAGTTAACTTATTACACTTTTCCTCTAAAATATCCTCCCTAGTAGTCTTATTACTAGTATATATATAAGGTCTATAAGGTTATAGAGTAAAGCTTACTATTAATAGTTAGGTTACTAGCTTATAAGTACTTATTACTATAGGACTTAGTTAAAGAATAGCCTTTAATAGGATTCTTCGATTTTCGGGGGTTTTTTCGAGGGTTTCTAATATACTACTAGTATATAAGGGTCTAGAGTAGTTCATTACTCTTATTAGTCTAAAGCTTTAGCTTATATTCTAAGGTTCTATAATCGCAATAGTATCTTTATTTAGAGTAGTTAAATATAAGTATTTTGGTTTATTTGAAATCCTTTATAGGATTAAAGGGATTAAGCTTTAAATACTATTATAGGTATAGTATTTAGGGCTTAGAAAGTAAGGTAAAAGGTCCCTTATAAAGATAATTCAAAGCTAAAAAAGGAAAGACTAGAATATAGGAGGTTATAAGAGTATATATATACCCTATAATATACTAGTCTATATAGGGCTTAGCTTCCTAAATTTCCCTAGGTATACTCTATCTAGATTCCCTTAGCGAAGCGGCCGCGTCACGTGGTAGTATAGGACATATAGGATATAAGACATATAAGACATAAGATATAGTTAAGTAACTAGATGAAATATCGTCACATTAATCCTCTTAGGCATATAACGAGATTCTAGTATATAATAATAGTATATTTAGTAGTTATATTATCTTTAACTATATCTATAAAGAGATATATATTTCGCTAGTATATATTATTTCTTACTAATATATAGTGTCATGAGACCGGGTCTCTGGGCTTAGAAAGTAAGGTAAAGTAGCTCTATTCCGAGGATACTAAACTAAGGAGGGAAGCTCTTGAGTGCGGGAGCTTTGGTGTTCTAAATACAAGTGATAGCCGCATGCGCCATCGCTGTCACGTGACGCTAAATTTACTAGCGAGCGGCATGCGTCACACATAGTCTCTTTCTCCTTCGGATATTACGAGATCTGGGTTAAAGTAACTAATATCCGAAGCTCTTTACTATATATTTATTAGGTCATATTAATTTACTAGGGGTAGTAGTAGTATTTCTTCGTTTCTTACCCCTCACGTATACTATCTAAATATAGTAGCGACTACGTTAGCGATTATAGCTACTATATCCTCTCTAGAGAGGGGTTCGCCTATAGTTTATAGTAAAACTCGGTGTATCTCCTCTATTCTATCTAATTCTCGTGAATCCTCCCTTCGTTCACTAGTGGCTCGTTCGCTGGCGGTTACAGTTGTGTTTCGTGCGGTATTTGTAGCAGGTGGTGAAGTGTGCCCCGCACCTTCCCAACCTCTAGGGATATCGTATAAAGGGGTCTGAGGAGCTATTAAGAACTCGGGGATCTTACGTATTTACGCTAAGAATTCGCGTAGGTTTTTTCTAAAGAGAGATTTATCGACGGCCTAATCGTAAGGGAAAGGACTTAGTTCTGTGGAACGTTAGCTACTTGATATAGAGGAGGTTAAGGCTTCTCGTTAAGGGTAGTGAGTAGTGATCCTCTCGATTACCTTATGATCTGTTGTGCCGATCTCCTTAGATAAGGCGTGGTTTAATACGAGAAAGGAGCGGGATTAATAGGCTTTCTCGATGAGTTCGCTAGATAGATTATCTATTAGTGGGTGATGTGTACTAAAGAGCTGTGAGTGACTCGTGCGATCGCGACTAAGTCAGTGATTTGCGCTATATACGGCATCCGGACCCGAAATGAAGCCCTGGAATAGTGTTATAGGGCTTGAATGAAGCCTATAATAATAGTATATAAGGTATTACTACTATTCTGTGAAGAGGTTATAGTAGTTTAAAGATTATCTATTTATTCTATAGGGATTCTAATTCTAGTATATATTAATTACATTAGTACCCACATCTACTACCTGTTAATCCGTAGTAGATGTGGGTCGTATACCCACATCGTGGATATGTCGCTCTAGTAACTTCTTGTCACCTAATTATTCCTAGTCTTTAGAGAAAAATTTAATAGTTATAGGGGTAAGAAGCTCTTAAAGGGTCTAACCCCAAGTAAATTATTTACTGTTCTAAATAGCTAATTACTAAGGTAGCTAGTTATAGTTACTATTAATATTAAAAGCTAGTCGCGAAATATCTAGTAAGTATATATAGTATTAAGCTATATTATAGTACTAGTGAAATATAGAGATAATAGCTTCTGAGAGTATAGTACTACTTGATTTATTAATATAATAAGTATTTACCTAAAAGTATTATAAGTTATCACATCTAGCTTATTCTCTATAGAAGTAGATCTTCTTATAGCTAGACTTGTCCTTATTAGTACTATTTATTAGGTCTTTAAAGGTAACTTCTTCTATATCCGGCCCCTATATATACGAAAGAATAGTATATTCGGGAATATTATCGCTAATAAAGTCCTTAGTTAAGCTAAGTTCGCTAGCGCTATTATACTCTAGAAGACGTATTATTTAAGTTAATTAGAAAAAGGTTCTTTATAAATATTTAGTCGCTGAGTTAATATATATATAAAGTTATCTATTAAGTTTAATATTAAGTTAAAGTAGAGGTTTAGTATTAAATAAGAGTAATCTCATAGTAATAGTAGGTTACTATAAGCGCGGCTAGCTATTTAACCCTTAGATAAGAATTCGGTTCTAAGGTGAGAGATAAAAGTAGCTAGCTATAATAATTAAGTCCCGAATAACCTTACGTGATTCTACGTGTATTTAATTATATATAAAAGCGTAATATAGAATTATAGTAATTAGTAACGAGTACTTTTTATATATAAGCTATAGCCTCGAGACGAAACTATATAATAATATTAATAATCTAATTAATCTAACTATAGAGAATACTTATCGTCTTATCTTTTAATATCGTTAATAGTTAATACTATATAGCTATCGTACGTAAATAGGGCGAGGATTATATTAACAAATCCGTTAAGTAAATCGATTTAGATACTTAGCTTATTAGTAGTCTCGTCCTCTATTAATTACTATATCCCTCTAATATAGTTACCTGAAATAATAATAGTAATAATTCAAGCTATATACTAATAGGAGTATCTACTCCCTTACTTTCTATTACTATACTACTTAATAGCCCTTATATTAAGCTAGTTTATAAAGCTAGCGATGCTTCTATTATCTAGTTCATTGGAAATAATACCTTATATAAAGTTAAGTATATTAAGGAAGGAGTTCTACCTAAATTAGTTACCCTTAACTTTATTTATACTCAATAACCTAGCTTCGAGATACTAAAGATTCTACGCTATACCTTTAGTAATAATTAATTATACTTCTTTCTCTAGAGAGTTCTAAGTTAGATACTAGATACTACTTAGCTAAGTCTAAATAAGTACTAGTAATACTATTACGTGAAAGTCGTAGTAAACGTTTATAGGGAAATAGTAGAATAGAAAGAGTATATATTTAATAGTATAGACGAGTAAAATATACTCGAATAGTACTTCCTTAAGTCTTTAGCCCCTAAAGATTTTAGCTCGGCGAATCTTTAAGTAGTATATAAGGTAATGAGTATAAATTACTTAAATTTCGTCTTTAGTTATACTAACCTTAGACCCCTAAATATTATTATAAAGGATGAGCCGAATTCAGGAAAAGTTAAGATTATTAATTTCGAAATTATAAGTTACTTTCCTTAAAGCTAGATTAGGACTAAGTTTCGAATTTCTAGTAAGATAGACTTATCCCCTTTAGTTACTAATAACCTATATTAGTAGAGAGTAGAAGTTCAAAAAGTACTTAGAGCTAATAGATTTAATAATATCTAAAAGGCTTAGGAAGAGTAATAGGGGTATAAGCTATCCTAAAACCTTAATTTGAGAATTAATATAGTATCTTATTATAAATAGAAAACTTCTTATCGCTCCCTTACTTACTCCCTATTATATAGACTAGTTACTAGTTATATTATAGAAAGTGAAGCTTATTATTTAAAAGAATACCCTTATAATAGTATAATTATATATCTATACCCTCTAAAGGACTTGCGAAATCTCAAATGAAATCCTATTATATTAAGGAGTACTTATTAGTTATAATCCTTTCCTAGCTCTTACTATATTATCTACTTTTTTATATATAATCGATATTTCTAGTAGCTTTAATTATACTACTAGGAGTAATAACTACGACTTTAGAGTTATAAAGAAGAATAAGAGGCCCTTCTTACCTTATCTATAATTAAAGTTATATACTAATAAGAAGACTTATACTATATAATTCTCTATTAGGCTTACTTAGCTTAGGCCCCTCGTACTTTATCTTACTTATTATATTATTATATCTATATTTTAGGTACTATACCTAGTTAATAAGCTCGGTATAGGTAAGGGTTACTATTAAGAATATTTAGAGAGTAAGATTAGAGAGTAATAGTAGTAAACGAAGACGGGTAGTTCTATTATAGAGGAAGTATTACGTGAGTGAGTAGTGGATTCACGGGAACTATACTATTATATAAGCGAGCTATAGAAGTAGTATTCCCCTCATATAACTAAATAGATTATCTTTCACATATCACTTACTCTATTCCCTCTTATATAATAAGTAGTAATAATTGTCTAATTCGTAAATACTATAATAAGACCCGGGAACCTCTTTATTTTAGTAGTATTTCTAACTATAATACGATAACTCTAAAGAGTACGAAACTGTACTTAATAACGAGTTCGATTATCCTATAGGAATTCATTAACCTTATATACTAGTTCTACTAATTCCGAGTAACTAGTCATTAATATATAGATAGAATATAGACTATCGACGATGTAATTAATCGCCTAGTCTAGTAATACCCCGCTATAATCTCGAAATAATTATAAGATACTTACTAGAGCTAGTTAGCCTTAATCAACGAGCTCGTAATTATATAATAACCTTCTTATCCCGCCTTACCTAGTATATAAGCTATTAATAGAGCTACCTTTAGTATAACTATTAAGAAATTCGCCTTATTCGTAGATAAATACTTCTTATAATAGGAAAGTAGAGGATCTAAAATAAGAAAGAGTATTAGAAATAATAGTACTAATACTAATATAGAGCCCTAACTAAGTAGTTATCTATCGAGTAGTTATTAATAATCGAATAACTATTAATTATTAGAGCCGAATAGTAATAAGACTAAAGAAATCCCGAGGATAAGTAATAATAGTAGTACTACCGCTAGTATAGGCCTTATATAAGATTACCTCCTTTCTCCTAAGATAGTAACTAAGATAACTATACTAATTACCTAAGTACTAAATAAATGAGATAAATACTAGCACTAGTAGTTACTTAGTAGTAGAGTAAATAACGGGAGTAGTAGTAGAGGAAATACCCTCGATACTAGAAATCTCGGAAATAGCTATAATATAATTAATATAAGTAGTATCTCCTTGAGATAAAACCTAGAGGATATTAGATTTTTCGAACTAGATAATTCCGTAAATATAGATAATTACGAGTATTAAGGAAAGGCTATAGTCTAGAGGAATATATACCTCTTTATAAATACCTTCTAATTTAATATATAAGGAGGAGGTGAAAGTATTATATATATAAACTTATATACTTACTTATATAGAGTAGTTTAAAGATAATATATAAAAGAAATCGAAGAGATAATAAAGCTTATATTTCGATTCACTCTAGAAAGTATTACCTTATAAGTAAAACACTTAATAGATTAGTTTAAGGACTCTATACCGAAAGTAATAAAAAAGCTCTAAGATAAGAAATATACTATAGATAATATAAAGAAGGGCTATAATATCTATAGATATATAGTAATAATTATATAATATATAAAGGCTATAGAAATAAATAAACCCTATTAATAGCTCTCTTATATATATAATAACCTCGACCCTAAGCTTTAGCTATATATCTTTACCTTAGACGAGAAGATAATTATATTAGAATAGCTCAAGAACTTAGCTAATAAATAAGAAGTATAGTAAGAGATAATTATAGTGAGACGTTCTTATAATACCTCGACTTAATTAACCTTATACTTTAATAATAGAGGTATAAACCCTAAGTATCTATAGAATAATAACTATTAGGGCATTACCTCTAGATTCCGCCCCTACTAGCCCTAGTAATAGTAGTAGCTATACTAGTTCTAATAAAGAGATAGTATTAATTATAAGTAAAACGTGAGACTATTACCTTTACCTAAACCCAGATACCTACTCATAGTAGTATATAGAGAGAGGGAAAATAAGACCTTCGATAAAGGGTACTTAAAGAGAGACTATAATAAATAGTAATTCCGTTAATATCGTCGGAACGATAGAGCTAACCTTATATATAATTATATAGATATATTAGAGGAGTATAGAGACGAGTATAAGAAGGAATTAGAAGATAGTAGATACGTTATTATAGAGGAGTTCATATTCCTAGACTTCTTAGCTAATAATTTGTAATCCCCTCGAGACGGATTCTACTTAGTAATCTTAGATAATATTAAGTCTTATACTTATAGAAGGTATAATTACGTTTTCTCTTCTTACTCTTAGATATTTAAATATATATATACTAATACTTATAATAAACCCGATACTAATATAGTAGTAACTCCCGAGCTTATAGAACTTATTATAGTAGAGGTTATTAAGGTAATCCCGTGTGAAGTTAGTTATAGAGTAGAGGAGATTTCATATACTTATATAAAGATAAATATGTAATTTAGAAGAGGATACTTAATAAAGTCGACTTATATTAATACGAGTTATATATGTCTTATAGTAGGTTAAGATTAATTAAAAGGCTATAATAAAGTCTTATATAATACCTCCTAATTAACGTCTTTTAAAGGTATCTTAAACGAAGTTATACTCACGAAGCGAGTGATCTTCCTTATATATATACTAGGTATAGCGAATAACTAGAAGTGTCTTAGTAAAATCTTTGTAATTATATAAGTTATAGACTAATTAGAACTAGGGCTACTCTTTAGTAACGAATTCCTTTAGTAGATATCCTCGATTAATAATTACTAGAACTCTACTATAACTATAAGAGTATATAATAACCTCGTCGTAGATATTATAGTCTTTTATCGTAACCCTAAGGTAGTTCACTGAGTTCTCGTAGCTAGGAAAGTTATTATTCCCCTGAAATCTAGAATAATAATTCTAGTTTAATATATACTAGTCCCCGAAAATAGGATATACTTCTTTTATAGAAGCTATACTAGTATAGAGGATATAATCCTAGATTATACTAATTTCGTTAGTATTATTAATAAAATAGATATAGTAAAGATTATCTTAATAAATATAAACCTAGGCTAATTAATGAATATTAAAGACTAGGTATTCTTTATAGACCTAGATATTATAGAATAAGACTAAGAAGACCCGGAAACTTTATAAGACACTAATATAGACCTAGAGGAGTATTAGTATAAGAAATAGTATAAGTTCGGGATTAATAAACCCTAAGATATACCCAAGATTATATACGAGAATAATATATATATTTATAATAGCGATATATAAGTAGCACGTGCCCTATATAAGATTATTACCGAATTTAGTGAATATTAGATAAATAAAGGCTTAATCGAAATACTAGAAGAGGAATATATGAGAATTACCCTTATTAAAGGTTAATAGAATAAGAAGATTATATTAAGAAAG
Organism: Hyaloscypha finlandica; assembly: GCA_021399475.1. NCBI lineage: Eukaryota > Fungi > Ascomycota > Leotiomycetes > Helotiales > Hyaloscyphaceae > Hyaloscypha > Hyaloscypha finlandica. The sequence goes on along the minus strand of JAJTUR010000050.1, from coordinate 349,258 downwards.
TTTCCCTTAAGTTATAACTATAAGAAGATTATTAATAATATCTTTAATAAACTATATTAATGAGACTATATAAAATAAGTATATAGACTAACCCTCTTTACTTTACTAGTATTTATAGTTACAAAGGAGCGTCTTATTATCGACTTCTATATAGTAAATAAGTTAGCTATACTAGACGTGTACCCGTTACTCTTATAATTAGACTTAATTAAAGCCCTATAAGGAAAGAGAGTAATCTCTATTATTAATAGCTCCTAGTTCTTTTATTAATTCCTCGTTATAAAGGAATATCGAGATCGATTTATAATTATTAGTTATCGTAGCTTAAAATACTCTAAGGTTATACTTATAGGATTTCGAAACTCTATCTAGTATATTTAGAGGTTTATAGATAAGTAATTACGAGACTATATAGATTTCGTAAGAAACTTTATTAATAATATTATTATCTTTTTAGATATAATAAAATAGTACCTCTAGTACTTATATATAATCCTCGAGTTATTTACTAACTTATAATTATTCTTATTAGCTAAGAAGTTATTTATAGGATATCCTTTAGTAAAGCTATTAGGTTACTTAATAGACGTATTCGGAATAGCGATGACTTAAGAACGAGTTATAGTATTTAAGAAAATCACTTTTCCTAGTATATTATAAGTATTAAAGTAGTATATTAGAATAACTAGTTAGTTACAAGTATACCTCCCGAGCTATACTTATATAATCGAGCTTATATAAAAATATAAGACTTAATTACTAGAAGTAGGATAAAAGATTAGTACTATAGAGAGAAAACGAAAAGGCTATTATACTAGAATAAAATACGAGCTTATAAAGTAAGAGCTAGTAATATTCGAAAAGCTATAGAATATACTTATAGTCCCTAGGTTCCTAGTTCACTTCTTACTAGAGAGAGTCCTCTTACTTAATTTAGATACTTTATAAGAATAAGGCTTCTCTATTATAGTATTTCATCTAATACCTAGATTTATACTTATAGATATAGTTAAGAAAATATTAGTAGCACGTATTTAACTAATACTATTTATAAGTAAGGCTCTAAGTATTATAGAAAAGCGATACTATACTATAGAACTAGAAGTAGCTTACCTTATTTAGATATATCGAAAACTCTAACCTATAATCTAATCTAGTAAAAGCCTAGTAATTATACTTATAGACTATAGTACTATAAAGGGGATCTATAACTAAACGAGTCTTAATACTACTAATATAATAAAAGCGAATATAAGACTAGTCTATACTTTAGTATACCTCTTATAATTTAACCTAGATATTTATTACTACTTAGGACGTCTAAATATTATACTAGATATATTATTACGCCTCGATATTACCCTAGAAGAAAATATCTCCTATAATAACGAATTAGATAAGATCCTATTCTCTTTAGAAGTTGTAATTAATCCGGAATTTAAGTAAAAACTTATTAATAGACTCTAAGAAGACCTAAAGTTTACTTAAGCCTTAAGTAACCTAGGGGTAAAGAAAGATAATAGAGTTATAAAGCTATTAAAAAATAATACCCCTTTCTAGATAAAGGATAATCTATTATACTATATTATTAATAACTAGTTCTAATTATATATACCTAGAATAATAATAAAAGATATTCTTTACCTTATATATAATAAATTCTACTTTAGTATAGAATATACTTTACGTGAATTAGACGACTTCTATATTCTATAACTAGTGAAATACCTTAAAGAGTATATTAAATATTACCTAGTATATCTTCTTACTTAAATATTAAGGGAATATCCTTATAGCGAACTTTAGCTAATTCGGACTCCCTTAATCCTATACTATACTATAGTAATAGACTTTATCCTAGCTCTCCTAGTTATCTTAGCTATTAGCCCTTAGAAGATTAATAGTTTTAATATATTTAATTATATAATAATATAGTTATATAAAGCTAATAAGAAGACGCTATTAATACTAGGAAATAGCGAATATAGAGTAGAAGAATAAGTAACTATCTCTATTACTATATAACTACTTTATAACTAGGGTATCCTAAAGGGCTTAATATTAGACTATAATAGGAAGTTTATTTCAGATTTCTAGAGATATACCTTTATAGTATTAGGAACGAAACTACTTATATCTATAGTATAGTATCCCTAGATAAATAGAGCCTTAGAATAGAAGAACTAGACTATTGAGATTAGCTTTCGATACTAGATTATAATATACCTATTCCTAGAATAGTCGGGCTTTATAATCCTGTTCTAAGCTAGGCTTAATAACGCGTATATATTAATTATTTAAACCTCGCTGAATAAGTTCGTTAGAGGCTTTAAATTTATAACAAATCTAACCCTACTTATAGCCGAGACCTAGTAAGAACTACCTAAGATTATCTATAAGCTATATTAATGAGACACCGAGGTTATAATCGACTTCGTAAACGATATAGCTAGAAAGTACTATAATATAAAATATAAGCTAATTATAATAGATATTAGTAATTAGGTATTCTTAAGACTTTATCGAGGATATTACTTCCTAGGATACTCGAATAAGAAACTCTCTAAATAAAGAATAGGACTATTCCGTATCTTTTATAGAATAGGAAAGCTTACTTATAAGCTAGAATTACTAATTAGCTAAAATATCTACTTAGTTATCTTAGTAGTATACTTATAACTAGTACTAAAAGGCCTTAACTTATTTAGTAGAGAACTTATTAAAGGTAGGGAACTTATAAAAGGAGTCGAAGGAGATAATAAAGACTAGAAAAGCTAAGAACTAGAGTAAGTAGTTAATAAGAGATATACTCGTTATAGTAGTAAAGATAACCTAGAGTACCTTATTAAGTATATAAGATAAGGTAATAAATATAACTAATAGTTCCTTATAGAGCTCCTAGGAAACACGAAAGAGTTAATATAAGACTATAAGGATAAATTAGTAATAAAGCTAGTACTTCGCTATTATAGTTATCTTACTAAATAGTAATAATAATAATATATATATTATTATTAATATTTATTTTCGCTATAATAGCTATATAATATCGTTTTCTTAATTATGAAGCTACTAGGCCCTTTTTAGTAATCTATTTTAACTCCTCGCTAAAGCGAGGCTATCCTAATATTAGAACCCTAATACTCACGAAAATAATACCTTATATATTATAAATATAGAGTATATATTATAGATATATAAATGCTCTATAGTACCTTTCTCTCTAATAGGTATACTTTAACCTTTTATGAACTAATACTAATATATTACTATACCCTAGCTATATACCCTCTAATATACTATAGTACCCTTCTCTCTCCTAAATAAAATATAATCCTCTATAAACATTATTATAACTATATTATTAAAATAAGTAGTAGCTTAGTAATTACTTAGAACTCGCTAGCTATTATTAAGGTATCCTCGTTATTACTCTACTAATATATTAACGATAAGCTAAAGTCTAGACTTATCTCTAAGTCGTCTAATATCGAGGACTTCTTTAAGTAATTTAGTAACTTAATTAAGTATATAGCCCTTAGTAAGTACTATAAGCAAAATACTAATACTAAGGTATAACTAGACCATATCTATAGTTATCTAGACTTAGACCCTTTACCTCTCGAATATAGTATACTTATTATATGAAATAAGCGTAAAGCTAGCGATAATATAATAGATACCTTAACTAAGAAGCTATATATTAAGAGCGAGAAAGTTATAGGCTATAAGGGTAAGAATAAGGCTATCCCCGAGAACGAGGTTATCCCTACTACGAAATAGATTATAGAGGCGAATAAGTAATTTACTTAGTATATAGAGAAGGTGTTTCGGGTTAGTTATAATACCCTCGTAGTTATGAATATACTAGGCAATAACTTAGTATAACTTATTAATATACTCGAGACTAAGGAGTATAGTAATACTATAAAGGAAATTATTCGAAAAGTTAAATATACTAGATATAATATCGTAATTAATAATATTACGCTTGTATTTAGTAGATATAATATATTACTAGTAATACGAGAACCCTTCCTAACTTAGCTAGTTATTAATAAAGAAGTTATTAACTAGATTCGTAATTAGGTATTATATAAGATAAGTCTAAAGTAATACGAGGAAGTACTAGAATAATATAAAGAGGAGCTAGAGAAATTATATTCCCTTATACTTATTAGAGAAGAGGATAGCGACTACTAAGAAGACGACGAAGATAAGGATATTCTAGCTATTACGAGACCTAAAGTTAAGTGTAGTAAGAAGCTAGTTACCCTAAAGCGCGAATACTTCGATGTATTACTAGGATACTTTAAGACTATAATAAGATAATTTAAGAATAAGACTATATATAAAGTTTACGATATTCCTCTAGGATTTATATTAATAGAAGATAGTACTTTCGTCGAAGACTCTAGAGAGGAGTAGATTATATACCTATATTACTATTACCTAATATCTCTCCTCGAAACTCCTAAGGGGAGTATATATATATATACTATCTCTTTATATCTCGACCTTATCGCCGCTTTAGTATCTATACTAGTACGACTAAATACTACCCTCGTCGTAATACTATAGCTTCGCTACTATATTACTTTAGTATATTAACTAAGTTATTATAACTCTATTTCGGTCTTATAACTCTCTCTTCTAGTCTTTATTAACTAGATATTACGAATATACCTTAATAGTAACCCTTTAGCCTTTAGTAATTAGATAGAAGTACCTTTTATTATAGGAATTTATTCTTTTATAGATTAGCTACCCTTTCCTTATATTTATTTATATATCGTAACGAGGACGTTACTATTAGCTTTAGTAGCGGCACGTATTACGTGAGTAAGTAGTGAATTCACGGGAACTATGCTATTATATAAGCGAGCTATAGAAGTAGTATTCCCCTCACGTAGCTAAATAGATTATCTTTCACATATTACTCACTCTACTCCCTCTTATGTAATAAGAAGAGTGAAGCCCGGGTAATAAAGTTCCGGGGAACTATAACTTTAATAATAATTTACTTTAGAAGAGGCACGCTGTTTAGCCTCCTAAAGGTAGAAGCCCTTAAATGACTCAAAAAATTTATTAATATATACTTAAATAGAGCTTACTTAAAACCGAGAGGGCGTGTATCTAATTAGTGTCTCGCGAAGTAGTCGAAAGAATATAGATAAATAATATAGCCCTTAGGTACTAAGATTCGACTATAGCCTTATAATTACTCGGCTTAGCCCTTCTTATACTACCTCTAGAGGAGCGTTAATAACTCATATCACGTTTACCTTATCTAGAGAAGGCTATATATAGAAGTAGTACTAATTAGTTATAGCGAGGTAATAAGGAGAGAATATATCATATTACTATACTAAGATATACACGTAGTAAAGTGAGTAAAGTTAGCTTATTTAATAAGTTAAATCGCTGTACTATTATAGACTTAAAATATATAGATTAATCTAATCGAAGCACTTAGTGGAATTAGCGTATTAAAGGATTAATCACGTTAATTAAATTAATTAATTAATTAATGTGATTAGATTTTAATTAACGTAATTCGGTTTTTTTTATTAGATTAGATTAGATTAATTAATCTTAATTAATCACGTAATAAGAGACTTCCTTAACTTTTCTTACCTTTCTCTTTACTTTTACTTATTAATTATTAAATAAACAAAGTACTTATTACTAATAGAGGTTAATTTCTAATTACTTTATTTATAATTAATATGATTTATAAGGGGGTGAGAAGTACCGAAAAATTAAGGAGGTTCTAGATGCTTCGCTTGCTTGGTAAGCGAAGGCCTAGGCCGCGCCTAGCCCTAATTAGGTAAAGCGTGCTCCCTATATAGCTAGACCAAACCTCAATTTGGCCTCCACCTCGGCTTCTGGCCCTCCGACGTCATGTGTGCTATCACGTGCTCCATTAATCAAATTAATCAATCAATAATCGATTAATCTGATTAGATTATAATTAGAATATGATTAATGGAAAAATCCTTTGATTAGATTAGATTAATGGGCATTAATCTAATCTAATCTAATCATTTGACACACTGACTAGTCAAACACATGATTCAATCAACTGCATTGGACAGTTCAGCTCTAGATCCGCGATGGATTGAAGAATGAAGAATGGAAGACTAGAGAATGGAGGAGTAGAGAATGGTAGTCGTTGAAAACCGAATAGATCTCTCGCAATCTTGCAGGCCCATCGACAAGCCGAGAAGAATGAATGCTTTCTTTGAAAAATATTGATGAGATTGATCATGTACTTTCAGAGCTACTACGGCTCTCACGTCTGCTTTCGAGGCCGACCACGCCGTCTCTTTGGCGCTTCCTTGTCCTGGCAATCAGATTGCTCGTTTATCCGAGGCGGTGGATCAACCCAGACGCATCTTGGTTCATCCTATTCCAAGAAGTCATTCACGTGAAGCCATCTCCAGAAGGTTACATCATGTTGGAACCACTGTCTAAATTTTATGATATAGAGAACCAGATTACAATAGAGTCGCCCCTTTATGACCTGGATTGGCCAAAAAGCAGCAAAACGACTGTCGGCGGGTCTACTTAGACGAAGTCTGTTGATCCTCCGGCGGGTCCTTTGGCCAGCCCCACACCATCTGAAGAAAGCGCTTCATGTCGACTTTCTTCGCGATCTGGGTTTGCATCCAAGGATGCTCGAGCATTCTCCATGGGGTGGGGCGCTTACACGGTTCTTTTTCAAGACTGTGGACGAAAAGTTAGCAAAAGGTTTGCTTATATTTGACGCCGAGTAACATGGGTACCCACCAGCACTCAATAAAATACTTAAATTCTTCAGACCATCTCACCCCTTTCTCCTCCACGTCCTCGAGCTTCGGCACAGGTCCCCTTACAATCAGTGTCAAAAGGTCAATCAAACCTGCACGGGGGCTTGCGTCGAGAAATGGAAACCTCTGTTGGGCGGCTTCAAGCAACGTCACGCCCAACGACCAGACGTCTGAAGTTATAGTATACGACTGCCCGGTCATTCGTTCGGGTGACATGTAAACTCTTGTCCCAATCATCGTACGGATGTCGCCCTTTGTATCAAATTCGCCCGAAGCGCCGAAATCGCAAATCTTGACTTGCCCTTCCTTGGTGAACAGAATATTGGGCGGCTTGATGTCTGAAGGAAAGAGTCAGCACGATTGAACGTCGGGTGAGCAATGCCTTCAAATACCTCTGTGGATTATTTTCAACGAATGAAGGTATGTCAAGCCCCGCAGAACGCTCTCAGCGATCTTACCAAAGACCTTCTCTCCTATAACACCACCATATTTTCGTGCCTCCTTATACACACCATCGAGGCTACCCCCCTCACAGTATTCCATAGCTATGGAGATTGTGATGGGAACCGGCTCGCTGAAACAGCAATAATGCCTACAAATCCAGTCCGATTCACATCTTTTATTGAACTCCATTTCTCTGAGGAGCTGTTTCTTTAACCCCGGGTCATAGGCCAAGAAATTAAAGTGGAGGGTCTAACTCATTTGTGTTAAAGGTTGCTCTTGCGGACTGAAGTCCTGTTAGTGATGCGTACCTTTAAAGCAAATACCTTCCCTCCACCTTTCAGAATACATTTCGTCACGGAGCCTCCTGAACCCTCTCCTAGTATGTCTAGGAATTGAATTTTCCCCTTCAAAGACACTTCAGCCCATTCCTCTGCTGAAAGGTTCTCCACATCTAGAGTTGTACTTTGCGTAAGAGATAGACGATCATCTATCTCTGCTTCCCCTGCGCCAGATGTGTTGTTCGGGACCTTACTTGACGATTCATCCTCCTGCCTAGTACCGCCTGCTCTATCCTTTTCTACCACATACGTAGTTGCAAAACTAGCCGGTACGTCCTTTAATTCCTGCGAGGACCAAGCAACTGTTGCCTTTAACACCGGCCCCTCATGCTCCGCGGCCCTAGATATACCTCCACGTAGAGCTAGGTAATCGCTTTCTGGTGGCGCATAAACTTCTGACGAACGAGTAGGCGCTTTCACCGTAGGTTTGGTGCCGTCTGGGGCGGTAAGAGGAAATTGGTGGATTGTGTGCATCACTAATGGCTTAGCCATGCTTCTTAGCCATGATTGTGGAACATCAGTATAGGTTCTGTCATTATCAAACAGGTCTGATTCTGGGTGATATTCGCTATCCATTTTTAGCGCAGCTCCGAAGCGGTTCTTTTTCAACGCCCGAGTCGAAGGAAGCTCCGTCGTGTATACTTTGATGTTCCTAAAGCTTTTTCGATCCGAACGGGTATTCAAGCTCCCAATTTTGGAGGCCTGAAACTGATTGTGATGATGGCCCTCGAAGTTATTAGGCCTCATGGGTCGACGTAACTTTTTGGAGGAGCGGTCAAACCAAGTGTTACATAATATACTAACAAGCATTAGAGAAACTGCTAAAGAATATTCCAAATAATTAAATACTCTTACCATACTTGACCACCTTGTTCTGCTATCCGAAAGCGTTGGGATTTGCACCCCGCTCGTGCACACCGGATGCTGGTTGTTGTAGCTCCATACTGACCAATAACAATCGCCATTGTAAGTCGCATCCCAGGTACAAGACCTATAGACTCGAAAGTTGATGCATTGATAACCTGGGTGCTGTCAAAGCTGTTGAAAAGCTCATAGTCACCAGAGTGAACCTTTTCCCTTCCTGGCCCCTTCCTGAACCGGGCAGCTATCACGGCCTCAACCATCTAAATATTGTCAATTTTTTGATCTGAACCCAGATTTGGATTGTGACTTGCATCAAAATCATACTCAGAGGGGATGATGATAGTCCGCCCAAGAGCATCCTCCAAGTATACGGGTGCTTGAGCCCACGTGAAACGAACATCTGGTTGCGGCAGTCTCGCCTCGAGAATCTTGATCATCTCATTCTGGCCGACTCTTGGTGAAATATCAGCAAGCTTTTACTCTTGTGGAATGTGTTGATGGACTCACTGTAATGCACTCGTTGTTGAAATGACAGCTCCAAGGTTGGGTACTACTTCTCTGGGGGATGTTAGTCACCGTACCAGCTGTAGTATTAGAATGAGTTTGGGTAGGGAATCCTAAAGGAAGTCTATCAGGAACAGCTGTAGATAAAATACCTATCAAGTTGTTCAGCTACCTGCTCCACAACTGAAATATTCCGCTTGATAAGCATCTCCGATTTCTGCGCACTTTTTCCAACTTGAAAGACCGTCGAATGAGTACTAGCAAGCTTTTCTTGAATATCTTGCTGACTGTTCTCAGCCTTCTTCGCAACATGCAAGATCATTGTTTTCGTTTCATTCCATCGTTCCTCAATGCTCTCTTTCAGATCATCATGTTGTTCGTTCGCGCGGGCCGCATTTTCCTGCGACGTCTTTCTACGGGCATTCTCAGTTTCAAAATCAAGTCAGGATATATCACAATCAGGAAGAAACTCACAATATTTCTGCTGAAATGAGGGTATTCAGATTGCCCACATGAGCAGTGATGTAACTCCTAAGTTTTGCGATATCCGATTGCATCAGTAAACCCCACTGCAACATCTTCCCCGATGCCCTCATCCTACTAACTCTCGAAGTCACGCTCAGATTCTGATTATACTTTTTGATATTGGCATAGAAAACATCAAGACTGTGACGACAAGATAGCGCAACGAGTTTGATTGCCATGATTTCTGACTGCCGTTGAGGGGGTCCCGTCAGACTTTTCACGGCACTGAGTGCAAGTTCGAGTAGTTCGAGCTCTCTTTCGAGCTCCTGGTAATCATCTCGTGCACCACCAGACTCTTGCAAGGCGGATGCGATGTCTTTGATTAACTTCGCAACGGCGATGAAGTCGCCGATGCTAAAGCCAAATGGAGCCGGCATAGTGAAGACGGCGAGGGAGTCCGAGGAGAAACATAGGATTTAGCTACACAATCTCCTGGTTTGAGGTTGGGACTGCGAGAGAAAGAATGTTGGAGCGGTTCGTCGGGCGTTGTGGCTTACTTGCCGCAGCTGAGGTGAGGCTGAGCAAAATAGATTCAATTCGCCACACTAACCGAGATCCCGGTTTTAATCCCACCCCCACCAAAAATAGAGGGTTTACTATATTAACCATAAAAAATCAACCACCACAGTGGTTTATACGTAAGCCACAACCACTTTAGGCTGACAGGTACTTCCGGTTGAGAGCCAACAAGGTACGAAGTAATTGGGGTCAAGCCAAGGCCGTTCCTCTACTATCCCCCCCCGGGCTAAAGGTTAGTTGAGACTTTTTCTAGGGTATCGATAGGGCTCCTATCGGATCGAATCAAATCGAATTTTTGATAATTCGATTCGATTTAAATCGAATCGAATTTTTTATAAGTTCGATTCGAGCGAATATTCGATAATTCGATCGAATATTCGATTCGATCGAACTTTAGTCACGTGTAAACTGAAATAGAACTAAAATAGAACTCACTTTACTTAATTAGCTTCATAAAAATCACTTAATTAGCTTAATAAACATTACTTAATTAGCTTAATAAAAAATTTTCTCACATACAAAATCTTCTCTTAATTATTAAGCACTATGCTAAGACCTCTTTTCAGCTACTAAACCCCCTAATTAGGGCCCTGAAATAGCGTAAGTAGAGCCCCTGAAGCGTATTTATAAGAGGATATACTAATTAAACTAGTATACCGTCCACTCCTAAGCAAAACACACCTCTCCGGCACTCACTTCGCCATTCCTCAATATAGCTAGAAGAAGAAGAGTCAATTATCCTCGATTATACTCCTTTACAAACCTCTAAGTCCACTCGAAACTCGAATATCCCTCCTCCCCGAACCCCTGAAACACGGAAGCGTAAACTCGATTTTAAGTCACTCTATAATTATGGTTTCCAAGGTCCTCCAAAGCTTATATCACCGAAGCTAGCTCCTCCTATAAAGAAAGCACGTGTTATAGCTATTAAAGACTCTCAAGCTTCCTCTCAAGCACTCTCGATCCCTGATAATAATGATAGAGATGAGGATATACTTAAAGAGAAGAAGAGATAGCTAAATATAAGTAGAAAGCGTGCTTAGTAGTGGAAATACTACTTAGTCAAGACACTTACGACTAAGTACGATAAGGGAAAGGGGAAGACTAAGGAATAAGTCTTTAACGAATAATACGATTATAATCTCTATAAGAACTTTACTCGTAAAGTATCGAAACTTAGTAGAGTAACGAGTACTTTAAGTACATATATTAAGGTTAACTATAAGTATATAAAAGACGATAGAATTAATAAATAATAAGATATATAAACCGACCTTACGAAGTTCGTAAAAGGAAAGGAGGAGAAGATCGAATTTGAGGACACTATAGTTAATTGGATTATCGACGCTTATTAAGCCTTTATAACGACTAAGAATGAGAAGTTTAGGACTATAATTCGCTCTACTAGATATACTAAGGAGATTATTAGGGTAGACGTAATTTCTAACCGTATTCACGATCGAGTTTAGGCTAGTGAGATAGATATAATCGACCTTCTAGAGTGCACTTATAATATAGTTGCAATCTTATTCGATAACTAGTTAAGCACGAATAACCTCTCAATATTCGCTATAAATAGTAAGTAGGCAGGCCTTGATATAAAGATATATTAAGTATACTTAGATTTTATCGAAATCGACGGTGCTTATTCTAGAAAGAACTTAGTATAGCTAGTCTATAAGAGATATAAGAAACTCGGGATCCTCTATAAGATTATTAGTCTTATAGGAGATAATGCAAAGAATAACGACACTTGCGCTCATTATTTATATAAGATAATATCTTATATTTACGACGATCACTTAGATTTAATACCTCTTCATAATTAATCTATAAGATTTAAGGGAGAGTAGAGTTTGATTAATTATATAGCTCACGTGGATAACTTGGTAGTAAAGGCGATTCTTAAGGACCTAGGCTCTAGTACGTATAAAGACGCTTATGACTTCCTTAATAGAGTCAAATAGCTTAGTTAGAATAAGATCACGATACTAGGAGCTACTAGAGATATTACTATCTTACGAATTATCGTGCTTTGGATAAATCGCTCTCCTTAACGTATCCAAGAATAGAAGAATATACTAGGAGTTACTAAGATTATCTCATACGACGTCGATACTCGGTAGAACTATACTCTTACTATATTAGAGATAGCTCTTAAGTATCGTACTATACTCTAATTATAGATTAAGGATCACGAAGAGCTATCACACTTGATTTTTGATACCGTATGATAGGATCGTCTAAAGCAAATTCGTGAGCTTCTCAAGCCCTTTAAGGACTATATACTATACGTCTCACGTGTAGAACCTACCCTCTATCGCCTTCCAGATCTCTACTTGAAGCTAGATAAGCTCTTATATCTAATTATCAAAAAATAAGGGAAATATGTAAGCTACGATAAGACTCTGATTACGGTAGCTAGTAAGGGGCTAGAAACCTTTAATAGATACTATACTATAATAAAGGAGAACGATATATATTGGATTATATACGTTCTTGATCCACGAGTTAAGACAAAATAGTTACAGAAAAATCACTAAAATACTAACGAGATTATCGCTCGTATTAAGACCTTCTTAAAAGACGCTTATTACCCTGAATAGTAACTACCTGATCGGCCTCTTAATAATGAAGAGAAGATCGAATTAAGTATAGAAATAGACTTCTTATAGGAGTACGGTTTAGCTATTACGAATGAAGATAATATTAAACGATATTTCAATACTCTACAAGTCAATTTTGTACTTAATGAGAAGGAGTATCAAGTTAAGTGGGTGCTTAATTAGTGGGTAGCTCATAAGCAGGAATATCCTCTTATATTTGTAGTTGCACGTGATTATCTTCTAATTCCGGGGGTAGAAGTAGATATTAAAAGACTCTTTAATATCGCTAGGGATATCTTAGGGCTTCGTCGAATAGCAATGAGTTCGGGCACTTTAAGGGCTTTAATCTTATTAAAGGATCATATATATAGGGAGGTAGCTAGGCAAGTCTAATTGTAGTAGAGAAATATAGTGGAGCAAGTAAATCACGTGTTTAATACTCCTAATATCTGAATAGCTTCAAAAAAAATCAAAATATAATATTAAAATCACTAGGAGTATATGTACAAAAAATAGCTTCATATGACTAATCATCACGTGGAAAGTTCGATCGAACTATCGAATATTCGATCGAATCCTGTAAAAAAGTTCGATTCTAATCGAATCGAACTTTACGTAATTCGATTCGACGGAAATTCGATCGAATTCGATCGAATCGAACTAATTCGATAATTCGATAGGAGCCCTAGGTATCGAACAAGGGATTTATCGAATAGAAAACGCTAGAATTCTGCTGTGTTATCGTTGTTTTTGTATTTTTAAAGAGGAGAGTCATGCGCTAGAAGTAGTTACAGCCGATGTGCAATAGCTCTCCCTGAACCCTAGCCCTAGAGTGCCCCCCTGTAGCACTGTACTCAAGAATGCCCACAGTAAAGCACCCTAACATTGCTCTTCCCTCTATGTCATTTCGGAGGGAGTACCATATCCTGGCTACATTTGGGTTATGCCTAACCCGAGGAATCAAGGCGTCTGAGTTCTATAGTGCCCAAACGCGAAGGTAAGGGTTTGACGAACGCGCCCACTCTCCACCTTCTTTCTCACCCTCCGGGCTATGCCCTCTAATCCAGGTCTCCTCTTGCTTCCGAGAGAGTATGTCGAGGCCGTGGCCTAATCCAGGGGAATTGATAAAGAGAGGGCTACTCTCGAGTGACCGGCAAAACTAAAAGCCAGCCTTCTAGGTGTTTATATGGTCCCTAGCGCTTCAACCTATAGTCGTTTTTGTAGTCGATAAGGTAGAGTTCAGGCGCTTTCCAAGGACCCGTCCCTGCTCCACCCTCCAGCCGTGCTATAGAAACTGTGTTGGGTAATCCTTGAGCCCTCTCTTCATCCAACAAATATATGTGTCGATCGAGGGGTATTGTCGATCGATTCGATGTGCGGCGACGTCGTCGAGGAGGATATTCGATGCCGTCGTTGTGGCAGACCGCCGTAGATGCCTTTTGGTAGTAGTGAGGTGTTCTTCTTCTCAAGGAGAGCCTGGACAGACCGTGAAGAATCATCCACGAGCCCACGGGCTCCTATCGCTGAAAAATCTTCACCCCACCTTTTCCTCCACCAACTACCGTCTGCCGTGACTCAGTCTTAGCCCTGTACTCCCTAAGGAGTATACAGGTTGACGGCCTGCACCACGAGGAGGTGCTGAGTCTTCGCAGGCCAAACGCTAGAATTCAGAGGCTCCATTGCCCAAAGTCTTCTTGAACCTTCTATAGCGACCCTAGATTTGATACACAGACCATATTTTGCTCTGTGCAGCGCCACAGACAAGGAATTCTACCAATACCTACACACCGTTCTTTCTCGGCCCACCAAATAACCTTTAGCCCGGGGGGGATAGTATATGTGGGCCCGTACAAGACCTAGTTGTGGGTCAATGACGTCTCAAGATATCAATGTCCCCCGCCCTCGGCCCCCGTCAAGGCGGTGAGCTTAGTGCCACGCTGTTCTAGCACCTTCCCCCTCTTGACCCTATAGCTCTGCCAGAGAGACTTGAAAGGGTTAGATTCAGAAAGGGTGCAAAACTCATTGGTAAATATTTGAGCAGCATGTAATTTATACCTAATGTGAATGTTTGGCAATGGCAGAAAACATGGGGTTCACCTTGATATCTTGAGAACCCCTTTCGTACATAACCACTCTAATTGCGTTTGTAGCTAGCCAGTTCTTTCAATACTCTTGTGCTACCACCGAAAGATTTTGGGGCAGAATGCTTGCATGAGTATCCAATCACCGCTGACATCCTCACACTCTTCCAAGTTTGGCGACCGAACGTGGCAAGGAGCTGAAAAGGCGTTCTTGGCAACTGATCTAGAACACCCGTAACTCAACGACCTTCAGAACAAACCATAAACCCCACATTCCCCCCTTTAAACTCGTAACCCAAAAGGAAATAAATCAACTATGAACCAGCTGAGCTTCACACAGATGCGAATCTGATAAAGAGATAATGAATCCAACACTCGGAGCCAATTTCTCGTGCGCCTTTGAGTCTCTAGCCCAAGTCCTCGCCAACTGCACCGCTCAGAATTTGGATGTCACACAAGTGGTGGGAAGGTGTGAGAATGTTTGCTCCTTAGCTTGGGGCAGTGGGAATCCGGATCTTTCTGGGATCGGGGTGTGTTTCAATCACTTTTTCAATTTGTTACTCACAAATCACGATACAACGTGTTTTCTGGCTGTCAATGGCTGATGACAAGAATCTCGGAGGAGGTGGGGGTTGTAATGGCAATGGAACGCGGCTGAACTTGAACAGGCAAACATCTCATACACCCTCCAAACCATCCTCGCCCTTATCTTCGGCGCCCTAGTATCGCTCTGGACCTTGTACCTCTACTTCACTGACCCCAAAACCGCTAAGCAGCACAAGGACGACGGCACCGAGCCGCCCAAACCCCTGGAATCCGTCTTCGAGCTACAGACCATCTTCATGCACTTGACAGCTTTCAATGTCCGTTCCCAGGTTGTACCACACAGCCCTTCAAAACACAGGTCAGCTCGGGATTCTTCGCAGCTTTCTTTTCTCCTCTATACAAAGGCTGATACGGACCTAGTATCTCTTGAATTCTCACGCCAACGTTCACACGTCAAACCGACCTCACTGCTGTAGTGTCAAAGGATGCCCCCGGAGCGAAGGTGGGAAAGGTTTCAAGAGAAAGAACGAGATGATTCGGCATGGTCTAATTCATGATTCGCCAGATTATGTCTGTCCCTTTTGTCTTGACAAAGAATACCCACGGCCGGATAACCTTCAGAGATATGGTCTGCTAACTTGATTAATCCATGCCTCCATTATGATATGTGTACTGTGGAAGCTGCGTTCATCATAACGGCTCTTTTGCGCTAATGATATGGTCGTAAACATTTTAGAACGCATCATGCAGACAAAGACCAAGACGACCCTCAAGTAAGAGAAGTGGTATCGCAGAAGCCCGAGGGACCGAGCAGATCCAAGCGGTATAGAACAAGGACTCCCTGATTATCTCAAGTTTGTTCAAACACAGAGATGGAGTTGTAACTGGATAATAACACGATCAATTAATCAAAAGGGTTGCCTGCAATAAACTGACTACTCTTGTATAAGGTAATATCTGAGATTGACTCCATCTCCGATGACGAAGAAGAGCCCTGGAAGCTTACCAGCAGTTGCACAGCTACCTCAACTGAGACCACTCCGAAACGGCTCATAAGAATGCTAACATAGAATCAGGGACGAATAAGTCGTTCTTTAGCGCAATCTACGTCCAATCGCGGAGAAAAGGGAGGCGTGGGCACGAATCTCGCCGGCATCAAATGAAAACGTTGAACTTTTGTCTTGACTGGGACTAGGTTGGTTGGATTAGACGTGCATTCGCCTCGTACTCGGCGTGAGACATTCGCACACATTTCTGACGTGAGTGCAGAGATGATATTGCATCTCTGCCAATCAATTCTGTGGGTAATCATACACCGTTTTTAGGAGGAAGAAGGGGGTGTTCAGGAAGTTGCATATATATAAAGTTTGATGGAAGGGGAAGTGGAAGGGAAAGTGGTGAGAGTGTGCATTTCTCTACCTTGCTCGTCAATAGAATCAATCCGCAGAGTGGTGAAAAGACTGCGGGCAGTTCAAGAGTGAATAGAATACTGATAATGATCGAGCAACGGAAAGACAGTAACTCCCAAGAAGGATGTCACTTTCAACTGAACCGCGCTCGCACACTTGAGGAGTCCGTTACCCATAACTTCGACCCCAAATCTCTTCACCTCTTGGTATTGTGGATATTATCCCAATTGTCCAACTAATCGCCCTTCCCACTATCATATTGTACCTTCGCTCGCTTCTCTTGGCTACCCGGCGGAGGATAGGGGGCATGGTTTTCGGAGTACAAGTAGCGTCGTGTTCGTGAGGTATTTCAGGTACGAGTCGCTCTGTTAAGGCCAGATAGGAGCTAATCATTACCTCTTGCTAGATCTCGACGCCAATCTTAGATCATGGCTCGTCGAACAATATTCCAACGAGCAGAAGCCCCCCACGAATGGCGAACTGTACGGAAGCTTCGCCACTATGATAATATCTTTATTACTAAAGAAGTTATAATATATGTAATTAAGCGAGGAAATATTTTTGTGCTTTATATAGTCATTTTTTACTTTGACTGTCACGTGACTGTCCCCTAAGTTAACCGCTCTTCTATAATTATATTAATATCTCAATAACTATAAACCTAATTAATTATCCCTTTTATATACTTCTAATAGCTACTTCTATAAGCCTTTAGAAGTATAAGCGAGCTAATTTAACTCTTGATTTAATTATAGTTCTCACTATAGCTAAAGAAGCTATAATCCAAGTAATACTTAACGAATAGTATAGGAAACCCTCTATTATAGAGGACGATTCTAATAGTTCAGATATTAAATAAAGCAACAAATTAGAGCTTGAAGATTTAACTCTCTTTTGGGTTTAGCGGAAGCTTATTATTAGTAGAAATAAGACGATTATTCTAGAGAAGCTTATATCTATATAGCGAGAGTAAAGACTTACGGTATAGACTAGTAAGTTTCTTACCTTTATATTATAATATAAGTATATTAATACTATTTCTAGCTTCTAGAGGCTCGTATGTCTCTAAAATAGTAAAGGAATTAGTAAAGCTATTAAGAACTTAATAAAAGTATATATATAATTAGAGGGTAAAAGATACTTAAGTCACTAGGCTTAAGACCCCTATAATTATACTATCTTTTAAATAAAAGAAGCTATAATTCGGTATTATTAAGGGGCTAATTAATATTCCTAGGGATATATAATTAAGAAAAGAGTAAAGGCTTAAGGATAAAGATAATAGAATAAATGAGCTACTTATAGATACTATAACGGCTAGTACCTCTATATGATCCGCCAGGGGCTAGGTATTAGGGGCTAGGGGCGAAACGCGGGACTAAGCTAAGGATCTTAGTAATACTCTCTTAAAGGTCGAGGAACTCCTCCCTTCTTTGCCCCTTAGCTTAGTATTTTCAATATATGAGATTCTTTGAACCTTAAGCCTCGACTATTATATTAATCCCGCTATTATATAATACTAAGCTCACTCGACCTAACTTATAGAGGCGATAGTAATACTCCCGATAAAGGACTAGGGTACTACGTCCTTAGGGGGCGAAGATAGCTATACTACCCTTAATATTCGGTATTCCTCCCGAATCTCAAAGAAAAGAAGAATAATAATCGGTTATAGTCCACTAATTCAAAATAAGGAAAGATAATAATTAGTACTATTCTACTAACTTAAAATAAAGAGGAATCAACGTCCTCTATAACCTAATTAACCTCGGAGTCTAGCCCTTAATTAGAATAGATAATATCCCTGTCCTCTATAACCTAGCTAACCTCGGAGTCGGACCCTTAGCTAGACTAGACGACACCCCTCGTCGACTAATGAGAGAAAAAGAAACGGTCCTACCCCTACTTAAGGAAGGATTAGTCCGGTCTACTAATCTAAAACAAAAAAGGATAATAATTAGCTTTAGCTCACTAATTCGAAATAAGGAGAACTAATAATTAGTTTTAGTTAGCTAATCTCAAATGACTAAGACCCCTTTAGGGTATAGTCTTAATAGACGATATACCTAGACTATCTAGCTTAGATAACCTTAGGCTAAGTATAGAAACCTTCGGTATAGCTAGTAAAAAGCCCTAGCGCGACGGAATAGAGGAGTAAGACTTCGATATTATAGACTACTAATACTAGGAGGCCTAGTATAGAACCTTCCCTAATAACGATATAAAGACACGATTAGCTAATAGGGAGGTATAGATTAGTATAGATATACCTAAGACACCTATTAAATAAAGGAAATTAATAGCTAAGGAAGACCTTATTAATAAATACTATAATATACTCGACTAATAAGTAGACTATAACTAGAAAGCCTATATTTATATTAATTAGTTAAATAATAGAATTAATAAATTAGAAACGATTACTAATCGGTTTCACGAAAAGGAGAGAACTACTTAACTAGATATAGTAAAATAGAGGAATAAGTAAGTAGATATTTAGGAAAGTCGATACTCCCTAATAAGAGAATTACCTAGAAGGTAGTACTAGGGCTTAGTATTACTAGGTTATAGTAATAGACCCCGACTCGTTAGAATTAAGGATCTAGCCCTATTTACTAGTAAGGACGACTATTAGATTAATAACTAGGTCTTTAATATAAGGAATAAATTAATATAGAACTCTACTAAGTTTAATAGTAAACCCCTAAAGATCACTTATATAGTATAGCTAGTCACTAGAGATACTAGGGACCTTATATGTAATTAACTAGAACCTAGTTTAGTCGGATAAATCTCATTAATTAAATAGATCTTTAAGATCCTCTAATAAGCCTATAGTAAAAGTAAAGAAATAGAATACTAGGAGGCGAAGGAGGACTACTAATGACTTTAATAAGGAGATAAAGTATTCCCGGTATTCTAGGCTAAATTTACTCGTCTCATGACTAAACTAGGGAAATCGATAGATAACTAGTACGATAATCTAATAGATAAGATAAACCTAGAGCTACTTAAGAGCCTTAGGGATAAGAAGTTCAATATACCTAGGGATCTCGCCGAATAGTATATAGAATAAGAGAATAGGCTTCTCTTAATTAAGAACTAGTAATCTAGAGAAAACCGCCTAATAGAAATAATCCACCGTTATACTACTCCCTAGACTAGGAAGAGCGGTAATAATTAAGGACTAGCTACTAATCTACGCCTAATAGAACTAACGACTCGACTAGCCTTTTCACGACTAAGGGAGCTAGTCCGCCGGGAATTCGAGAAGAAATTAAAAATACCTAAGATACTTAACTACTACTTATATAAGAAGACTAGCTATATCAAAAAAGACTACCTAAATACCTATAAAGTCGCCTATCTTAAGGAAGACTATATAGATAAAATAGGTAAACTAGACCTAAATAATATAGAATATAATTCCTATCTATTATCTAAAGAGGAATCCGACGATAATAACTCGGGAAAAGTCTAGCTCTAGGTATAGAGGTAACCCTCCTAGAGTAAGAGCTCTACTAAGAACTAATAGACCTTACTTAACTTATTAGTAGGGAGTAGTTCCTAGTCGAATACAGGGTCTACTAGAAGGGAAATACTATAACCTTCTAGTACTTAGTAGATACTAGGGCGAATATATATACTCTAATTAACTAAAAGCACGTTTACCTCTTAACTAGAGTACTCTATATACTAGTATATATATTTCTAGATCTTATCCCCTTTCGAGGATTCGATAGATAACCTAGTGAGGCTATCTAGTAAGTTATTATAGTAGACCTAGAAATCGACTAATACCTCTAGACCTAATAATACTTCCTATCTACTAACCTAGGCTCTTATAATATAATCCTAGGAAAGAAGTAGTTTACTAAATATAGTATACTACTAGACTACTAATAAAACTAACTTAGATAACCGGGAGATACTATGACTTAGGTCCTAAAGAGGACGAGTATAGAAGAACTAGAGGATAATAAAATAGTATCCCTTACCCCTCTATAAGACCTCCTTACTCGAAAAGCCGAATACTAAGCTAAGAAGGAGGAATTAAACCTTAATATCATTAATATAAATAAACTAATAGACTATTCTATATACCTCATTAGTATAGTAGCCTTCTAACTTAGTATAAAGGATCCTAATAATTATATTAGATCTATTACTATTAATGAGATTAATTATAAGCTAGAGAAATAAGATCAGAAACCGAGGAAATACTTGTCCCTATTAATAACTATTAGGTGTCTAAAAACCTACTTAGCTAAGTATTTAGCTCAAACCCGTAACCTCATATATACTCTCGATATAGACGAATAAGATACCCTCGGTAATACCTCATTCTTTAACCCTAGGGAGCTATAAGAGTTTTAGACTATATTACTCTCTTAGCTTAACGATATAACTAGCGCTTTCTCGAGAAAAGCGGTAGATATACTACTATAGTCTTAGTTATTTAATTATAAACTCCGCTTTAATAGACTAGACCCCTTAATAAGGGTAGCCCACTTCTATAAAATAAGCTCCCTAGAACTAGGAAAAATATAGGAGTACTTAATTAAGAACCTAAAGAAGGGTTTTATTAAGTTATCTAATTCCCCCTTCTCGTCGCTTATCTTCTTTATTAAGAAAAAGGATAATAGCTTATACTTTTATATCGACTATTATTAACTAAACGCCCTAATAAAGAAGGATTACTACCCTCTATTACTTATTACTAAAATACTCGACTATTTAGTAGGATTATCGGTATTTACTAAACTAGACGTCTAATACGCCTTTAACCGGATCCTAATAGAGCTAAGCTCTATAGTATAGGTAGCTTTCTAGATGAGGTACGGTTCCTATAAACTAGTAGTTTTACTATTTAGACTCTATAATAGTCCTATAATATTCTAGAAATATATGAATGTTATTCTAATAGATTATTTAGATAGCTTCTACTCTACCTATATAGACAACGTCCTAATCTTTTCTAAGAATAAGAAGGAATACTAATAATATATCTAAATAGTCCTATAGTATAATAGGTTAAGACCCGTAGAGAGACTAGGTACCTAAGAGCCCTAGGTACCTACGTTATCCTACTAATAGCTCTATATAGAACACAAATTATTATATAGAGCCTAGACTTAGTTTCTCTCCTTAGATTATTCTTCTTATATTTTGGGAAACTATTTAATTAAGTATCTCACTACTAACCTATAATATTAGAATAATCTCCCCTATTACTTATCGAAACGAGCTATTAACTTAGCCTTACCGTATAACTCTTATCTATACACGATAAGCTCCCTCGCGAGCCTAGGATTAATGACCCTAGTAATAGAGATACTAGTATAGGCTAAGTATCTCGTGAACCGACTCGAAGCTATCGAGCTTCGTACGAGAGAGCTTATACGCGGCGTAGCTCAATAGATAGCCTTGTCCTTACTAGTATAGAATCTAGTAGATTAGCGAATAGACGACGACTAGAGAGAGCTAGTATAGAGCCCGGATAGTTAGTAGTCAAAGAACTAGAACTATAGAAGTAAAGCCTAGTTTACCACTAATAACTTACTTAGTATACTACGAATAAACTAGTAATATAAGCGATTACCTAACCCTCTAGTATATAAAGGTAAGTGGTCAGAATTCAAACTATAGCTAGCTTAGGTACAGGCGAAGCTTTTAGTTAATATAGGCGATAAACGGGGCGACGTACGATTCTAGTACGTTTATAGTAGACTTAGTAGCGTTACCCTCGGTTAAGTAATACCGTAGGTCTCTACTCTAGTCGAGAAGAAGTCTACCTTAGATAGAGATAGCTTAGACGGGCTTATTAGTAACTCCGGAACATATACGATAACCTAGAGTTAGTAGGACGAGCTATACGGAAGCTCGATACCCTCTAGTAAGGCATAAGCTCCTTTATAAGATACCTAGCGCGCTTTAAATATACGCTTCTTGAAGCGGGAGGTCTCTCCTAGAACGATACTATAAAGAAGGCCTTTCTATCACGTGGCCTTTCTATTAATATTCAAAGGACCCTCCTTATAGTCCCGATACTAGCATCATACGCTAACTACTACTTATAGCTCTATATAGTGAGCTAGAACTTAGAAGTAATATATATGAGAGAGAGGAGGGAGTAGAGACTAGCTTCCCCGCTAAGACATAGTACCTAAGCGACTAATAGTATAGAATGAGAACCTATAAGGACGATATAAGGGGCGTCCATATAATAAGAGAAGCCGAAAGGGGCTTAAGTCTAATAGAAGAAGAAGCTAAAGAAGGAAACTCGCTCTTACTTTAAGTATAGAAAGTAAGGTATATTATATAGGATTATAAGGAGTTATACGAAGAAGAGTTAACCTAGAAGGTATCCTTATTAACTACTTAGGTTATTAAGGAGTTATCTAAGAGTAATAACTCGGGAAAAGAATAGCTCTATATAAAAAGCGCTATATAGAGTAGAAGGAGGATATAGTATAGGATTAGAAAATATTTAAGCCTTTAATAGATAAGTTACCCTTTTTGATATTAACTCTAATAAATAAGGAAGCCTTTATAGAAACCTTAGTTAATTTAGGATACTTATTATATAGAGTAATTAATTCTCGTTTTACACGGAAACATAACCTCTAGCGTATTAAAATTACTCCTCATAAGCTTATTAGAATAAGAGAATAAGTTATAGGAAGGATTAATGAGGTTATTACTATTTGAACTAATATCGATAGTTATATAGATAATAAGGTATTCTTTTATATAGCTCTAAAGCTTATATTATATGATTTAATACTTGGCTTAGCTTAGATATAGAAGAACTAGGTACTCTTAAGTATAGATTATTTATTATTAATAATAGGGAGCTAAAGGACCTATATCTAGAACTAAAATAAGAGGGGCCCTTTTCGAGCGAATATAGTACTTATCTTAGCTATAGCCTTTATATAGAACACGAAAAGGAAGTATAAGGGGTAGTGAGTAGAAGTATTTTCTATAAGTATAGCTAATATTAAGAAGGTACTTATAGTCCGGAAAGAAACTAACCCTCGTATAAAGCTCCCGGAGTACTACTCTAAGTTCCTAAGTATATTCGACTATTTAGAAGCCGAGAAGTTACTACTACTTCGTAGTCCCGGACCGACTATACTATTAAGCTAGAGAAGGTTAATAGGAAAGAACCTATAGTACCTTAGGGTCCCCTATATAACATGTCATGAGACGAGCTTATAGTACTCTAGAAGACCTTAATAGGCTTACTTAATAAGTAGTTTATTTAAGTAAGTAACTCTCTAGTAGTAGCTCTAGTTCTCTTTATATAGAAGCTAGGTAGTAGTCTATGGTTTTATATAGATTATCGGGCTCTGAACTAGATCTTAAGGAAAGACTAGTATCTACTACCCTTAATCCACGAGACGCTTTATATAATTAGTAAAGCGAAGTAGTTTATAAAGCTTAACGTAATTATAGCTTTCTATAAAATCCGGATTATAGAAAGAGACGAGTAGAAGATAGCTTTCTATATGAGGTACGGACTCTATAAGTAGCTCGTGACGCTATTTGAGCTAGCTAATACCCCGAGTACTTTCTAGAAGTATATTAACTAGATATTAAGAGACTACCTCGATAAGTTCTACTTAGTATATATTAATAATATCTTAGTATACTCTAAGGGAACCCTCGCCGAGTATAGAGAGTATATACGGAAGGTACTATACCGGTTATAAGAAGTAGGACTATAGTTAGATATTAATAAGTGCGAGTTTAAGGTCTAGTCTATAAAGTACCTTAGGTTTATAATCGAGGCAGGGGTAGGCGTATAGATAGATCCCGAGAAAGTAAAGGCTATCCTTAGCTAGGAAGCCCCGAGGTCTATAAAAGGAGTATAGAGCTTTATTAGCTTCGTAAACTTCTACTAGAAGTTTATCTAAGGGTTCTTAGACGTCGTATAGCTAATAATGAGCTTAGTAAAGAAGGATACTATATTTGTATAGATAACTAAGGTAGATTAAGTATTTAAATAGCTTAAAGGACTCTTTATAGAAGCGCTAGTACTAGTATCGTTCGACGCTGATCGTATAATAATTATCGAGACCGACTTATCTAGGTAATATATTAGGGGTACTCTTATATAATATAGAGATAATAGGGTACTCCGACTATATAGCTACTTCTTAAAGAAGAACTCCCCTACTAAATATAATTACGAGATCTATAATAAAGAGATATTAGTAATCGTATAGTATCTTAATAAGTAGGATATAGAGCTAAGAAGTATAAAGGACTTCTAGATCTATATAGATCACAAGAGTCTAGAATACTTTATAATAGTCCAGAAGCTTATAGAGTACTAGATATATTAGTCCCTTACTCTTTCATATTATAACTTTATAATCTAGTATATACTAGGTTATATGAATAAGAGAGCGGATATACTCTTACGAAGAGAGTAAGACCTCCCGGTATCCCTATTAGACGAGAGGCTTAAGTATTAGTACGTTTAGTTACTATAGCTAGAGATATTTGCTCTCCCGAAGGCTATATAAAGAGTATAGGCTATACTAGTAGTAGTAGTAATATAGGGAGGCCTCTAGAGCCTCTAGAGAGACGTAGAAGGGATAGATACTTTATATAGAGTAATAGTAAGAGCTATATAAGAAGGGAAGCACGTGTTCCCCTCGGAGCTCTAGGTTAAGGTATTAATCTCAGAGTATGAGTTAGATAGTTAAGGGTAACTCTTATTCTAGGGACGTCGTTAGGTCCCTAAGTTAGAATTACTCTATATAGGGCTTATCTAAGAGACTCACGACTCTATAATAGCTAGGTACCTAGGCTAAGAAGTAATAGTTACCTTAATAATAAGATAGTTCTTCTAGCTAGGTATACTTAGAGAGGTTAGGCGGTTTATATAGAACTATAATAGCTATTAGAAGAAGTAGGCTTAGAGGGACTATCGCTACGGGTTATTAAAACCTTTACCTATCCCTAAGAGAGTCTAGAGTAAGATCTCTATAGACTTTATTACTAGGCTACTATTAAGCTAGGGTTATATAGACTTATTAGTAATTATAGATAAGCTTAGTAAAGGTATTATCCTAGAACTATACTCGAGTCTTACTATAGAAGTAGTAGCTAAGACCTTTATACGAGTCTTTTATTAATATTATAGTCTTCTAAAAGCGATTATCTTAGACTATGGACTATAGTTTACTAGAGTACTTTAGGCACGAGTCTACTAACTCCTAAAGATTATATGAAGGTTATCTATAGTATTTAGTCTAGAGATAAATAAGTCTATAGAATAGATAAACTAGAATATTGAAGTATTCGTATATATATACGTCAACTATATATAAGAGGATTAGGCGTCTCTAATACCTTTAGCTAAGCTAATAATTAATAACCACGATACTACTAGTACTAGTATTAGCCTATTCTTCTTAACTTATAGCTATTATATATACCTAGTAGAGTTAGATGATATCGAAGTCTTTATATAAGAGAGGATTAGCCTAATCTAGTAGGGTGAAGCTATTATATAGAAGCTAAGAGATGCTTATAAGTAGGCTTAAGCGTCTATAGCGGTAGTATAATAGGTTTAAGAGGACGTGACTAACTAGATAAGATAGTAAGCGCCTAGCTTTAAACTAGGGGATAAGGTCTAGCTAAACCTTGAGAATGTTCGTATAAAGCGGCTATTAAAGAAGTTTAACTCTAAGAATACTAAGTACGAAGTAATTAAGGTAATTAGCTCTCATAGCTATAAGCTTAATATACTACCGGGAATCCGTAATATGTTCTATTCCTAATTATTATATCTAATAGTAATAGATCCGCTACTATCCTAGTATACGACTAACTCTTAGCTAGAACTAGAGCTTATTAATAGAAGTAAGGAATATAGAGTAGAGAAGATCTTAGGAAAGAGAGTTATATGACGAGGTCGAGGTTACTAACGTTAGGTTTTAGTAAAATAGACAGGGTATATAGACCTTACTTAAGAGCCTAAGTCAGCCTTCTAAGACGTTATTACACTAGATATATACGAGTCCCTCTCTAGGGAAGGGGAGGAGGGGGGGGGTAATATAACAGGTTAAGACCTATAGAGAGACTAGGTACCTAAGAGCCCTAGGTACCTGTATTATCCTACTAATAGCTCTATACGGAACACAAATTATCGCATAGAGCCTAGACTCAGTTTCTCTCCTTAGATTATTCTTCTTATATTTAGGGAAACCATTTAATTAAGTATCTCACTACTAACTCGTAATATATAGAAACTCGAGGATACCGGATTATAAGTCAATATCTATAAGTACGAGTTCGAGGTATCGAAGACGATATTCCTAGGGTTCGTCGTCTCTAATTAGGGCGTCTAGGTAGACCCTACTAAGACTACTATTATCTAGGATTAGGACCCTCCTATGACTAAAAAAGAGGTTTAGTCGTTCCTAAGCTTCTATAACTTCTACTAGAGGTTCATATAAGCCTATAGGTAAGTCTCTTACCCCCTAAACCGACTAATAGAAAAGGATATATTATCGAAGTTTACACTTAACAAGAATTAACGAGACGCCTTCGAATACCTTAGAGAGTTACTTATCTTAGTACTTATACTACTCTACTTCTAGTACAACTAAGAAACCCGACTAGAAACCGACTATTTGGACCTAGTTACTATAGGAGTACTAACCTAGAAGAGTACTAAGGATAGATAATAGTACCCTATTACCTTTTATTCTAAGGCTCTTAAGGACACCTAGTTTTATTACGAAATCTATAATAAGGAACTACTTACTATTATCTAAGGGCTATAAGAATAGTAGGTAGAACTAATTAGTCTACCTACTTTTCTTATTATTATAGACTATAAAGTACTTAAATACTTCGGGACAAAGAAGCTCTTAAACGAGTAATAGATATAATAGATAAATATCCTATTATTATTCTACTTTTAGATTACTTATTAGCTAGGTAAAGAGAATACGATTACTAATATCTTATCTAGGAAGGATAAGCTCACGACTATATAGAAGTAGGCTAAAGAGGCTAAAAAGACACATGTAGTTTTCTATCCTAGTATAATCCTCGCCGCTATTAACGAATTAGTTACTACCTCTCCCTCTCTGAAGCCTAGAGAAATCAATAAACTAATAGTTACGAATAAGGTCATATAGGCAAATCTTATAGATCCGTCTTTAGAGGATAATCGAGAGAAGGCTTACTAGAAGACTAACTTATAGGAGATATCTAGAGATCACCTACTTTATAGTAAGAAGCTCGTAGTACTAGATAACTATAATTACTTATGAACTAGACTCTTTTAATAAATCTATAGTACGACGACTATAGCCTACCCTAGTTAGAATAAGACAAAGATCCTAGTTAAATAGCTTTACTAGTAACCTAGCCTCTTAGTAGATATCGACTAGTTTATAGTAAACTACTATGAATACTAGAGATCCTATAAGCTAAGGGATAAGACACCCGGCTTATTATACCCTTTACTAGTTCCCTTAAGGATATAGGACAACTTATTAATAGATTTCTATAGCCCTAGCTCGACGAGTAAAGGATATAATAATATCTTTATTATAGTCGACTAGTTATCTAAATACTATATTAGCTTACCTACTACAAAGAATACTACTATAAAGACTACCGCTAGCTTCTTCTACTAATATATCTAGTGATTTAGGGGCTCCCCCTTAACTATTACTAGTAATCGAGGCCCCTAGTTTATCTTAGACTTTATAGACGAATTATCGAAATTAACTAGGACTAAACTAAAATTCTCGATAATAGAATATACCTAAACTAATAACTAGATAGAGATCATTAACTAGATAATTAATATACGACTATACCCCTTTATAAACTACTTTTAGGATAACTAAGTAGACCTACTCCTAGTACTAGACACTATTAGCGCCGCCTACCCTCACGAATTAACTAGCTTATTGCCCTTAATAGTCAACTATAGGTATAAACCTTAACTAGACTTTAATTAGACACTCTCGACTACGAAGTTCAAGATACTAAAGGAGAAACTAAATCGCGAAGAAGTATAGTAGTAGGCTAAGAGAATCGATATAGTAGTCACTTATATCTAATAATATATAACTAAGGCCTAAGAATAATAAGCTAAATAAGCTAATAAGAAACAGCGAGAACCTGACTTTAGCCTAGAGGATATAGTCTATATAATTAAAAAGATATAGAAAATAGACTAACCTTTAGATAAGCTAGACTACTCTCTTACTAGACTATTTAGAATTATCTAAATAGTTAGCTATTCCTATAAATTAGACCTTCCACTATCCTATAAGATATAACTAATCTTCTATATAGATAGACTTCATAAGGACCCGGGTAACCCTTTACCTAGCTAGACGAATAAGGAGCTAGACTTAATAGAAGTAAATAGTGAACTAGAATAGGAGGTCGAGAGGATCTTATTCTCTAGGATACTCTAGAGTAAACTCTACTATAAAGTAAAGTAGAAGGAATAGGATA
Source organism: Hyaloscypha finlandica (assembly GCA_021399475.1). Lineage (NCBI taxonomy): Eukaryota > Fungi > Ascomycota > Leotiomycetes > Helotiales > Hyaloscyphaceae > Hyaloscypha > Hyaloscypha finlandica. The sequence goes on along the minus strand of JAJTUR010000050.1, from coordinate 320,103 downwards.
TAGACGACGAATAGTACCTTATATTAAACTTTAAGAACTCTACTCTAGAACTCCGAAAATTCTACGAGCAAAATCCCGATAAAGTAGGACCTCTTATCCGCCTAAACTACTAGATTAGATATATAGAGGAGGATAAGTTCGACGAAAATTATCCTAATAATAATAAACCCTAGTATAAGGGTTCTAGGATCTAGAGGAAGAGAAGAAAGAACTAGATATTTTCTAGGTTTTATCTAAACCTAAAGCGTATTCCCTTTATTTAGTTATACGATTTAGTACTATATTCCTTCCCTATAACTAGGTAAAAACTTCCCTTTTATTATACCTCGATATATCCTATTACTAGAGTAGCTCGCTTAAGGAGAGGTAAATCTATAAAGCTAAGATAAGAGTGAATTTATAACTTTCTACCCTATAAAAATATCACAAATTCCTCTTAACTACCTTAATTCCTATAACTATATCTATTTCTACTACTATTAATACTACGACCTAGCTATAGATATAGCCTAAGAGAATAGTAATATTAGTACCTTACTAGATACTATACTAGTTATTCTTAATATATTCTAGAAGCTTAGCCCGGATAGTAGTATTACTAGCGCCTCAGCTTTACTCTATACTAAAATAATAGATATTACTACTAGTAAATTTGCCTATATAGACGCCGAGGGTAATATCGTCCCTAGGGAGTAAGTCGAGATATATTATATAGCCTATGAAGCCCTATATCTAATTCCTAAGGTTACTACTAAATAACTTATTATAGAATAAGAAGAAGAAGATAAAAAGAATACTCTTACTAACGGAACTAATACTCCTACTAATAGAACTAATACCCCTACTAATAGAATTAATATTCCTAATAACGGATCAGATATTCCTATAGATATTTCTAATAGCCCTAGCCCTTTACCCGATATAGAAATACCTAATACCCTTCCTCTAAGAAGTAAGGCTAATAATACAAACCCCCTTCTCGACGGAGCTAGAGATTAACTAGACGATAGAGTAGTAGACTTTAATGAGGAAGTCGATAACCTTAAGGGCTCCCTTAGCGGATTAGATAATAGTAGTAATAGTCTTACCTAGGATAAACCCCCTATCCTTCCCCTTACTAAGAGAAAGCCTATTATTCTTATTAACCTAGCTAAGAATAAGTCCTTCGATCTCACTAGAGAGGACGATGAGAACCCCTAAAATATCGATCCAATAACTAAGAAGACTAAGAATAATATCCAAAATACTATAAATAGCTTTAGGAATATCGTTAAAACCCCCTCAAAGAATACTAAGAAACCCTCTAAATCCTCTAAGAAGAAGAAGAAGAGTAATAAGAAAGTATAGAAGGTTACCCCTATACCCGAGAACCTTAAGTAGAAGAGAGTAGAAGAGAGCGAGGAGTCTAATAAAGAGGAATTAACTACCGACGAAGATATAGGATATATTAGTAATAAATAACTACTCGCTACTAGCCTAGGACCCCGTAATAAGCGCTAGAGTAAGACTAAGGTATAGCGAAAACTCCTAAAAGCTAAGGAGGATAAGGAATACCCTACTAATATTAACGACTTAGTAGAAGCTACTAAGAAGGAAGTTAGTAGGGACCTCTAAAAGGGCTATATAGAGAAGATTATGAAACTCAAAGTTATCGGATTCTATAATAAATATACCTAATTAGCTACCGAATAGTAGATAAATAAGACCCTCGAAGAATAACTTAATAATACTTTCATTAAGCTTACTAAGGCTAATAAGACAATTAAGAACCTCTAGGAAGAAAATAAGCGACTAAAGGATAGTATTCCTAAGTTAATAGTTAATACTCCTAAGCTAAAGGCTAATATCCTCAAGAAGAAAAAGGCTAAGAAGTCCTCTAAATTAAAGCCTAACTCGATAAATACCCTCGATCTACTAGTACCCAACTAAGCTTACCTATTAGTAACTATCCTACTATTAGCTATTATATACGTAAGTATCCTAGATAATATTATCGAGGCTAGTATTAGTATAATTCAGGCGATAGATAAGGAGGATTAGCTAGAATATATAGAAAACTAGGTTAAGCTAGTAGAGTCGAGACCACGATTTAACTATAAGTAGCCGCTTTAAGAGGACGAAATAGGGTAGTTAGACGCGATTTTTTCCTTTTTTCCTTTATTCTTTATATGAAATTATACCCTAAATAAGGGTATTTAGGATTTTCCTATAAGGGGAATAATATAATAGCTAGTACCTCTATATAATCCGCTAGGGGCTAGGTATTAGGGGCTAGGGGCAAAACGCGGGACTAAGCTAGGGATCTTGGTAATACTCTCTTAAAGGTCGAGGAACTCCTCCCTTCTTTACCCCTTAGCTTAGTATTTTCAATACATGAGATTCTTTAAACCTTGAGCCTCGACTATTACATTAATCCCGCCGTTATAGATGCCCTTATTAGAAACGTATACGGAGATAATAAAGCTCTAGACGTACGAATAACTTATTAGGAAGTCCTTAATAATATGGATATAAAGCTAGTATAGATAAAAGACTCATATACTCCCTATATAGTCACTAACTTATACCTCCTCCGGTAATATACTTAATAGCTCCTAAAACTAGGGTAGTATTAACTAGGGAGAATTGACATATTACTCTTAGTAGCTTCTAGTAATTACTGCTTTAATAATAGAAAGATACTAGCTCAGTGAATTAGGGGGTTATTTAATTATTATCGATAGTAGTATAGTATTCTACTAGAGGCTAAGAGTAGTAAAAGAAATAATACCTCTTATCTAGATAACGAGGATGTCTTTTTAGCTTATTATACTTAGTTAATTAATTAAGAGCTTAGAATTATATCACTAAACGATTTCTTAAATACTATAAATTAGGAGATTTTACCTCGATTATTATCGATAATCGAGAGGCTAATCACTCGTAGTATAGCTTACTTATAGCTCCCTAAGCTCGGCTTTTATCGCTATAAGACTAAGAAAGGGCTTTATATAGATAAATACGAATGACTTGATATGATTTAGTATCATTAAGAGGTGTTTTTACTACTAATAAACGAGCTTTTATTATATATAGTTTAATATGAGAAGGATAAAGCTAGTACGTGGTATACGATTCCACCTTTACTACTAATTAGAGGTTAGATATATATAATATACTTCTATAATAAGAGCTATTTCTATAGTTTCGACTATAAAAAGAGCCTCTAGCTAGTAGATAATTAGCAAAAAATGCTAGGAAAGAGTAAAGGGAGGCTAATTCACGATTCTAAGTTCGTAGGTCCTAAGGGGTATATTAGGGTACTAAATAATAAAGGCATATTTATCCCAGATGACCCTAATCTAGATACCCGGTAATTTATATACCTAGGCTCAAATAGAGACCCCTAATAGGATATAAAACAGTTACTAGTACAGGTTACTAGAACGCTTGATATATTTGAATAGAAGTACCTTAATTATATAGCTATTTTAATATTCGATTAGTCCTCTATACACGCTTCGTATAGCGAAGGTGCACTAAATGCCTTTAATATAAATAAGACCCTAGGAGGGGTTAAAAGGGGGAATATTAAGCCCTATGAGAGAGATACGTATTTCCTACCGGAGTATACGATTCCGGGGTTACAAGGCACTATATAAGTCCTTTAGTAACTTGATCCGAATAGAGAAAGAGAGCCTAAGGGCATAGAACAGATTCTTATTAAGCGAGGGTGTAATATACCTGGCTTAAGATTTAAGTATCCAAAGGGTACTAAGTGTACTATACCCCTTGAATACCCTCCCGCTATTAAATAAACGTACTATTTAGCTCGTATACTATCGAATCACAAGGACTTCTTTGAGGAAAAGAGTTAAATTAAGGAGCTTATTATAGAGCGGGGATATAAGGCTATATTTCTACCGAAGTTCTACTACGAAATTAACCTAATTAAAATGTACTAGGGGTATAGTAAGACTTGATTTCGATAAGTAAAGAAGGTTAGCTTCCTAGATACTAAGGTTAAGGTAATAGAGGCACTTGAAGCTTATTTAATTAAGACTATATAGAGGTTTTGTAATCGTACGTTCTACTAGATAGATACGTATCGCAAGGGATTAAGTATTAAATAAGCTACTTGGTGTGTAAAGAAGTAAAAACGCCATAGAACGATATCTAAAAGGGTAATGGGTAAATGGGATAATATATAAAAGCAAGGGGAAGCAGGTAGCTAAATAATAGGCTAGGTTTATGGATTTAGTTCAAGGGAAAGTGAGCTTGAAACCTATGTAATTATGGCCCTACTATATATATAATATGTATAGCACCAGAAAAAGCTATATTTAGTACTTGGGAAGGTTCTATTAAGCTTATAGGGCTTAATTATTATTATTCTATTAATAATAAGGCTAGTGAGATGCCCTGATCTCTCCCTGGAGTCCGGGCTCACGTGACCTTAGCGAGTAAATATTTTTGCGCTTTGTATAGTCAAAAATCAATTAATCAAAAGGGTCCGTGCACTTTAGGCCTTAATTATTAATGAACCACGAATTATATTAAAAATCCGATTAATAGGTATTTTTCGTCTGGTTCTATTCTATAATCGCATCACTTAGTATAAATTAATGAGGGTTGTGGTTGAAAAGTTATTATGGGCGTAAAAGGGTGACCGTTTTGTCGTGTTTGCGTCGGACCGACTGTACCCCTACTAGTACGGACCACTTTCTGCCAGACGAAGGGATAGCAGCAACTGCTCAGGTCCAAAGACGGAAATGGAAATTGCTCATGTCGAAATTCTGATATCGAACTTCCTGTTGCATCCTTCACCACCTGCAGCTTCCCAACGCCGAAATTCAAGTGCAATATTATACATTGGCAGACCCTTCATTGATATGGACGAAGTCATGCGCCCTCCGGCGCTCGATGAGCTCGGATTGCCTCTCAACCGCGGCGACAATGAGCCCGTCAGTGGTGAGATGATGCAGCGTTTTGCAGCTGGGGACTTTTCAGGCTTCAATCTGCCACAACCGTCCTCATTCCCCAATGCGGCCGAAGCTAAAAGGAGGCGTGGGTGCTTGAGGAGAAATCACTTCCACTTTTCTTACTGTCTCTCTTCCCCGAGACTATGGTCCTAGTTCACCTGGTACGACTTGACTTGTATTGAACAATTGTTGACTCCCCGTTATCCAGACGAGAACGGTCGACAGAGGCTTTATCATCATGGAACAAACTGCGGCAGATATTGGAAAGATACGAGGAGGTTACACGCAGGCGTTGGATGAAGAAGACAAAAACGCAGAGGACGGCCATTGTCTTAAAAGCTTGGCCAAACATGTCACCTACGCATCGACCAGATTATGAAGCCATGCGCAAGGAGAACCCCGCAACGGTTCGATCTGGGGGAACAAAATTCCGAGAAGCGTACATGTGGCCCGCCATCAATGTCGAGGATCTGGTCAAGGGGAAGGCGTTGCTACTTCTTTTGAATTCACGGGGTCGCAATACCCCCCAAATGTTCGCCCACGCAGACTTCGACGCGATGCGGGGGTCACGTAAGCGGCGCTTGTATGCATCCGTTTCTCAATATGTACACAATGTTGCTCGAGGGAGAAGCAGTCGGGACATATGGACGTCTAGTGTCCTGGGATGATGACGAGGAAGCCATGATGAAGGCGTTCAATGGACTTGGATTTCTGCCTGGGCAAGGTCTTATGATTTTGGAGAACCAGCAGAAACTGTTGAGCTTCCTCCTCGCCTGTTGCTACTCCATTCTTCGTGGAATGGAGCCGTCTTCCATGGTCAATGAAGCACCAACCAAGCCAGAACCACCCCCGTTATCAGATAGCGGGGAATATCCAACTCTAGCACCTATTGCTGCCGAAGCTCCCTATCGCCTCCCTGCTCGACTCGACTTCAACCGCCTCAAGGCTTTAGTCAACGCGAAACGTTCAAGCGTCGAGGATCACATCCGTGGCTTGAGAGAAGATCCAGGTTACTTCGCAGACGTTCTCGGAGATTGGAGTGAGCATCGTCAAGAGAAATTGCCGGATACGAATAGGAGGCGCCACCCGGTGCTTGATGAGCCATTGTTCTGGGAGCGAGTTATTGGTAACGTTGTTAAGGATGCCTATGGCGGACTGGTCGTCTGGGATATCATCAGTGAACAACTCACTGAATTGGCCGCTCTCCAAGCGAAGTACTCCAATGCCATCACTCCGGAGAAGACGCTTCCACCAGAATATCTGAAGGCACTGTTGAAATTCAGATACACGTTGGATCAATCGAAGAAAGGTCCGATTGTCCAACTGAAGACTGGACTTCCAGCCTCGCCTTACTACCGTTCTTCATTCGTCAGAGAACCTCACGTGCCAGGATCGAGTATGATTCAACTCCAGAGCAAGACTAAGCCAGACCAACTAATGTGGCTCTTCAATAACCTTTGGACTGACAGCAAACTCGATTTATTGAGCTTACCGGGCCTTATGGACGAGATTGAGCATCACATACAAAGCGATCCTAAAGAGAAGGCTAAAATCTCTCTTTGGGTTGCTCGAATTTTCGGCGAACTCGGTCTCATCACACGAATTAGACACGAGCTAGATATATATCAGCCGTGGGCCTCCGGTTTTGACAGTGGATATGCGGAATATCGAGACGAAGTTGAAAAAGATTTTCCGCGGCGATTTGCTTCGCTCGCAGAGATCAAGACTAGCTTCCAAGGACTCTCGGTCGCCAAGTTTGGCAGTCCAGCAGATGGCCGGTTCTACTACCCATCTGATAAGAGACCGACGAAAGTTACCACCCAGAGTATGCGGAAGGCGGAAGCTGATCTAGATCTGTTTTGGGAGAAAATTGATACCCACTACAGACGAAAAATTGGAAAGTCACTTGATCAGGTCGTACAACATATCTTCACGGAGGAGCGTGGCCCCCTGGAACGAACTGCCGAGTGTAGGTGTAGGGAGAGAACCCCCTTTCATATTCCTTACGGCCATATGATTATCTCCCCCAGACGGTTGTCCCAGTTGACCCCAGAATAATCTGCAATGAGCAAGAGAGAATGTCCCCAGTTTTCCTGGAACACTCTGCACTGAGCAGGAGACATTGTTCCCACTTCTCCTGAAACAGTTTGTATCAAGCAGTTGCTGACTCTTCGGTTCCCTAGGGATCGAGCCTATCAAAGAAAAGAAGAAGAAGTCCACAGCTCAGCCTTCCACAGCCCAGCCTGATCTCGATTTGGAATACCACTTGACTTCGTTGCGACTTGGGTCCGAGGAACCTTCTAAATTTGTACCCCCTCAGTCAAAGCTCAAGCCCAAGACGCGGGGATCGGCGCAAGATAACACGGATGCCATCGAAGAAACCGCTCCAATACAGGCATTTGATGACGAGCAACCTGTCTTCAGACTGAAAAACCGTGCCTTCAAAGTCTTCAAGGCTTTGTTCTACAACCCTAATCAATCCGATTTGCCGGGCGAGATTCCATGGGCGGACTTCCTCTTTGCTATGGCTGCAACAGGCTTTGCGCCCGAGAAGTTGTACGGATCTGTTTGGCAATTTACTCCATCTGCTCTTGATGTTGAACGCAGCATCCAGTTCCATGAGCCACATCCGGTAGGCAAGATCCCCTTTCAGAATGCCAGACGAATCGGGCGACGCTTGAGTAGACTAGACTCGCAGGTGGTGGCTTCAATTTTCTGAGAGACGACATTCAACAGGGTTAGACTATTGGCTGCCCGATAAGTCGAGGGACCATTTGGAGAGATAAAGCATTCGTGTTCAATGTCCCATGTCCACCTGGCCATTGAAACTACCTCCTCTTAAATGTATACCTGCTTTATTGTATATCCAAAGACAACTCCCTTTGGCTGTCCAACATTGACTCGAATTGGTTCCGCCTGGCCAATTTACCAGCGTCTCACCCGCGTCCACAGGAATTCGTCGGAATTCGTCAGGTCAAACACCGAACCAATATCAACATATCTACAACTAGATAGTCGTTCTGACGATGAACTCGGATGGCTCTTCAGCATACTTTTGGGCGAGGAACAACTCTCACTTTGCACATTTTCTGGTCACATCCACCACATTTAAAACCAGATATAGAAAATTCCCATGCCAAGCTCTCGTCTTCGATGCTTCGGGTGTTTTTCATTCGTCTTGAACACATACATCGAAGTGAGCCAGGTCTGTATTTGCCGAGTGCTCATTCGCAGGTGCTTCTAAGATCCGCGCCAACCTCCGCATTATTACCAAACATATCATGCTCGGTGGCAAGAAGGCTACTTTGTTTTGCTTCCTTCCAGGCACCCAGCTGTTGCTGTATGCAATCTTCCAAGCTATGGGTGTCAAGGCTTGCCTCTTTACTGCCCACTGTAATCGAGAAAAACGAGACCATGGAACCGGAGGGTTTGTTACACTCAATGTCCGAAGTTTGCCCCGGCACAACGGAATCAAGGCGGTGTTTGGCTCCCGTTAGTCCGCTTCATCTGCTCTCCTTGCCTTGGAGTGAATCATAGCTCACAATGCCGGGGTCCAACGGTCGGGAGCACCCGTGTCTCCAAACGTGCAGATGCAAAGTCACCAGTTCTCAACGGCCCATCTTCTTGTAACAAGACTTCTACCACCAAAGATCAAGCCCTCGCATCCCCCCAACCGTACCGGTACTGCTCCATGACGCCTCTCTTGGCGTCAAGGGCTCGATGCGGTATCGCTTCGTCAGGGAGGGGAGTCTTCAGTAGCATATCGCGTCAATGTTCGAGGTTGATCTGGTACAATGAGACTATCAATTCATGGTCGAATTTCAAGAGGCTGTCACTTTCAGCCCATGTCTTTGCCTTGAGGTAAATCGTAGACAACGGTTTCTGGTTACATATCGTACTCAATATACGGTATGTACCAGATCATTTGGTAGGGTAACAATGACAAGTCAAAATCCTCGGACAATGTCGATCTCTCCGCACACGAACTCCGCGTTTCATGATTGATTGGATTCAATCTTCCCACTGGACCGGCCTTACATTAGTTTTGTTGCATATCGTCGACCGACCGACCGACGGACGAAGCATTTTCGTCGCGGACTGACCGACGGACCTCATGATATTCGGACGGAGCGGACGGACGAGCCCACCGTCCGCCGCACGGACTCGCTGTCCGCGGGGGTGCGATTTGCAACAAAGTGATTTGGAAAGCGAATTATCATTTACGTTCTCGAGTCTAAGTAGTGGCGGATCCCCGAAAGAGATGAGGCGGTGCGAGAAGAGTCAAGTGGAACGAAGGGTGAGCTATCCGGAAGAACGAACCCCCGCAAACCTCGAGAAGCAAACGAATACTGAAACAGACATGACGAATTCCACCCAGAATAGGAAGGCATGGAAAACATGAGTTCCAGCCCCTTGATCTACATCGCGGACGGAGGAACACTTGGGGGAGCTGCAATTCAAGGAGATTCGGCCGCGCGTTCAAGCGAACTTCCGCTCTCACTCCGCAAGAGTTCGGCTCAATCAAACCCTCCCCTCCATATGTCTCATCTTCTGGTCATTGAACATCCGAATGGTAACTATACCTGTTCTGAGCTGGAAATAAAGCAAATGAATAGAATCGAGATGTTTAAGGGAAAGCGAGATGCTGTCGCAATGCGATGGTAATTTTCCAATTGGCGTTATAGACAGATTTAGATCTCGTTCTCGTTCTCGCTCCGACATGGTCCCGTTTATTAACCCGGGCACGAACGCGTTGTAGGTGGCGGAGGTGCGAATACGGTATCCCATTCAATTTAGACAGTCCTAAGTACGGTAGCTAATAAATGAGAACTGAGATGATTTGCGTACCCGTGCTGAACAGTCCCTGATAGGTTCCTTCCTGGTGGATCAGAAAAACCACGCAGCCGGAGCTCTAAGATCCGGATCCGCAGATGAAAAGGCGTTCTGACAACGGGAAACAGAGTGACTGTATTGCCGTTTCTTTTTGCTGTATTGTCCGTTTACCCGCTGCAAGGGCTAATAATACCGTGATAATAGGAGTGGTCATGACAAGCAGGTTACCGGTAGTTTCAGAGGGAGACCTCTGGTGCCCACCGTGCCCGCGGGTCGAGGATCAAGGTTGTTGCCCCGGGGTTTTTGGCGGGTGTTTGCTAGGGGTCAGGGCGGTACATTTCCGTGATCGAAAGAGGTAAATGTTCCTAGCTTTCGTGCTGGGCGTTTAGTGGTATCTAGAGAGGAATTAGCTTTAGAGGTTAAAGTGTTAACAAGGCCAAAAAAAAAAAAAAAATTCAGTCCATACATTCGTACCTGCCAGTCTCCACTGCCTGCCCTACCTCAGATGAACTGAACAAATCCTCGGATAGACCGTGGCGGGGGAGGCACGGCTTTCCCACAGTCGCTTCCCCTTGCCCCTGAGTGGCAACGACCCGAAGTCCCACCACATCCACAATTTTGCAAGAACGAACGTATATTCGTCTGACAAACGGAGCAGTCTAACCACTTCACCTCGCACTCAAAATGAATTGTGTGCTCTCGCAATGTTGGTAAAAACTGGGTCTGGAAATTCAACCGTCGCACAATGCACCAGTCCGCTGGGGCCGTAAAGAGCAAGCTGTGCCTGAATACCGCAGGCATCATTTGCAGTTGCAGCTGGTGCAAGTATTGGGGTTTAAAAGAGGAATGTGGGAGCAGATTTTTAAAGCTGGAAACTTCGAGCAGAAGAAAACTTTCGCGTTTAAACTCCAGACTTGGCTTTTAGGACTGCCAAAGTTGGGCACCATGCGTTTTCTACTTTTCCCTTCCTTTCTCGCTCTCGTCACAGCTGCTGGCTATGTCAATTTCCCTTCGAGTCTATCCAACTCACCGATGCAGATACTGGAAAATCCTCTGCCACAGCTTTCTGAAACAACAACGCACCAATCTCCAACTCAGCTGCAGAGCATTCCCTGGAATTCCAGGCTGGCCAATTGACGATGAATGGACACAATTGAACCACATTCTCGGAGGGGCGTTACTCAAGCCAAAACCACTTGCAGCTGTGTCTGTGTGCTATAGTGGAGCATTGCTAGATACGGCGAGATGCTAGTTTCTCGTGAAAAACGGCTGCACCGATCGCATCTTTATTGATGACCCAATCACTGTATTCATGCAATGGCCCGAAGGAGACACTTGCTCGCTAACACTAAACGCGACCGGCAACTGTACGCAAGGTGGTTGGCCGGTGTATGTGGTGAATGCAACGACTGTGAAACAGATACAGATTGCTGTGAACTTTGCGAGTAATAAAAAACTGAGACTTGTCAGCAAGTAAGTGTTCCGAAAAAGGCTATAGACTTTCCTGACTTTGGCCAGAAACACAAGCCATGAATTCAGTGGGAGATCGACCGGTGCAGGTCCTCTCAGCACTTGGACCCATTACCTGAAACCTTTTGAGTTCCCGCCAGAATACAACCAAGGCCGTTACCACAATGCAGCAGCTCGAGTCGATTCTGGACTTGAGGCGTGGGAGTTGTATGCTTCTATGGACAAATATAACATGGATATCGTTGTTCCTGGCGGAAGCACAGTTGGTGTTTACGGAGGCTGGTTCTTGGGTAGCGGATATTCCGTTCTGGCCTCCGCTTATGGGTTGAAATCGGATCAGGCTCTTTCGCTGCAGATTATCACCGTTGATGAGCGGTTCGTTACGGCGAATCCGAGCACGATCACGGATCTGTTTTATGCTTTACGTAGCGGAGGTCCAGGTGAGTCAATCGAAGCTCCCATCGAATGTAGACAGTTACTTTGAATGTAGGGACATCCGGCATCGTGTCCTCGGTCTTCGTCAAGGCGTAGCCGAGTCAATTGTCACCTTCGTGGGAGGGAACGTAACAGTTCCCAACGTTGTGAATAACCCCTCCTCAGCCACACTAGGGGCTAATTCCTCGGTCTCAATGCCCGTGGTCGTCAAAGACCTCGACAATTTCTGGCGTCGCGTCGACATGGCTTATGCCTTCCGCAAAGATGTGGTGGATGGAGGCGGAACTACCTACAGTTGTGTCTCGAATACTGGAAACAACACTTGATATACTTCGCATGTCAAAGCCAGATATCTTCCAGTTTTTGCGGCCGCTGGTTGACTCTCTTAATGCCATGGGCATTGCTGTGAACAATACTACACCAACTTCATCTAGCAGGTAAGCTGTCCCAGAATTGAAAGGAGAGCAAAGGTCCACTAGAAGCGATCACCACTAATTCTCTGGAGCTGGGGTTCCTCACGCCATGGCGAAGGTGGTTCCCCGGGCAATGCCAGTCGTCTCTTTCCCCGAAGCAACTGGGGAAATGACACCCTCTTCAACAATACCATGGCCTCTATCCGCCAAGTCGTCGAAGCTAGATACACCTTCCGCGGAATCAGCATGAAGCCGACAGAACACGTTGCCCAGATTAAGAAGAAGACGGACCCGTGGGGATTGTTTTGGGCGCCGACGACAGTCGGGAGTGAGGTTTGGGAGGTGATCACTGCTGATGGACTGCCAACGCAGAATGGGCCGCCGTGTGGAGCTCAGTCTGCCTAGAGAAGATGTGCCTTGCAAATGGGTAGGAAAAGCTTTGGAGCATGCTCAAGGCTTGCGATCAGACGAATATATCAATCCTAATCCAAAAGTAATGTAAGGAAGGGCAGACACAAACCGAATAGGAGGATATGACAAGGGATGAGATCATTGTAGGCGTGCTTGGCCGACTTGACCCTTCTGTGAAGCACTAAGCAAAGGCATTCTAGCTAAGGCCCGCAAAGAAGACAACGGTAAGAGCTCTGGGTGTATATGTTCAAGAGAAGAGACAAGATGAGGAAGGAAGGAAGAAAGCGATCCCAAAGTGCCGAAATTGGACATGTGCTCACGTGATATTTGACTCTTCCTACTTCAGCTGGCAGAATTCTTCACCGCCCATCCGCCAGCCTCACACTTTGATGAACTTTCCGACCTCCTCGACTGATCTTGAACGATCCCTTGTCCGCACTCTTCTACCCACTCAAATCCCTTGAAATCAGCCCATGCAAGAGGCTGGGGATCCAATTGCGCACCACAAACACACCAACTTTAAGCATATTTCCCCAGTCAGCTGACTGTGCATGTTTCGACTTGGCGAAAAGCAAAGCCTCAAGTCAATTCGCCTCCTCAGCCAACTTTGTTGCTGGAAAAATGCGAGCCTTTCTCAATCAGGCTGCGGCTCGCGCGCCAAGGCCAAAGTTGGCTTGGCTGAGTCCCCATGGAGACTAACTGCGGGGCACAATCTCGTCGGATTGGTCAAAAAGATGGCGATGGAGAAAGCAGGGCAGTGTCGACTGTGCCGCCTCAGCACATGTTCAGCATCCACCTATTTTATCTACTTTACGCTGGCGCGAATGTCAGACGTAACGAGTAATGTTATATTCGCTCAAGTTTCTCACGGTTTGTGGTCTTCATTCTTTTCTATTTGATTTGTTCTTACAGCATTCTTGCGACTGACCACCGATCACGATGACGGCTTCACATCATTCCCACGCGCCATGGCGCAAGTCCATTCTGATCCCCTTCTGGACACTGCAATTGGGATTCGAGCTTCTCTTGATCGGAGTCGTCGCAATCGCAGCTGGGTATCTCTCTCATTACGTGGACGACTCGAGCTATAGTGAAGTGGTTGACGAGAATGGGACTATCTATGAGGTGGATAATCATGCACTGAACGTTGTTGAGCACCGGCATGGAATTCCCTGACAGCGCCTCCGAGATGTTAGCTGACTTCTTGACAACAGAACTGTTCCAATCTGGTTGACAATACTATCCGTTTGCCTGATCCTCACAATCACCGAAATGGTTCTCCTTGCGCGCAGGAAATTAAAACCTCTCACCTTCCTCATTACGAACGTTATCAAATCAACAATATGGGTCGTACTATTCATCCTTGAAATTATCTCACTGACGACCTCACGCCAATCACACACTGCATCTGCGCTTGCTATTATAATCGAAGCAGCGTTATTGTGCGTCCTTCCTGCGAATCTCAAACTCCGAATGCTAACCTTGGCTGCAGATTATGTTTCTGGATCCCTCTTGTGTATGGCGGAATCATCTATCACCGTTTCCGAAAGAACGCAAAATCCTACAAGCCTGTTGATCATCCAGAGTCGAATATTCCTGACCCATACCCCGTGCAGCACACCGAATATCCGTTCCCCACACAATATCAGTCCTATGCGAAACCTAAGGGAGGCGAAGAAACGAACGCGATACCGGGGAGGCCATTGAGCTATCGTCAGGGGAATGAGGGATTTGAGCCATACAGAGAGCATTTGAAGAGTGTTTCCGATAGTGGGAATAGGCCTATGAATATTCCAATTATACGCGCTCCGGAGCATGGCGAGGCTTTCGAGATGGAGGCCAGAGGGAGGAGTCCGCGGTAGGATGGCCTTCCTACAGTCTTGGACGAGTTATATTTTGCAACGATGGGCAGCTGGTTGTACAGAATGACGATTGTATGATAACATGGGGTGTTTCTGGGCTTTTTCTAGCATGCATAAGTATTCTTTTATTTATAGACTAGAGAGGACATACAATTCCATTGTGGATATTCAGGCCCCTACAATAGATCCCTTTCATCCCATGTCTACTTTCCACCCATCTACTTTCCATCGTATGTCCTACTCAGGAACAACCCTCTCCAAAAACGAACACATATCCCTAAACTCCGGCCCACACGTTACATGTCCCATGCCCTCATACTCATGACATTCAAGCACCTCGTTCTCATTCTCTCCAAGAGTATATCCTACCCTCGCCTTTGCATCCCTAAACACCCGCATCGGAACCAGCATATCCTTCGTCCCATGCGCCATGAAGATTTTCATGACTCCCTTCCCTTCTCCGTTCTTTTTAAATTGCTCCCTCCCAGCCCTGATTTTCGGCCCTCGGGGCAGGTAGCCACTAAGTCCTACCACACCACCAATCTTGCCTGCATACCTACTCGCCAGCCCCAAAACCAGACTCACAGCGCAGCCCTGACTAAACCCGCCAACCACAATTCTCTCAACCGGTACCCCATTCTTAACTTCTTCGTCAATCAACCCGCAAACATACTCCACGCTCTCCAAAATCTCATTCTCACCCTCCTCATTAAACTCATCCTCTTCACCTTCATCTTCCGGTTTACTCGAACGACCGACGGGGATAGGCGAGAAAGAGGTGGGTGTGTACCATGCTGTGCTCATGGCTTCGTGGTTGTGTGGTGCGTTTGGGAAGATCCATGAAAGGTGGGGAAGCTTTTGAGCTGAGTGGAATTGTTGGGCTATGTCTGTGATACGGAAAGGTTAGATTTACGATGGAGTTGGGTTGGGGAGGGGGGGAAGGGCGAAAGGGAAGGGGACAGACTGAGCCAGCTATCTGCGTCATCACCGTAGCCGTGGAGGAAGATGATTGTTGCTGGTTTTGAAGTGCCTGTTGATGAGGCGTGCACGCGCTGAGGCGGTTTTTGGGTTGGTGGCATTTTAGATGTGTGGAAGTGAAAAAGTTGGTTCAAAGTTACAGGTATTGGATACTTGGGTTTGAAATATAAGGGGAGTCAATACATGGATGCATGGGTGTTGAGAAGTGAAGTGTGGGCGGGAGGCAACTATTTTTACCCCGCATTCAGGGGTCGAAGCCGAATTGTGGGGTATTTTGAGTTCCGAGAGCCCGGATCTTCAGGGTGGCGATCTCCATTTACGGCTGTGCAAAACCATCTCAGAAGATCTGATGCCAGTCACAGCTTGCAGAAGTGCCGATAACAGAGGATCCGTGTCGAGACCATATTCCATTGTTTCAGTTCCAGCTGCAGTCTGCAGGCGACTCAATAGTTGATCAGTATGGGAATAGTTCTTTCTTGCCATATATCGCGACCCTACGCTTGAATTCGGGTTCGTTTTCATCTGGTGTGTTTTAAATTGTATATCTTATTGTTATGAAATCTCTTGCTGTCGCGAAATCTCTTACTGTCATTAAATCTCCTGTTGTCACGCTCAGATTGGCGGTTATAGATCTCCTCCTTGTTGCTCCAATGAACACCCTAGAGCAGATATTTTTAGAACTTCGGCTAGTGAAGATGTTAGTGATATCGCCGTACAATGCACTTGGAATTCGATAGTGTTTAACTCTAGGTATGCACGAAAAGGCTTGTTGAGCATTACTTGGAGACATGCTCCTTCAGATCCTTAAATAAGTCTATTGTACGAATATCGCAGTAGAAAGTCATGCGACTTTAGTGTATGTGCCCTGTAGTGCCTTGAGCTATGCGCCACGGCGGAGCGGGTAGCGCTTGAACGCTACTGTAGAGCTTGGAGGTTTTGTAGGGTACTTTAGCGACTAAGCCCCTGTACTTGCAGGGGCATACCCTAGAAATGTGTTTTCATCCCTGAACGCCCTGCAGGGCTTGAGCCTATATTTATAGGGACTTCGGGTGTCTGCCTCTACTATAATCCGAGCCCGTAGAAGACGAATAGTATATGTCGGCCAGGCATGCCCTGAAGTCGCATGACTTTATGCCGCGATATCCGTATGAAATCTTCCTCCATCTAGTCTCTGGGATTAATTGCCCAAACCATTTGCATCCCCGAGGAACGCTTGTTAGAAGCGATATTACATGAGAGGGGTAGTTACAGAGTATCTAGACTTGAACTTCTTATTTACAGAAGTCACACTGCCTTATTATCCCATCCAGCTCTCACCGCTACCTAGCTTATCGCATCCATAACACTTCAAAACTCTATCAATAGGATTTTAATAATTTATGGGTTTAAAATCGTTTTAATATTTCAAAAATTTGCTCCTATTTGACTTTGTATTTATGAACCGGAGTTCGCCTATGCAGGCGATTGAGCAATCGGGACCCGCGATTGGTGTGACGGCAAGATCAATGCAGTGGTCGAAGGCTCAGAGTTCAAAGAATCTCATGTATTGAAAATACTAAGCTAGAGAGCAAAGGAGGGAGGAATACCTCGACCTTTAATAGTGTATTGCCCAGACCTCTAGCTCAGCCTCACGTTTCACCCCTGTTTCCTGATACCGAGCCCCGGCGGGTCATGTGGAGGTGCCGTCCGTCACAATTGGGTAATGGGACACCGATTGACCAATCGCTCGTATTGACGAAAGGGGGGAAACGGATGGGATAATAGGTGATATTTGTCATGACTACATGAGGCTCTATCACTCTGGAAATGATCCCTTTGATGCTCACCCTAGCAGATCAAAGAAGTCCCAGTTCTTTACACTCCTGCTGGGTGAGTCTTGGTATAACGTAACGATATTTGCTTACAGCCCAGTTAGACTACATTATTGCTTCTTTGAGTTTTGCTTGCCGCAGAAATTTTGTTATCACGCTGAGAACCGTTGTCAAAACGATTGTTTCATCTTACTTTGTAACATTGCTCTTGACTTGAGAAGTGCGGATTGATTGCAGAAACCCTGTAGCCAAAAGTCGGTAGAGGCCATGCGTTGTAATCATAACTTCCAAAGTTTCCCGATAGGCAGCTATACTCGCCATAAATGGTGAACTCGGCAAATTGACGAGCTACTTCACTACTCGAACAGAGAACGAACGCGGTTTTCTTATTCTCAAATTACTTACACGAAGTCACATCGTTCAACCAACGCAGCGCAACCCGAGAAACCAGAACCGCACATTTTGGTGATCGGTCTCGATAGGATCTTCGCGCATGAAATTGGATGTTGGATCAACACTCTTCTTAGACTAGCTCTATTCTTACTCAGCAGCAAGCGCGCCGGAAATGGCAATTGTATCGCTCCATGGAAATGCGTCTTCATTCTGGTCGCTTAAAGCCGCGTGAGGAAGTGTGGTTCCCGTCATCGGAGTTAAGTTTTCGGGGGAAACCTCCATCGTCGAAAGCCACTATCTCCCCGCATTGTGTCCTTGGCATGCTTACGATGCATTTTTATTACTTGGCGATTGGACCTGATTGGATATTTATGTGCACTTTTATCCATAGTAAGCTGAGGCTTCCTTACCTCTCCTAGGTCCGAAGTACGAAAGGGGGTCTCAGTAAATCAAGGTCACCCCCCCGGTAAGGCGGTGAGCTTAGTGCCACGCTGTTCTAGCACCTTCTCTCTCCCAACGCTCTTAACTCTACAGCTTCCATAGCTTCTATACCCTCTAATCTAATAGCTATGGGCTACGTTAAACGCAAAACAGCTCGCAAAGAGCACGAAACACCGCGTCGCGTGCGATTCCGGCATTTTATCGAGTTAGGCTACTCGCAAAGTGAAGCAGCAGAGCGTGCAGGCCTCCCACGAACCACTGCGATAAAATGGCTCAAGCAACGACCTTCCGATCGACGTACCGGTAAAGAGAGAACTGGTAGACCTCCTATTATCTCAGATGAGAAGGTAGAAGAGATAATCAAGTGGATGACTGGACACTTTGACCGGCGAGCCCTTCCCCTTCAAGAGATCGCGCGAATACATGGTATTAAAGCCTGTGATAATACGATTCTAGCTACCTTCGCTCGTCACGGATATCACCACCACGTCCCCGATTGCAAGCCTTTTCTTTCAGAAGCTACAAGACAAAAGCGATGGACCTTCTCAATTGAGAATTGGGATCGGGGGAAAGAGTACTGGCGGAAGGGGATTTATTACGATGAGACCACAATCCAATCGAATTTACGACGACGACTCAAAATCCTTCGCAAAAGGGGAGAACGACGGCGCCTCGATTGTATCCAATTCAAGTTTACAAGCGGTCGAACATCTATACATTGTGCAGCTGCAATTGGATATAATTTCAAGAGCAAGCTTGTGGTTTTATCTATGGAAGGAGAAGGGAAAGGGTTCACACAAAAGAAGTACGAGGAGCAGATCTTACGAGGGCTTTTGGGCGATATATGCAAGGAGAAACATAGCCAGAACCTAGGGGCATTTTGTACAGAAGACTACTTTGTAGTCGAGGACGGAAGTAGGGTACACGGGAAGAAGGATACACGGAAGAATCAAGGTCTTTGTAATAAAGCACGGGTGGAATGCTTTATACACTCTATTAATTGGCCACCCTCTTCCCCGGATTTGAATCCAATTGAGAACGTATGGAGGATCTTAAAACAAAGGCTCCGGAATAGGAAACCGTATGGTGGGTGGTCTTTAAAGGATCTCTATGAGGCAGTTCTTGATATTTGGGACAATGAGATTATAGTAGAGGACTTTAATAAGTATATAGACTCCCTCCCGGAAAGGCTTGAGAAAGTCAGATTCCGGAAGGGTGCACAAACTCATTGGTAGAGCATTAAAGCGGCATATAAATTATACCTATTCTGGATGTCTTGGCAATGGCAGAATACATGGGGGTGACCTTGATTTCTTGAAACCCCCTTTCGTACTACTGGATAAATTTCACAGATATCCCCGTCGGCATAAACACCAACGGCGATAATCATGCTGCATCCGATCCATCGCCGACACCTCATACACGTCGTAGAAGGTATAAGTACATCTACAGTCCCAAGTACTCAGTCCTCATTCAGAATAACACTTTCAAGTCCTCAATCGGCTCAATTGGCAATTCTGCAGAGTGCCTCATCGAACCCAAAAAGTATCAAAGCCCCTTCGAAATCATGTCAAAGACCTGGCTCATCACTGGCTGCTCCTCCGGTTTTGGGAGTGAGATGGTCCAGCAAGCCCTCGCTCGCGGCGATACTGTCATAGCCACCGCTCGCAACCCCGCCAAACTCTCCCATCTTGCCGCCTTGGGAGCCACCACCTTAGCTCTGGACGTCACAGCCTCAGACGAAACAATCGAAGGCGTGATTGCCTCTGCCATCAAAAAACACGGGCACATCGACATCCTCATCAACAACGCCGGCGCTGTCCTCGAAGGCGCCATCGAGGAGACCTCAGACGAGGAAGCAAAGACTAACTTCAACGTCAATTATTTCGGTACGTTGGCTGTTATGCGCGCCGTACTGCCGTACATGCGTGAGCGTAAAAGCGGTGTCATTGCGGCTTTTGGCTCGATCGGAGGCTGGCATGGTACCGTGGGTTGTGGTGTCTACTGCTCGGCCAAGGCTGCTTTGGTGCCTGTCTTTGAGGCGCTCCGTTCAGAGATAAAGCATCTCGGTATCGAGGTGACGGTGATCGAGCCTGGATATTTCCGCACCGATCTGCTGGCTGCGGGGAATAAAGTCGTGGCAAAGAAAGTCATTGATGATCTGAAGCCTGCTATGGAGCCGTTGAGAGAGGCGTTCAAAAACTACAATCACAATCAGCCCGGTAATCCAGTTAAAGGGAGTGCATTGATTGTCGAGGCGCTGACGGGAACGGGGAGATGTGAAGGGAAGAAGTTACCCCTTAGGCTGGGCTTGGGAAGTGATTATGTCAAGGGAGTTGAGGAAGTAATGGAGAGGGAGAGGAAGGATCTTGATGAGTGGAAAGAGTTGAGCCTGAGTACTGATTTTTGATAGTGCTGTGTTTTATGAGTAGTCCGAAATACGAAGCACAGGTGTTTTTGTGAGTACAAAAGTCACTACAAAACTGTTTTCTGTGATCCTTTCATTTGAAAAGTGGGTGTGCAAAATTGTTGGTCCAAGAGAGACTCTGCGCTGCTGTTCAGTAGTTAAGGGCCAATGAAGACTGGTATAGTTACTTGCAATAGAAAGGAGTACTTTGTGGTGTTCAAAATGAAGCCAGTCTTGGTCTCTGTTAACTATGTATTTGCCGGACACATATCTGGATCTCTACAACGCGATTGAAGATCAGGTTCAACCGCAAACTTCAATTTGCCTTTTGAAACTTCGTTGCTAAAGAATTGTTGTCAATGACTGTTGCTCTCAAGTTCTATTCTTCTGTTAATATTCATCTTTTTTTAAAGCCCTGCCCAAGCTCCAAGGCTACTCCGGTCTATATAAGAAGTAAACGACTTTCCAGGATCCTCAATCTATGGCCTTTCCTCAAATGAATCAGCAAAATTTGCTCGGGATCACACCGCCTTCTCATGATGGAGTTTCGACAGCTCATATGCATACTGGGCATGTTCTGGTAATGCTCAATAAGTCAAGCTCAGGTCGATTACAACTATAGTCCCGAAGTCCTCTCGCTCACAATAGGCCGAGTTCAAATCCCCTTTCAGGTGCACACGCGGCCCCATTTTTCCCGCCATGCTTTTCCATATCCCGTCTCAGAGATTAAAAGTTCGAGATCGCGAAGTTTCGTGGAGCACGGATGCAAACCGAGCCGTTCGCGGTGTGTACTAGTTGAGGAGCAGGTTGCCGAAATGATGTTATTCGTGCTACTGTCCACGCGAAGATATAGTGACGAAGTTCAGTATCCTGCAGTCTCTGGAGAATTTGAAGTTACGTAGTGCATCACAAGGTCACGAATTGGTTAAACAGCGCTTGGTGTCACTCGACTATATGAAATTATAATGACACATAATCTACTTTTGTATCTCCTTGTGATACAGAGTAATTTTTGAGCTCGTGATACTTTTTGATGAAAAAGGATTAATTCAGCCTAAGCCCTCCTCTCCTTGATTGATTGAACAGTTGTTAGTAAGAACGTCTAACCCTCTTTTTGTTCTACTGAATTGGTCCGCTGAATGAAAAGAAGAGGGGCAGAGAGTCTGATATTCTAGGCCCTTTGCTTATCAGATAGTTTGCGCTACCGATTCACCCTTCTTCCAAGTCACCTCATTCGCCATTTCGACTCAGCGCTATTAATCACAACACGATGCATTTCTATAGCCCGCCACTTCTCTGTCTCCTCGCTCTAAGCTCAGCTACACTTGCCTGCGTCGATTTTTCGGCGAATGTCAACTGGGGAACAAATGAAGAGGGGACAGATGGTCAGCCCGTTGCCTTGTTTCCCTGGCAATAAATTATGATATTAATAGACACTTTAGTATGCTGGTTCAACTCAGCACTGACCGATAACGGGCAACAGAAGTGTTACGTCAAGGGGTTAGGTCATTTTTGTCAAAAACCCTTCCCGCCTCCCTTAAGAGTGGAACTGTCTTGCCTTGACGGCTATCATGCGTATTTCTACTTAAAAAGTGGAGTGGTGGAATATTCGTATGGCAGCTTTTCCAACCAGTTCAAGACTGGTTATGATGGAACTTATTGGACGGCGAAAGTTTGGGGCTGTTAACTGAAAAGTGAAGTATGGAGTGAAGATGATCTGTTAGAAGAGTTTCGTACTATCAGGTAAACTAGGAAGAGAATATGAGTAGCTTTGGCGCTAAGTTTTACTCTGATAATAATATATTGAATGTGCCTGACAAGATAAGACTGAGAAGGGCTCTAGTGTAATGCCAACATTTATCAAAGCACCTAATATTAAAGCCTTAGATTGAATCATTGTGCTCTTCACTTCCTGATGTCCTGGGTGTTATACCACACGGAAATACCAACAGCCAAATACCCGACAGATGTCTTTGTTTTACATCAAGTATCCGACTTTATTTATCCCAGAGATCGTTTGTTTGAAGTCTGAAAAGTAAGGGGAACTTAAGTTAGTGATATAAAGGGGTTGGATTAGGTGCAATTGTAATCTTGTACGTTATTATTTATTTATTTAGAATGGTTTCATCACAGAAGACTAGAACTCCCTAAAAGACACCTCTGTCAAGCACTTGCAACTTTGTTATTGTTATATATATTACTCCGCCGTGGACGAATGGAGTGCTTAGGATATTGTACCCCGCAAATTTGGGGGCTGAAACTGTGGGGCAGATTCCTGAGGAGGTACAGTTGCCTTTACACAACTTTGTCCTTGTACTGTACGATTAGAACAAGAATTGTTCTATGGCATTTCTCTTGTCTGACTAGAGATCTGAGGGTACTCGACTCGTAAATGACGCTTTGCGAAAATTAACTTCCACGGTCAACCGGGGGCTGCTACTTCACCGGCGTTAAAGGGGAGTGATATGTTCTCTTTGCCGGGCTGCAATACGAGTATTCTGTCAAGCTTGCATTTTCCAGAATCTGCAAGAATCAGTGTAGTGCACAAAACACATTCTACTACCAGCAGAAGCGCAAACTTGAGAATTAAGTTCATAATATGAAAAAAAAAATCTTAATCAGGATATATTAGGGGACGCGTCGATAGTCACGAGAAGACATAAACTCTAGGGCTGCAGAAAAGAGCAGATTGCCAAGTGAAGGTTTCCAAGCGCAATGAAGGTACACTTGGCCAATCAGATCGTCGAGACCGTTGGGACGTTACTCTCGGCTCTCGATGTATGCACAGGTCCAGATTTCCGCAGCAAGCTGAAAAGGCGTGGCATTGTGAGCGACAGGTATGCTACGCACCTTCTCGTCTAAGAACAATGAAACAGTGACTCTGTAACAATAATAACAAGTGATATCCAGAAGCCCCCTTGCGGGCGCCCTCTGAACCACAACCTAGCTCGGACTCCACTACTAATTTCTAAACAATAAAACTTCTTCTAGTATTTCTTCGTACTTTAATCAAAGTCAGATACAGATCTAAGAATTGAGAAGCCCCAGGAAGAAAGCTAAAGAAAAACCCACTCGCTCGATTTTGAAGGCAACAACTTCCAAGTCTTGCCTGGAAGAAATACAGGGGTATCAAAAATAGGACGAGTGACATCTTTTAAAACACAAGGTACACAGAAGAGAAATTTCTGCCTAATGGCTGCTCCTCTGTCACCGATTTTCCACAAGCATTTGCTCCTCATCATCGTCGTCTTCATCCTCCTCGCCAGTATCACTTCCGCTTGAAGGCTCACCATACTCGTCAGAACTATGCTGGTCAGCTCGACCCCCGCTCTGGTAAATCTTTTGAGTGCTTCTGTCGCCTTGTGTTACATAGAAATCTCGCGCAGAAAAGTTCGACTGTGCATTGACGGGTCCGTGGAACTGGCCAGTGATTGTGGCTCCTTGAACACTGATCCTGGATGAACTCTTTTTCTTCTTTTTCGGTACCTGTGCCACTGCAGCATTCTCTGGTAGGAGCCAATAAATCAGTTGTCCTTTGACCTTGCAGTACTCCGGATCACTGGGACCCGTGAAGCGTGTCATTGACTTATGATCCCCTTCGATCGCACATTTGAAGTCGGCTTTGAGCACAGCAGATTTCTCGGGAACCACTAGGTTACTGAATCCAGGTAACTTTTGGGTCTCATAAAAGGAGAAGAGCTTGATGTTCTTGAGCTTTCCGTGCTTTGCTTCTTTCTGGAAATCCTCGTCCAGGTTCTGGCACACTTGGGAATCTGTCTTGAGGACATCGATGACCTTTTTATTGGAGCTGCGAATTGACTGCGGGATCAACTTTCGAAGGGCAGAGCCCCATTTAGCAAGATGTGAGCCTTGGTGTGGTACGCCGAAAAACAAAATTCCAGCCGTCCATTCGGCAATGCTGTGCAGACTGACGTCTGGGCCGATGGATTCTAAGAGAGCTTGTTCTACAACAAGGCCACCGAGCGAGTGTGGGATGAAGTAAATTGGACGGCCTGTCTGATTTTGCAGCTCGTTGCGAACGGCAAAAGCTAGGGCTTGGCCATAGCTCTTGAGGCCTTCTGTACTTGCGTTCCCCCAATCCTTTGCAAACTTCACGACATCGGCATCGTAGCCATAGGTTATGACTCGGGCTTTGGGGAAGTCACGAGCCAAGAGTTCCGGCCAAAAGACACCAGCTTTCTCATGGGTCCACGTCCTCTTGCGGTTGCCAGTGAGTCCGTGGACGAACCAAATACTGAGCAACAATTAACTGGGTATTCCTTATCGAAAGACGGTCATACTCAATCTCTGCATTGTCTGGATCTGATACTTTATCAGGTCCTAGGAGACTGGGGACCACGGTCTCAAAACTGTTCTTGCTTAGTATTGTGATAAAATATAGAGGGGAAACTTACGAATCGATAGATACAGAACGATTTACGAGAGTCGAAGCCCTTGAGAATGGGGCCACCCCACTGTTGTTTCTATGTGTCTCTTGCATGTTAGTTTCTTGGCCGCTTAGTCTTTTCCTCGTGATGAGTCGTTTGATGTGGGATCTGAGGAGACTATCATAAATAAACTGTCTTGAGTCACTCACACCTCGTTAGCTTAAAAAGGAATAGACAGGGGGTGGATTTGAGAGCAAATGAGAGATCGCAGCTTGATTCTCGACGCCCGACTGATATGGAGATGTTCCCTCATGACTGCGCGTGATGCCAACGCATGCACGCAGCTAGCTACTTCCAGGTCCCCCATTGCCAATTAGATCTCTTTGATTCCAGCCACAAATCGCAAATATAATGATGCAATGGTTGCCTTGCAATCTGTATCTTGTACAATGAATTGATCTGGGAGGAAGGCGGGTCTCTGCAGCGTCTGTGCCCAACTCCTGCAAGCAAGCGCAGAGGGATGACCTCGATCGGTGCCTCATACTTGCCTGTCTAAGAAAGTATAAAGCTTTGAGAGGAGGAGACAAAAGGGTGCTCGGTCGCTATTTAGATGTTCGAAGCAGAAAGTGGAACTCCAGGCCTCATAATATTCGACACTTCATTATTAGCACACACTCCCGCCCGATCATTCTGATACCTTCTTGGACAGGGCATGTTTCATGATATCGGACGAAGCTTTGCTTGCTACCTTTGGAAGATGAAGAGATTCAAGAAGCACCATCGTGCCTTGAAGTCGACGGGACGGGTGGGACGGGAGTGACTTCGCAAGCCGAGGGCTGAGGCGCTGTCTTGTGGAGGCTTAGCGCTGATTTTGACAACCTGCACGAAATGCGACCACACCCACTCCCCTGTGATCTGAAACCCCGCGATGGGCTCAGTCACAGAGAGAGCCGCATTCATCAACATCATCACCAACTTCACCGAGTCAATGGGCAACATGGCCTACGAGCCTCCATAACATTCTCCTTATAACCCGCACCCAGTCGCGACCCCACTGCGAGACTCCTGGGCGCACCCCCGGCTGGCTCGGCCAACCATGCTATGAGCGCGAAGCGGGGCAAGGGACAAGTCGAGAAAGGCCCGGCCCCTTCTGCTTCGCGCAGCCCGGCCGGAAGTCAACGTTCACACAGTTCATTCGGAGTGAGAGGGGCTGGCCATTCTGGAAGAGTCGATGGCCCTCTGGATGCTTCAACCATAGGCGCGGGAAGGGATATATCACAGCAGACGACTAAAGATAGTCAGAGTAGGCTTCTCCACACCCCATTGCCCCCTGTCCTCGCATTGCGCTGTGCCGTTGGTTTCTTTCAAAGTCTGCCGATAGTTTCTGAAATTTGCGCGTAGTTTCTTATTCCAGATTGGGACTTGCTTGTGCGCAGCTACGTATACTGGTTTCGTGCTAATACATGCGAATAGAGAACCCTTTCACAATTTCAATACCTGTGAACACTTACGTGGGTTACTCCCCACATGCACCTCTAACGATAAGCGAAACTGGATCGTCTCAGGTAACGGCAATTCAAGGACTGACTGAAGCGCGCCCGTCTGGTCCGGCTCGAGAATCATCAGAAGAAAGCGGGATCACAGCGGAATTGAACGGCCTACATGAAATCGAACGCCTGAAGAACGAAGTCAAACACCTGAGAGCCGACAAGGCGGAGAATCAACGGTTGAGAAAAGAAGTGGCGCAGCTAAATCAATTGCTTGAGGATGAGAAAAGGAGGGCGCAGCAGAAAGACGAGAAGCTGGCCTGGCTTAAAACGCGCGTGAAGGACCTCGAATACCAAGACCTTAAGGCCAGTGAGTATCAAGCAGCTTCTGCCCGAACACGGCATCATGATGCGGAGGAGATGCAAGAAAAAGAGAATAGGATTGAAGAGTTGGAGCAACGCTGCCGGATTTTGGAAGAGAATAATAAAAGGCTCCAGTCCAACGTCTCAGAGCTGAAGGGGATAACGAAAGACGCACGGGATCATATCCGCTACTCACGACTCCAGAACCACATCACCGATCTTGAGAACAGTGTCAAGGACCTGAGATTGAGGCGGGACACTGTACAAGGGCTACTAGGCCAGGCGAACGATGATGAAAAAGATAGTCTTTACGACGAGACGAACAATCTGAGCAAGGACCTGAAGACGATGAACGCTCATTTAGCGAAACTGCGTGCCGACTTTGCAAGTATGCCAAACCCCGCTGACTTGGCTGGAGATTTTGGCGCGCATTCAAGATCGGGGAGTTACGACACCCAGTATGACCCAATGCCCGACCTGGTTACAGATATGTCCAGTCTTGCATCGGCGTCGCCTCCTCAAAGTGAGTCGCTGGACTCAATGGACGGATACCGTTTAAATAGGGGTTACCAGGTCGGACAATCACACCCAAATGCAGAGCCCTGGGCCAAAACCGTGGAGACTCCAAAGGGATTATCACCCAGAGCAAGCGATCGATTTGTGGGTGCGGGGAAGCAGAGAACGGGTCCTTACCGATGAGACGAGTTTCGAATTCCCGAACAGACCCCATCAATGCAGGCAAACCTTTCCAATGTACAATATCATTTCCGTTAGAGTTCTCCAGTTGTATATATCGTCCAGGGGTTTTCGGGGTTGTTTTCTGGATACCATGGTTGCATAGCGCGGCGTTATGAGCAATTGAGAAGGATCGATTGGCTAAGGCGCGAGTCTAGGAAAATGGCTTGGTGTCAACAGCTGTAGGTCGGATGGCGTTACCGCTTTTTGTATAGAATTCTGGACTAAACCGCTAGGCATCCTATTGATATTGGCTTTGCGGGCTGGTGTCCTTTTGGGGTCGGTCGTTTGATACACTTTGCCATACTCTGGCCAGTACAAAAGTAGAACTATATTTTGTTATACAATCAACTCCATGCAACTGCTCGCAGGTTCTCTCTCAATGCAAGCTACTCTCTGCTTCGAAAGATTAAACTATCTCTTCATTTGGATGGAAGGTAGAATGGTTTGTGGCACTAATGTTAGGGAGTTAGGGTACGAGGATGTAGAAGGTATGAGGGGCACAATGATGTCGTTACCGAAACTAAAGAAGGAAGAGAGGTAAGGGACCTTCCCTCCTTATATACTAAACACCCCTCACTAGCTCCCTGCACTACTACATAACTGCATGAATACCTGAGGATCATGAGGCTGTAACACCATCCCATACTGAATGCGAGCGCCCTCACTCGCAGGTCAGTTACGTCCCCCCGCTCTCTCGCCCTGCCATTCTCGCTCGTCAGAGTCTTCTTCCACATCATTGCCTTCGGTAGAGCCTTCTTCCTCGGGACTGTCTGAGGACTGATCCGAGTCTTCTGAGAAGTCCAAGCTATCTGCATCATCAGAAGGGTCCTCCAGATGACCGATCGGCTCGCAGGATCAGATCAGGGCATGGACGGAAATCTGACAGAGGTTGGGAAGGAGTTCGTGATCCAAACAGAAGAACCGTGCCCTCCGGAACTTTCTGGATGATCATGAGGAAGGTTCCTTGGTGGCGGAAAACATGGATCTTGAGTTTTGCGTGAAACCCCACAGGTTCGTGGCGGAAAAGGTGGCCCTTTTTCCGGACCAGGTTCGGGGTCTCGCCTAATGAGAAGCGATAAATTCAGGGGGCGGGGAAAACAGACGTGACTGGTTTTCAACACGACTCACTGAGGAAAACGTTGTTGAATTGATGCGTACATGGAAATAAAGGCCATAAACGCTTGAAATATGTATTGCAGTGATAAGTGTATTCCAATATTTAACTCAGAAACAGTCAAGAATAAATCAACGAACACGCGAACGAGTCTTTAGCGGCAGCCTTGCGCGAGCCTTTGCAGCTGATGGGATAACTGTTCTTGGGCATCAACCGCAAAAACGTCAGGAACTGTCAAAGATCGCCCGAATGGCTGGATTGATCCCTGGATGTCACATCTCCTTTTTGCACGCATCACAAACCTCGGGGGGTGCCGTGTTTGACCAGTGAAAAATATATTTCGGTGGCTGGAACCGCGCCTCCAGCCTCACACATTTGCTACCCGCCATCTCCTGCAGAATCAATGCTAGCCACTCAGCGGAGTGTTAATACCGGCTAGGCTCGCCTTACAATGCATTCCCCAGTAGTCTGCATATGCAACTTGGCAGAAGGCCATACAGAATGAATCTGGGAGACTTGAACGTGTATTCCGTGAACCGTGAGTCGTGGTGTTGATGCGCTGTCGAGAGACATTGGCTTGCTGACTTGCGACCCAGATAAACGCCCGCAGCTTCAACGAATACTTACGTCTGAACGACCCATAACTCCTCTCAATGTCCGACTCGAAGCAGACCGTTCCCCTTCCTTTACCTCGACCATCACCGATGAGACGGTGATACGCTGGCAGCCGCAGACCCCTCGCTCACGAAGTCGATCTCCCGAACAGCAGAGCAGCCTCGAGACTCTACGGCCCAGAGAATTCGAACATTTGAGCGCCTCAAATGAAGCTGCCTTACTCAGAGGTTCAATCTTTGCGCGATTCGACGAGGAGCGGATCAGGAGTGACGGGGCGGAGGCCTCGGGGAAGGAGGCAAGAATGTACGAGGTAGATTTGGACTCAAACTCAAGCCCGCCGACTCCAACAGACGACACGCCATACATACGATTTGCAATCGATCAATTGACTCGCGATGAGGAGAGTCGAGCGATTCAGCGGCCTGGATCCCACGGCAGCTCTGACTCGTATCCCGTCCACCGAATAATACCTGATGAGGGACTTGGTTATTATATGTCTCCTGAGAGAGAGCGGGAAGCACTTGCGCTGGCCAGAAAACACCGCTCATCTCCTCGAGAAGGACTCTTCAAATTTAATCCCACGCGACCGCTGTCACCCAACTCGAATCCGCCCGAACTCGACGTACCCCCACGACCATTCCTACACAAAAGAGCATCCGATTCTGAGATTTTCATCCCAGTTGATCCTCCTGTCGATACACCACGATACCCCGACCTGAAATTTATACCCATGATTTTACGACCTGCTTCGATGATTGCGCTGTCATGTTTATGTCTCAAGATGATTGCAACTCTCCTGTTTTGCGCAATATACTCCACCTACCATAACGGCCTGATGGATTGGTTCGGCGGTATATATGGAGGACGATATTTTTTGTTCAACTTCTTGCCGCAGATCTTCGCGGCGTGCATATTTGTATATGTCCAATGTGTCATATCTGCAATGGCGAGAATCATGCCTTACACGCTAATGGCGACGAGTGATGTGGAGAAACGCACTAATGCTCTGTTCATGGGGCTTTTCCCTCAAACGATGTTATGGCCGAGATGGGAAGGGCCGATGAGTATTGTTATCGCGAATTCGTTTTTCTGGTTGTCGGTTTTTACGATACCCTTACAAAGTTGTCTGTTTTCTGTTGTTCAAGTAAATGGTGTGTGGCGGTGGACCACGGTGCAAGGCATCGCGTGGGCCCTTGTTGCTGTATATATTTTGATTCTGATTGCGACAGTTATTTCAGCGTTATTCTTCTTTCGACGGGTGACAGGATTGATGTGGGATCCGAGGTCACTGGCGGATATCGTTGCATTGTTACCACGGAGTAATTGCTTGCGGGATTATCCTGGGACGGACATCATGAGGAACCAGGAAGATATTCGACACAAGTTGGCTCTGAGAAGTGATAGATTGGGGTACTGGAGGACGCCAAATCGAACGCAGGGAATCTTCTACTGCGTGGGGGAAGAAGGTGCCTCAACGCGGCAGTACACGCTTGAAGCTGGAAAGCTATCTGAGAAGAGGTCTGGGATGGACTTGAACGGTGACCGAACCTCTGACATCGAGATGGCCGCTGAGCTTTACAACACCAACACGCGATTTCGGTATATCCCTTGGTTTCTGAGGGATGAATTCGTGGTGCTCTGGTGTGTGGCGGGATTCATCTTTCTGCTCGCGCTATTCATCATCTCCTTCCTACCTTCAACAGCCATTAGGAATGGATTCCCACCACTTCTGCCAGTAGTAGCTAGCGTCGGCGGCTGGTCACCCGCCAACTTCCTCTACAGCTTCATACCATCATTTCTTGGCATGCTCCTCTACCTCTTTTTCCAACCCCTTGACATCGCCTTCCGCAAACTCCAACCGTGGACATCCCTTGGTCACTCCTCCGGCGTCACAGCAGAAGAATCGCTCCTCCTCGACTACCCAGCCGCCCTCCCCATCTCCTGCACACTCACCGCGTTCGGCGCACGACACTACCGCATCGCCCTCCTGTCCCTGTTCTCCTTCCTCTTCATCTTCATCCCCGTCCTCGCCGGCGGGATCTTCTTCCCGCTCACGACTCCCAGCATGGAAATACGCATGATCCCCAACCTACCCGCCTACTATCTCATCCTCACGCTCCTCATCCTGTACGTCTTTGGCCTAGGCCTCATCGTGCCAAATCGATACCAGATGCATCTCCCTCATGACGTCTCTTGTTTGGCGGAAATCTTCAGCTTCGTGTACAACAGCGAGATTCTCGAGGACGCGAGTTTTCGCGCGCCGAAGTCAAAGGCGGATCTGGATACCCGACTTATGGCAGTTAAGGCGAGGGGTGAGGTGAATAGGTATGCCTTTGGAGTTCTTAGGGGACGTGATGGCCGGGAGTGTCTTGGTGTTGAGCGGCTGGGGAGGAGGGGAGGGGAGGAGGTATTAGTTTTGATGGGGAACGGGAGGAAAAGGGTTAGCTTCTTATGATTGTCGTGGCAATAATGATTTATGGGTTATGGGTTATGGATATGGTGTTGGATGAATTACGGACGGATATGGTTAACGGGACATGGATTTATGGGTATATTTGAGAGATGGCGCATAGAGTGTAACATAGACTTTGTAGATTCGAGAATGGCGACATACTTTCCCAATTTAGTTTCCTTCCATACCATTTCTCGCTTGCCCGTTGAGAGGGGAGTTCCAAAAGCACCCCAAGTCGGGGTATATTTGTATTTGCCAAGCTTCTTTCGCAAAGCTTCACCCAGTTGAACTAAAGAAATAAAATCGACGGGAGACGGAAAGTTCCAAGTTACGATCCCCGTTGTTGTTCCCTGTGGAGCCTGGAATTAGGAGTTAAGCCGCTAGCACTTCTCCAACCCTTCTTACCGGAACACCTCGCTCGATTATCTGAATGCGGTATAGCGTCCTCTCCAGCCACCAACGATATCTTCGACTCTTCATGCTAGCCATTCTCCGACGATTCATCAGTGGAGAGAGAAGATTTCAGCTGTGGCACGGCGTCATGGCTGCGGGTACGAGCTACCCGTTTGACGCTCTTCACGGATTTCTGCGATTCCGGTCACCGAAGGATGAGAGGGTATATATCTACCCTAAGCCGACGATGAAATGCAACATCATCAATTATTCAATATAAATCAGGGCTTTACGATACCTCTTCAAGTTAAATCTGGAAGAACAGCATACGAAATAATGGCACCAAAGTTCCCGCAACGAAAGATAGGTGATGTGATGGTCTCTGCTATTGGGCTTGGATGTATGGGCATGTAAGTCTTCTATTCTATTCTCTGGATGTAATGCTTGCGACCATTTGACTGACACCCACAGGTCCATCCCTCCCTTCAACGACGAAGAATCATTGGAAGTCCTCACCGCTGCCGCGGACATGGGTCTCAACTTCTGGGTAACCTCCTCTGGCTACGGACCCAACGAGGCTCTCCTCGGACGCTGGTTCCGCGCAAACCCCAGCCGACGCTCTGAGATCTTCCTCGCCACGAAGTTCGGGCGTGTGATAGTCGATGGAAAAATTTTGCACCCCGGAACGCCGGAACACGTGAAGGCATCTTGTGCAAAGAGTCTTGAGACGTTGGGCGTAGAGTACATTGATCTGTATTCTCAGCACCGTGTCGATCCCGAGACGCCGATTGAAGTCACGGTGCAAGCCATGAAGACCTTGGTTGAGGAGGGGAAGGTCAGGTACCTTGGGTTGTCGGAGTGCAGTGCTAGGACATTGAGGAGAGCGAATAAAGTCCATCCGATTGCGGCGGCGGAAATGGAGTTCTCCCCTTTCGCGCTCGAGATTGAGGATCCGCAAATTGGTGTTTTGGCCGCAGTGCGAGAGTGCGGGACAGCTATTGTGGCTTATGCGCCGCTTGGCAAGGGGTTCCTCACGGGGACGATCAAGAGTAGGGATGATTTTCCCGAGGGCGATGCGAGGAAGACTATGTTTCCGCGGTTTAGTGAGGAGAATTTTGGGGGGAATTTGAAGTTGGTTGAGGAGTTGGGGGAGGTGGCGAAGGAGAAGGGTGTCAGAGTGGGGCAGTTGGTTATTGCTTGGGTATTGGCACAGGGAGATGGTACGTATCGATCTCGCGCTCTTTCCGAGGGTTGGAATGGAGACTGTGTGCTGATAATGAGAATAGATTTCACTCCGCTTCCGGGGACTAAACATGTCAAGTATTTGATTGAGAATGCGGAGGCTGTGAATGTTGTCTTGAGTAAGGAGGATGACGAGAGGATTCGAAAAGTTATTGATAGTGTAGGCGGGACGAAGGGGGCCAGGTACCCAGCTGCTTTGGTATCTTCGCTATTCGGTGATAGCCCGGAGCTTGAGGGGTTCGGTGGTCTCTAGAGGTCATTCTGGTAGCCTGTTCGAACTTTCCCTCGAATTCGGATTTGAGGTGGCAGTCTGGGAGTTCGCAGGCCATGTCCATTCAAGCATAAAGTTGCCTCTGCTTGTCATTAGGAGGGTCGACCTGGGCCGAGTTGTACTGATTTAGTTGTCGTAAACTCAACTGATCTTTTGTCATGCCATTGGTGAGGCTCCATCTAAGGATCTAAAGGTGAAGTTGAACAAAGCCCTCGCTTCCTTCTATGTGGCCCTACGAGACGAACTCCGGATCGGCTCCAAAAGCTGACAAGGCGTAAGAGGCATGGAAAAGGCGGCGTGGAAACATGCCGATAAATTGATAATCAAAGAAACTTAATTCGAGGACATACAAAAGCTTTGCTTGGCGCTATTTACATTCGCGAGTTTGTGAGAGGAGAGGCACCTCGGCTTCGTATCGCGTATTTGATTCTGTTTGGTTCCGGGACTAGACTGCTCTTGTGCTTCTACCTTCGTCCTTCACTTGCTCTTAGCTTTTTTATTGTAATCTGCGGCCTATGGTTCTCAGTTTATTTTGCTTTGGTAACTCGGGGTGAACAGTTTGCTACCCTCTCGTTTGGTTTCCTCAGTTATGCGTCCCTTCGTATCGTGTATTTGTTTGGCGTCATGTTTGTTTGTTCTTCATTACGGATAATTCTTAGTCAGCTTACTCGCGATACTTTGGTTTCTGTTTTTGTACTCTGGTCTTTTATCCTCGATATCCCGACTATAATAAATTCAGACAGGAAGAGGTGCCGCTTCACTTTTCACTCCTGCTCGCTACCCCTGAAGCAGGTGAGCCGAGCTGCAGACGGTCGAACCACCAAACGGCCCGCTCCTGCCCACATATCAAAACGCCCGAGTGGAATGGTTTCGAAGCTGTCTTCGCATCTACTCGTGTTAAAACGCTAGAACCCATTCATACATTTGCTAGACCGCCACCGGATCACTGCCACAACAAACCGATTGGGTTACAGGACAATTTGGTGGTGTTAGCTTAATGACTTGTTCGTATCCTTTTTGCTAGTACATTTTGAGCTTCTACTAACTTGTTGTAGAAAGTTGGGGCGGTGCTCTTCTCTTTATCGCCTTCCTAGCCGAGATGCGCCATCCTTTTGATTTCTGGAAGGGAATGAGCTGCGCCCAGCTGTTTATTTGCATTGTTTACATATTCTTCTGTGCACTTGTAAGTTCTGCCAGTTGTACAAAGAAAGAAAGGATACCGTCTAACTTTGCAATTTACTATCTAGATTTACAGAAACTTTGGTCGATATTCTATCGGTAGCATTGAAACCGCGGTCCTACTTTTCTATTTACAAACAGCAAACAATATGTTTGGCTTAATAACATGTCTCATTGCAGCCTGTAAGCACTTCCTCTATCCCTTCACCTGCAAGTCTGGCTAACCAGGACGGCTAGTGATACACATGGACATTGGCATGAAAGTAGTCTCCATCGAGGTCTTCCAAGAAGTCTCCAATTCCCAGAGACCAGTAACAAGCGGGGCAAATACATGTGCTGGGCTCTTGGACCTGTCTACTGGGCATTAGCTTTCATCGTCGATGCTGCAGTACCCAACCTCAACGGTATTTTGGACATCGCCAGCTTCCTCCTGATTCTCAATTTCACTTACACCTTTTTTGCGATCTTGTAGGTCGGCTTCCAGACCCAGCTTGGTGCCATGCTCCTAGGAGAGGGCTTTGATCCCCATACGGGCGTTACGATAAGATACGATACCGGCATGACGAGCTGGGTGCGTGGGTACTTCAAGGACTGGCTCTTGACTTTTTCTAAGACTATTTACTTCTTCGGAAGGTGTGCTTGTTGTGGAATGGGTTCCTGGGCGGCTATTGAGGGTTTGATCTCCATTTTTGTACCTGAAGGA
Source organism: Hyaloscypha finlandica (assembly GCA_021399475.1). NCBI lineage: Eukaryota > Fungi > Ascomycota > Leotiomycetes > Helotiales > Hyaloscyphaceae > Hyaloscypha > Hyaloscypha finlandica. The sequence continues at coordinate 284,743 of JAJTUR010000050.1, read as the reverse complement.
ACTGCTGCCACGTCCTTTCGATGTGCCGCTCCAGCCTAGGGTCGAGGTTGTGCATGTTTTCGCTGCCTGTTCAGCACGGATAGACAGTGCCTTTTTCTTCTCACCTTCATTCTTTTCATCCTCATGCCGGCCTCCGTCTTCAAAGAGAGAGATTTATTGATGTAGAGAGACGTATAGTGATAGAAGACGATTGCCGTCTGAAGTTTGAGTGATTTTTGGAAATATGGTGATTTGTTTCAATTCAAACTAGATAAATGGAGGATTTGTTGTCGGACGCGGTGGGCAATCCTTCGTCCTGGGCAAGCCCTTCGTTTGCCCTCGGACCCCGACTTGGCCTAACTTGCATTTCTGGTCACCATTCAATTTTGAAGATCGAATTATTCAATTACTTCGACTTTGTGTTTTTCTTCTACTGGTTGAGGCCTTTGTTGATGTGGGGAAAACATCTTTTCTCTCAGCCTTGTCAGCCTCTTGGCGTCGATCGGACAGCCAAGCGAATCGAGGATGGCGCAGCCGAGGGTTCTCAAAATAGACCAGCAAACAACAATCCGACAACCAGAATCCCATCTCCAACGTCCTGTGGCTCACGTCTTCAGACTTCGTGTCCCAGCCTCTTCCTTCAGCCCCACTCATCTTGGTTACCAGCATGCTTGGCTGACCTTCGGGAATCCTTCCCACCAAGTATGACTCCGCCCCTCGTTGGATGAAATCTTGGCTCCTTTGAAATTCCCGAGTCGCCACCCTCCCGAGATCCGAGATCCTCATCCAGAGTTAGAGCCGAAATCTGGGGTTGGCGGGCTCGGATCTTTGGGTCGCACAGTGGCTCGTGCTGACGGACAGAATGAACCAAATGGAGTAGCCGACGAGGAGAGGCTGGAAGGCTGAAATCTCACCTCTTGCGCCCGAAAAATCGTCACTCCCGGTCACCGAACCTTATTTGAGCTATTCTTAGCTTACGGGAATTTCCCAGATCCCCGCAAAGATATCGCATTGCTGGCTTATGCTTAACCTTTGTTGGGCACTCCTCGAGGAGGCCCTGGTTCCGGGGCCAAAGCTCAAGATCAACCCTGGGTTTGAGATCAAGATGTTGAATAAGTTTAATCAATTCACTCATGCATTTGGAGACATTTTCGGTGTTTGGGTGTTCTGAACTGATGTATTTTATGCATTTGAGGTTTTGCGAATGCGTTGTGCTGAAGTTTCAGGTGGCTCAGCACGAACTCGACTTCGTCCAATGAAATTATCCGCACCTGAGCTCTGACTAATGGATTAAGTCGGGGAGAAACTGAGAGTCTTGTACAGCCTTCAAGTTTACTTTCATCGGATGCCAGATGCCTCTTTCTCGAGGCAATTCTGCACATTTCTCGGGGCGCAGTGGGCTCGTACGGTCCTCTTTCGACCCGCTATTGGCCGTTGGAACTCTGCTGGGAGGGGTTAATGCTAGCCTTAAAAACAGACGGTGAACGTCGTGGCCTAGCAGGATGCCACATTTCTCACAGCGGAGCAACCAAATCAACATTGAACTAACAAATAGCATCTAGCCATGGCGGCTAAAGGGTTTCCAGGCAGACTTCGGGTTTCTCACACGAAAGGACTCTCACACCGTCGTCCCCCCCATTGGGCATGATTCAGCATAGCCGTTCTTATTATTCATGGCGATCCTTCGGTCATGGCAGCATCATCAGCAATCGACATCACCCGTCTGGATTGCTGCTTGCTGTATGGTCCTTTGGAAAGACTTGTCCGAACACCTGCCGTGCTCCTCTTGCGCTGGTGGGGGCGATGCCGGCAGGACTTTTCCATCATACTGTTCAGGTGTTATGAGAATAGCATCAAAGAGACGAGGACTGCCAAGATGGTTGAGCAGAGTTTGCTATAAGTACTGCCATACCTATACACGCATTTCAACCGCATCCTCCCTTCATCCTCTTTATCAAAGCTTTGCTTCACATTGGATTTTTTCTCAGAGATTCGCTTTCAGCTAGACGATCTATGGTCTAAGCTCTCGAAATTCCCAACCTCCGAGTCCCAACCTCATTCCTCAAGATGCAGCTAACAATCTTCGCCCTCTCTGTCATCCTCAGCACTGCCACGGCAATGCCAGGCCGGAACTACTACAGCACCTCTGATCCCTATACTATCACAAAGCCGGCGCCATCCTACCTGACCGAGACCTCCAGTTGGCACTCAGTACCAACTTCCCACCCATGGTATCCTCCAGGTCACGGCGATTGCGGGGATAAGTGCGGCGGAGTATGCGGCGATCGTACGTCTTTCTAATCCTCTGAGCTCGAATTTGCTGCCCCAAGTGGCTCCCGATTTGCTTCTACCCCCGTAACTTCATGCCCCTAGACAGAAGTGCACCATACCGATATTATTGTTAAGCAATGCTAACTCGCGACTATCAGGTATCGTACAGTACCCAGAGGAAGAATGCGACCTTGGACCCGAACTCAACGGCAAACCGGGCTCTGGTTGTGATGAACACTGTCATAAGCGTGGCTATTGCGGGGACTATATAACCGAGACTCAGCTTGGTGAGACGTGTGATCTTGGACCTCAACTTAACGGCAAACCTGGGTCCGGTTGCTCTGCTGAATGCAAGTGCTTACCGGTTTGTGGAAATGGGAAGGTTGAAAAGGGTGAAGAGGTGAGTTTATGATCCACGAGAGAGTTGAGAATATATGCTGATATAGTGAAGTGCGATGCTGGTCCGTTGAATGGCGTTTATGGCAGCGGGTGCTCCAAGGACTGCCAGCTTTGTGGATATTGTGGTGATGGGAAGATCGACGATGAAGCGGGAGAGGAGTGTAAGTGTTTTGGGAGGAATCCCTTTCCTATCCCTGACGGTTTCAAGATATTCTCCTGAGACAATGTCCCGTTCCGAACTAATCTCAATGTAACAATTGCTAACCCTTGTGCTACCTAGGCGACAACGGGTATTTGTTGAAGTAAGTCAGATGCGATTCTCTTGGTTGCTCTCGCCATACATTGGTGCTCTTCAACTTCTTGGCGCATAATACCTCCTTTCTCTAGCTCTTTCATGTATCACACCTCTAACACTCAATCTTTAGTGGAGCACCTGGCAATCCTTGTTCAGCAAACTGCACCCTGAATACCTGCGAGTATAAATGTGGTATGTTATGAATCCCGCGACCGACCTCGAATTGCAGAGTCTGACAAGACACAAGGAAATGGTATCGTTGAGCCTGGAGAGCAATGTGTAAGTGAATACTATAGCTCTCTACATCTCCATATAGTCAATAGTTTACTGATTGTTGTTCTTGAACAGGACCACGGCCCAGATAATGGCAAAAAGGGAGATAAATGCTCAAGCAAATGCGAGTGGGTTGATTGTTCTTGTGGAAATGGGATTACGGAGTAAGTTTCTGAAGCATTATATCTTGATTGGAAGTGAAGCTGACGTTCTAGGTGGCCCGAGCTATGTAAAACACCCATTCCTTTGTCCCATACTATTCGGGAGGATGTCTCTTCCTCCCGTTTCGCTCCGGGGTCCCCCCTCCCCAAAGAAAGAGGTTGCTAATTCGTTCTAGGTGATGACGGTGATCTCAACGGTTCAAACTCTTCATACTGCACTATCGACTGCAAATGGAAGGACGATTGTGGAAATCCCCACCCTCCTACCTGCGGGGTAAGCCTTATTCTCACGCTGCTTTCTGTTTCTTGTTTGAGAGCCTAGAGCCTGGGAGCTTCTTTGAAGCCCTAATGCCGAATTTGCCTCAGGAACTTGGCTCTTCAACTACTCCGGTCCCATGTAGAAATCAAAAAAGAACTATACTAACTCGATGACAGGATGGCATAGTTCAATGGCCAGAGACATGCGATATGGGTTGGAAAAATGGCCAGCCTGGCTCAAACGTATGTCATCCCCCTCCCCAAACCCATTACCGCCCCAACTATCATGCTCACGCTCATGCTAACTCCCGAACAGTGCTCAACAGACTGCCAACCTTGCGACTCCTCCCCTCCTAAATGTGGAGATGGCCACAAAGATCCAGGAGAAGAAGTGAGTCAATGACCCCCAAAAGAGTTTGGATGAAGAGCTGACAAAACCAGTGCGACGATGGTTCCCTTAACGGAACTCCCATGTCAGACTGCGACGCGACCTGCCATTCCAAATGCTCTTCTACCTGTCCACAGACTTGTAATCCGAACCCATTCTTCAACAAATGCACGATAAGCACCAGTTGCATCTGTACACCTAGTCAAAACGATTTCTGCGCTTGTAGACCAGGGTATAGAGCGAGTGGGTTGAAAGCGGATGATCCAAAGCAGTTCAGACTTGCGTTCGCTGGGCAGGAGCACAGAGTGTTCGTTGAGCCAGGTGTGGATTGTGACCAGCCTTGCGATCCATCACATATTGGCAAGAGGGATCCAGGCGCGAGCTGCGGTGAGGTTCCTGTGCGGGAAGGTTGTTAAACATAGAGATGTGATGAAGAACAAGAGGGTCTTAGGTTAGGAGAGACGAGGAGAGTTTAGGGACCGGCTGAATCTTTTCCTTTTGTTTGGGTTTCATTTTAGGGTTTGAGAAGCGCATCGATCCTGGGGCTGGGTTGGGCAAAGGTGCATAATCAGTCCTTCTTTTCGTCGTTGGTTTGATTTTTTGGAATGGTGGAGTAAAAGCTGGAGCTGGAGACGGTGCATTGTAATTTGGTAGATCTTAGGGCTAGACAGGCGCTGGTGTTCAGGGTCGTTTACACTCCTTAGATTTCTTAATCTAATCATTCTATCCCTCTAAGCTCTACTGTTATCTGCTGTATAGCTCGGATACCTCTGCACAGCAATTCTCTGACTCGGTAACCTCGGACTCGGAATTTGCGCTGGTAGTAGTGGTGCTCTTTCCGGTGCAGTTTCTGCGTCCCCATTCCCGATCGCTTCCTGCTTCACAGGCGCCTGTGCAGCGACTTGAATGAGAACGGCCAGAAAGAAAGTCAAGATCCACGGCGGACTATCAAACCAAATATCAGCGCACCAACGCAGACACATCAAACTGGAAACAATGAAACACGTACCAAAACACCACAATCTCCAAAACAAAATGCCGCAGGTACTCCATTTCAGGCATAGTTGAGAACACCAGAAAGAGGATGAAAACCAGCACCGCGTAGGCCAGTTTCCCAGTCTGAAAAGCGAGGAAAAGGATGGGTGTTAATTGATCGTTGGCGAAGAGACACACTTCCCCAAGGACTAGTACTGCTGAAAACCCTGTTGCAATGAATAAGAGCCATGCCCGACTGTGTTTGATGTCAGAGATGGGTTCATTGAGGAAAATACACAGGGGAGAAGTACGCAGATGCAACAGGCCTTTTGGCTCCTCCTATAGCAGTTGTGGCATCGCCTATTGCTAGCAGAAGGACCACTTCGCCAGCGCAGCAGAGAGCGAATTGCCAGCCCCAGAGGAGGTGGAGGAGGAGGGTTGTCGGAGTCCATTGCATGATGCCGTTTTGCGTCCGAGGATGCAGTGAGAGTGACATTTTGGAAGGGAGTACTGTTGAATGCTATCACTCTTTTGTCTTGAAAGTAGATGTGGAGTTCTCATGAAGAAAATGGAGTGTTGGGTGTTGGGTGAGGTTCAGGATCGGATGATACGGGAGCCTGATGATCAGGGGTATGCTGGCAGGTGGCGTCGCAATGCGTGGTTGGCTGTGATTGGCTACGATTTTGTTACGTAAGGATGTTTGATGTTTCATCCCTTGAGAACGGAAATCGATAATTTGGGAAAGAGAGGTTGGGAATCGATGGTCCTTCTGGTCCCTCCATGCAGACGCGACAGGCGTTTAGGAAGGAAAGAAGGGGGGGGCTAGCTTCACCAAATTAGGAAAGGCTTAAGAAAAACAAGATTCGAATTAGCGAGGTTTCGCGTCCCAACGCGACTTCCATCCTTCACTCTCCTTCACTGAACCCTTTGCCTGTATTGTATCCTCGCTCCTGGGCACCGAAACAAGTTGTTCGGTAGAAACCTGATTGATGTAGTTGCGTTATAAGTTGAATTGGGATCGAGCAAGGGTTCGAGACTCGTTATTTGCTACGTGTTTGGACATGCAATACACCCAGACCTGCAACGGAAGCACCTATGTGCGCCCCCAAAAGGCGTGCATCCCTGTCCCCCATTGCCCCAAGCCAGAGCATGAATCGCTCATAGCTTTGCGATCACGTCCCCAGTTTGGAGACCTGGAGTGGCTGGGGCTGCTAATGTATGATACACTGTCACCCACTGGTTTTTTTTTTTTTTGGCTCTCCCCGTGACCTGACAGTGAGAGGAGTTGGAGCTGGCTAGGGCAGCTTTGCACTTGCGTCATTCGAAGCGACTTGCGACCTCTGTCAACTTGCCTTGATCCTTATTTAGAGGCCATCCTGCTTAAAGCAAGGTTGCCACTGGCTACGTCACGTGATGTGATAATTGTCACTTCTTTAATCGCAACTCTTCATTGGAAGCCTCTATTTGCACTCGTACCATTGGCACTTCGAGCGAGAATTCAGGAGTTCGGTGTAGTTGGTCTGCTGGTCAAGCCTGCGTTGACTTTCTCTTCTAAATGCTTGATGTATATAAAAGTGTTAGCACAGTTGCAAAAAAATTCTGCAATGGGACTAAATGTCAACCATGACCGAAAATATCAAGGCAGCTAATGGGGCCATTGATAAATGATTGAGCCTCGAGAAGCTAGAGAGCTCCGGAGCTCGAACATGATTGCCATGTTGATTCAAGTTATCCACTTCCCACGATTAATCATACTGGGTTTAATTATTCTCGATATCTCTTTTGCTTGCCTCTGATGTTTGTGAGCCGTTCTTGGGTTTTAGAATTAACAGGTCTTTCTTGCAATCTTCATACTCCGCGTTTACAAAGCGGACAAATAACTTCCCGCTCCGATAAACTCTTGATATTCGTTCACTTTTATTTCTTTCAATCTTACTAGCTCCTGAGTACCATTCACTTCGACATTGCATGCAAAATTTCAGCCATTGTGCCAGCTTAATACGTCATTGCAGTACCAGTTCAATACATTACATGCACTTTGATGCTCAAAGTAGCTCAGTTCACCCCCAAAGCCAGTTCGTCATATGGCTCCATAGCCCCAAGCAAAGAAACTTAACCCCCCACTTCCACCTTGCAACCCTTCCCTCTTTGCAACGCCTCCCCCTTCCAACAACACCCAACAACACCCAACATCCTATTCGCAAGTCCCCAAGACCTCAACTTCGTCGGTTCTCTCTTCTAACATTGCCCCAACCTAATTCACAAAAGGAGCATACTCCATTCCCTTCTGGTTTGGGTTACATCCCCTCTTCACTTTGTCCTCAGTTTTTCTAATCTCTTTCCCTGCACCCTTGTACTACCCAAAGACACTGCCCTTCTGCCCTTCTCTAAAGAGGTGAGCACAAACCGACCCCTTTTGTTCTGCTTGTAACTCCCCTTTCAATCCCCATTGACCTCCCTACAATCATGACGTTTTCCGCAACTGTTGTTTTTCAACTAATTATTCTCGTGCTTGCCAATCTATGAAACTAAGCTAATTTGTCTTCTCGGCTTCAGCTTCGATGACCGATGTCTTTTTGAGAAATTCAATTTTCCAGCCAGCGCGTCTACCAGGCGTATCAGATAGTCTTGTAAGTAGACAATTTCCCCGCTCTTAAACCTCTGCCATTCGCCATACACATATTCCTTGAATTCTTTCAAGTTGCCCACTTCGCCTCCTTCGCCTTCTTCAAGTATTGCCCTACCGTTTCGCTTTCACATCAAAGTAGGATCATAGCACACCATACAGTGAGCTTTTACTCGCTGGGTTTTCATCGCAACTGGTTCTATGCGCTAGTATAGCGCAAAAAATCCTTCCTTCTCTATTCTTCTCTCATTCGTCCACCTCTCTGCCCCTCCAGAACACAAACTTAAGCTTTATCCTCCTCTCTACAAACAACACCAACCCCTCATACGTTAATAATCCGACTCAGTTCAACGTCTTGGGAGACTATATGTCTTCCAAGAGCTCAAGGTTGACTATCTGATCTTCCTCGGAGCACTAGCGGCTTACACTTGTTAATGGACCAAAATCTTTCTCGTCCGTTACTGCACCTTTCCACTTTCCGTTTTTCAACGTCATGGCCACTTGCTCGATCGTCTACGGCTCAGTTTGCTAACCACTCGCGGCCAGGTTCCTCGGGCTGAGGTGTTTTAGCAAGATGCTCTTCCTTTTGGTCTTGGCAGCATTCCTGCTTCCGTTCGCCTTTGCTCATCGCAATACTGAACCCACTATCACGGTTCTGTCGACGACCCTCATCACCATCGCTTCTTGCCATCCCACTGCCACAGATTGCCCCGGCCACAACCACCCTTTGCCGGGCTCCTCAATCACCAGCCATGCACCCGCTCCACCAAGCTCACATCGGTCAAGCTCTTTGAGCGCTTCATCTTGTTCTCGCTTAAAATGCAATGCTGACAATTGTCTTCGAGCATTCGAGCGAGGCCAAGGCCAGCGATTTTGCTCTACCTTTACGCAATCAGTTGTCACGAAAACTGCTGGCCTCCCTTCATATACTACAATGTGCACTGGATCTACCATATCTCGAGTTAGCTCAGCCTGTTCTTGCTTAAACAAGGCTTGCATTGAGACATCCACAGCTCCTGCGCAACCAGTTGCTCATGGTTGCCACCCCGATAGTTGTTTCCAGGCATTTGTGCGAGGCAAGGCCCAGGCATTTTGCTCGAGTTTCACGATGTCTCCCGCCACATGTACTGACGGACTTCCTTCGTATGCCACGCAGTGTACTGGCTCAACACTTGCTCGAGTTTCCTCAGCTTGCTCTTGCTTGAACAACAACACATTCACTTCACAGCAAGCCTTCTCAACCCCAGCCAATGTTAAGACGCATAGTTCGCAGCCGGCGTTCTCGACCCAAGTCAGCGTCAACAATTTTACCTCGCAGCCTGCACTCTCATCTCCTACCAGCAGTCGAACAGCTACAGCTTCTGTATCGGTTGCTTCATCGGCAGGACTGAGTTCTCATTCCATTGCCTCGTCTGCTCCTGCCCAAGTGCTTTCCTTCACGACTGTTATCACTAACAGCCAAGGATCGCTTGTTACCAGTGTCATCCAAGCAACTCTTGCTCCATCTTTTGCAACCTCATCCAGCAAATCGGTGCAATCGACTGCCTCGGCTTCTGCCCAGTCATCACCCCAGCCTCTCCAAGTATTCTCATTTACTACGACTGGGACTAATGCGCAAGGAAACACGTTTTTTTCTGTCGGTATTGCAACTTCGACACCTGCCCAGTCTTCTCCGCAATCTGGAGGTGCTTCTGCTGCTCCTTCCCGGCCAGCACAATCTTCTGATGAGGTGTTTTCGTTTACCAGCACTAGTACTAATGCGCAAGGTAGCACATTCTCAACGATCATCGTTGCAACAGTTGCTCCAATTTCAAGTGGAGCTTCTGCAGTTGCTCCATCGCCTCAATCATTTTCTTTTACTTCAACAGGCATAAATGCACAAGGTGACCCGTTCACTACTGTCATCCAGGGAACTTTCACACCGTCTGGAGTTGCCCTCCCTTTTACTTCAACTGAGATTGGGACCAATTCGAAAGGTAGCACTGTGACTAGCCTGTTCACAGGATTTGGTTTCCCTTTTACGTCAACGGTAACGGGAACAGATGCGCGTGGATTTTCCTTCACAAGCCTATTTACAGGAATCGCCCCAGCACCCGGCGGATCATTCCCTGGCTTTCCGCTTCCTACAGGTCGACCTCCGACTAGCGGCTTTTCTTCGAGCGTTCCTCCGCAGCCTACAGGTACAGTTTGCTCGCCGTTGCCCGGCTGCCTCTTCCCAACTGTTACCAGCATACCAAAGACCTGTTCACCTTTTCCGTTTTGCCTGACCGATATCATCCCCCACTCGGTCCAGAATGAACTCAGCTGGAACTGCGGTACAACTCCACTTCTAGAGTGTATCCTGCCAGATCCGAAGGCGACTTGCAATCAGTGGCCGCTATGTCTTACAACTGTTGTTGGCACCGACATTTGTGGGGGATATCCTTTCCCCGACTGCCTCTTCACTCTCTACAGTCCAACTGTCACATCGACAATCACGACCGATCCGCCAGGCCTCAGTTTGATGTCCCTCCACATCCCCGACTTGACTGAGAATACCGTTACAAAAACAAAGAACCAGAATGGTATTGCTGTCTGGTGGCCAGTCTTTGGCCATATTGGTTGCCCTGAATGTGGGGGATGGGATCGAATTCTCGGAAATCTTCCATCGGACCTTTTGGATATCTTCAACGTTGAGTGGACCCTCCCAGGGTTTCCAGAATTTCCGGAGTTTCACATTCCGGTAAGTAAATGTTGTTCTTCGGGAACATTGGCATCAATGTTCCGTAATCCTTTTCCATATCTTTTCTCTATAATATCTTGAATCGACCTTGTACTGTACATTGGTACAGTACAAGCTATTTATCAAACTTCACTATCCTTCAAATTCCATGGGGCAACTTCAAGGACCAGGTCTCAACGCTCTGACCAAGCCGGGACACAATGGGTGACAAATTCAATGTTGCAAATACTGATCGCACATTAGTGTGTTTTCTTCTGCCATCATAGCAGTCCTCGATACAAGCCTAAGCCGCCTGTCAATGACCCAAATCCAGATAAAGACAAAGAACCGACGAGTACTGAGCCTTCTTCAGCCTCGTCATCGTCATCGTCCTGCAGTGCTACAGTCACGGACTGCTCTACCCTATTGCAAAACAGTGTTTCGGGAACTGTGAGCACCACGAGAACCTCAGTGATCTGTGTTCCAGTGGTCACTCAATGTTCCGAAAAGGGTATGCACATTCAAAAATCTCTCGAGTCTTACTAATTGCTTTAGGATCATCGACCACGACGTCAACAACCACCTCAGCTTCATCGACGCCAACGTATTATAGGATTGATCCGAACCCAAAACAAGACATATCGGTCTTAAACGCATTTACAAGCCGTTTGAAAGCCGAAACCGATCCAAGTACTTTATGGGTTGTGGATGTACCAAACTTGAACTTGATTTTCTTCTGGAAGCAAAAGCTCACCTCTGCCCAAGTGAATGAATTTTCCAAGGATCCAGCTGTGAGTATCGAATCGCTTAACGGGTGCTCGATCTGACTGGCTTTAGGTCATCAAGATTCAATCCATCAAGTCTGTTTTGGATTTGAATTCCTTTGATGCCAATTACCCAGATTCTACCTTCGATGCCCAGATCAATGGAACTCAGGTTCCAGGCACCGATTGCCTTCCTGCGTTGGCATTGAGAGGTGAAAAGCGAGAGCCGCCGTTGGTACATCAGGACTCCCCTGTCATTCCGGAATTGAAAGTCATATCTCAACCTCCGCTCGTCCAACTGGCTGACATTCTTACATACGCGTATGAAGATGAAGTAATAGGAAGCGCCCGAGTCTACATAGTTGATGGTGGAGCAGATGTATCCATCCAGGTAAGATAGGAATTGTTGGAATACCGAAGCCCAAGCTGACTGGGCACTGAACAGCCCTTGGCATCCGGACCGCCAGAATGGATATATGGCGGAGATCCACATGAGGTTTTGAACCCGGATGCGAATTACCTTTATGAAGAAGTCGAGAACGACTGGAGTCTGAACGGTCATGGGACGGTATGAGTATCAATCCACTCAAAATGATTCTTCTGCTAATCTTATTGTGAGTGCATGCTTTCCAAGGCCGTAGGACGTATATTTGGAGCGTCAAAGAACGCCGCCGTCACTGTGGTGAGGGTGCCAAAGCTTATACCTACAGCCGAAGAGGCCAAAGCCGGAGCAGGAGGTTACGAATTAAGAATGGTGGCATTGATTGATTCTTTATGCAAAGTTCTTCAGGACATCAGCGATAAAGGACTACAGTACAAGTCTCTAGTGAGCCTTTCATTCGGCTATGAGGATAGCTTGCACAAGATTCCCGAACCGGGAGATAACGATTACCCTTTCTATGCAGTCATAGAGGCTCTAATTAAGGCAAATGCTGTTGTTGTGGCAGCCTCTGGCAATAGAGGAGAGTTCAAACGAGGTAATCCTCCAGCCGGTAAGCCGCAGTCTTCAGGCCGGGTAAGCAAAATCCCAGATCATCGAAGTTGCAATCAACCGTTAACTGTTCAACAGATCTTGAATCCATTAGCAAAGGTTATCAACGATGTTCCAGCCGTCTGGAACGGGGAATTGCCAATTATCAATGTCGGCGCGGTCGACAATAGAGGAATCAGACTAGACCTTACTCAGTTCGAGGAAAACCCACAATTTCCCCATTGCAAAGTCGATGTTTACGCTCCGGGCGGTAAACAAGATTGTACACTGCCGGGTCGCTTAATTGTCAGGTCTGGCCCCGGAACATCGATCTGTAAGTCCCCGCCATTGAATGGATGTGAGGAGAAAGGTCCAACTAATCAACAACAGCAACAGCATCAACAAGCGGTCTGATTGCCTATTTCTTGGGCACAGTTAGCAATTTTGGCGAAATAACCGCGCGGTTTCAGCTCTTGACAGAAGAGCAACAGAGGGACGGTAATTACTGGTCAGAGACGGTCAGACAGTACGTCGTCGACAAAGCATATCCACGACAACAGGAAGCTGCTCCCGGAAACACAAACTTCCTCAAAGTCATTTACAATGGCGAGAGGCCCTTGGATATGAATAGTGAACAAGTAAAAAAGCGCCAGGGTCCATCATCATCATCTTGTATCCCTCCCGCAAGCGCAAGCGACAGCCTTGTTTCGAAATCTCTCGCCAGCGTTGCATCGGTAAATTCTGTAGTTTCAGTCAGCTCAGCGGCAGCCAGAGCTTCCCGAACTGCTACTGCAATCCAGCCAACACTGACTGGCTATCTTGGAGACGTGTGCACGAAAGGCCCGGACGGAGTCAATCTCCCGGATACCGCTCTCAACCAAGGCGTCGCCAACACCACCTGGCAGCAGTTCTGATCTGGTGTTGGTTTCTGGACTTGGATGGCTGCTGACCAGCCACCAGCTATTAGATATCCCCCGAACTTTGTCGTGAGTGGACCCAATGTCACATTCAAATCCACGCCTCCATTGCCGGGCGGCCAGGAGGTTACTACCGACATTGTGGTTGGCCCCTACGATGGTGCTGGGGCTTGTTCAGTTGGTGGATATCCTCGTTCCCTGAGCCATGATGAGTGTGCCCAAGCCTTCGCCGCCGTACTCAACTGGTGTAAGTATCGGATGGTCCTTTGAAGTAAGGTGGGAATTCGAAACTAAAACATTTCTAGGTCCACGAGGAGGTTCAATCACCTGGCTCACGTCAGATACTCAAGGTTGTCTCAACTTTGAGCTCAATCAATCTGGGCCGGGACGTCCTCCTGCATCTGTACGCCCAGCTCCGACAAGCACCACCAAGCCCCCTCCGCCTCCGCAGCCTACAATGGGAGTCATCAAGACCACCTGCAATACTCAGGATATGGATCCCAGATTCATCCAATTGACCGCCGATGTCCCGCCTGCAATCCCGGATTTCTGCGGCAAGGCAAACAACTTGAAATCTGGTCCCGGTTCCAGTGAAAACAAGCAGGTTGGAAATAAACAGATCAACAGTAAGAACACTCTTTTGCTTTTGCCACATACCTTGAACTCCCAGTTCTCCACAGTCGCGAGGATTCTCCTCTTCGCGTCTCCATTCTCCCCAAGTGACAATGCGCTAACTTCCCCCCAGTGGGTCTCTCAACCACTGGCGAATTCCCAGCAGGTCTCTGTCCTCAAAACCCTCCTGCGGATGTCCCCATCATCCTCACCGCTCAGGAATGTACGAACGCTCTGAGTATCGCTGCGTTATGTAAGTAGATTGCCACTGAAAATTTCTTATGATATGACTGATTTAAGATAGGTACGTACGGTGGGACGGTGGTTTTCAAGAACGGCCCTGGATGTGTTCAGGCTTACGTGAACATGGAAAACCTTAATTGAGACACCAGGTTCTTGGGAATGACTTTCCAGATGGATGGATGCCTCCTTGCTCTTGGAGCATTTTTCTTGGGACATTTTTCTTGGAAAGCTGAGGGTGCCTTCAAGATGGGTTGGGTGCCTTTTTCTTCTCTTAAGCTTTCAACTACTCTGCGTGGATCTGAACGTCTTGATTTCGGGAAATAATGGAGAAATAGATTTGGAATTGCTGATTGATGGCAATTACGATAGAGATGCATACAGAAAGCATAGATTCTTTTTCAATGAGAGCGATCACTTTCTTGCACAAGGCAAACCTGAATATTCACCATAGAATACTTTACTTGTGATAAGTTCGCGGAATATAAGAGAAGATAGATATGCTGTGATGAAAACACCAATTGCCGTACTCAGGAAGGAACTAATGAGCATGTGTATATAATCCATACTCTGGATCTTTTGTTGAAGTCTGCACTGGCTCTTGCGATGGCGGACATGTGTAACACTGAACTGAAGATAACTTGACAAAGCATTTCTTATTACAGTGGTGGGAGTATTTTACAAATAGCATATTCCAAGTACACGTGCATATCTTCGAGTTCATTGACAGATGATGTCCTTACTCCCTCTTCGCGCTATTCTTAGTCTTCTCCTACTCAAAATACACCGATGCATCCTCCGTTATGGTCCCTCTGCTGTGTCCCCCATGGTCTTTCTTCACATTCCTCTCATTAGTCAAATTGTACGGTCATCGCTTTTCCTCAATCTTCGACTCCTTGTCCAGTTTCGGGTCATAATTCCTATTTCTTTTCAGAAGCACTCGCTCATAAAGCGCTAGATCATCATCTGCCCAATACATCTGACCTTTATAGGCATCTTCTGGGAAAAAGGGATTCGTGAAGGAGTTCATCTGGATTTCTGACAAACAACGGGAACCTATGTCCCGAGCCATAGATCCAGGGACACGACACTGGTCCGGATTCTCCATTTCCCTTGACATCGTCGAGAGTCGGCACAAGGTTATGGACGATTCTCACCTCCATTCTGAAAATTTACGAGATCAACTTTGCTCGCAAGTTCGGCGGACAGAAAATAGGAGTGCTCAATGCTAATTGGTCTTCGAGACCGAATATTCTCTCCCCGATAGGGTCGACGACTTCCCTCTCGAGAGCACGAGAGGGGGAATTTTGTGTCACGTGACAAGGCCTTGCATCTCCCCATGTGCTGTATGTATCTCATCTCTTATTGGTAAACTTCAATTGAAGTACTCATCCCATTTGGGAATTGTTCCCTATCTTCGTGCACTTGAATGCGACTTGAAAGTTGGCCAAGTGCCAACTCTCCCTGCTCGTCCCCTGATCTGGCAAGAAAATCCCCATCCAGGAACAGGCGTGTCTTCAGAACAACGCAACAAGATACCGATTCAAATCGAATTAAAGACCCCCAAACTCGCCCTCACAGCACCATTCTGTTCAACCATTAAATTATCCGGACAACTGCTCCCCAGCCCCGCATTCTGGATCCAAGCCGGCTCCCAATAAAACAATCCACTTCCTCCTTTGACCCCAGCCACCACACCCGCAACATCCTTAACCCACGTCGTCTGTCCCGCCACACTCTTTGGTATCGACGCCGTATCAGACGGAAAAGCATAGCTTGGACTCGGACAGCTGACTGGCCAATTCGTCTCGGCTACCACCAACTCTTTGCCCCAGGTGCTCGCCATCTTCGTTAAACTGCTCTTCAAGTTCGCGAGCGTAGCTTGGGCGCCATAGAATGGATAATAGCTTACACCCATGATATCAAAATCCGAAGCGCTCAACGTTCCTTGAGATAGAACGGTTGTGTAGAAGTACTTTTGGGTGTCCCACTTCCACCCGTTGTCGATGTGGATCATTATTTTCGGCTGCGGGGAGAGGGAAGAGTTTTTTATTCCTGCAGAGGCGGATTGTAGGAGGCGTGCGATGTTGGCGTATGAACTTGTGGATCCGAGGGGCCAGAGGAGGCCGGCAGTTATCTCGTTGCCGATCGAGATTATAGATGGTGTGAGTGAGGCGGCGGCGAAGGCGTTGGAAACGTGGAGGGTGTGGTTGTAGAGCGCCCAGGAGAGGTCGTTGATGTTTGAGGGCCAGCCTGAAGGGGTTGACTTCCATTTGTTAGAGATATTGAATGAGATGAGAGGCCGGGAAAGCTCACTTGATGACCTGGGTCTGCCCAGGTGTCAGATAAGTGCAGATCGAGATATACACCGAGACCAGCAGCCTTAGCACGTTTTGCAAGCTTGATATTGTAGTCAAGATTACAGTTTCCTCCTGTTGGATCGACCCATACTCGCTGTCTGACAGTATTGACCCCGCTACTCTTCAAAATCGTCTCGAGAGGTTGAGTCGTCCCACTCTTATACGAGTATCCCGCTGCCTCTTCAATGAGGAGGGATGACCAGTCCACTCCTTTGTAGGTGAGAGAGCAATGAACTCCTGCAACCAATAAAGTGAAAATCTTGAATGACCGCATTTTGAGATGGGATGGACGCGAACAGAGTCTAGCGATTCAGACCATCCATTGATTATTTGTATCGCTGAGAAATGAAGAAGGCTAATTTTGGCCGAAGGCTCCAAATGAAAGAGGGCCGTCGAGGTATCCCCGTTTGTTCCTCATTTTCGAAGTTCAATACAGACGAGATCTCCCACCAGTCAGCTTTAAGTAAGAAGCACATGGAACTCCACCTTCAGCATCGGGGACGAATGGGGAGTTGCGCGGCTGTCGGGGAGCTCCAAGATCTAGTAGGCTGCTTAGTGCACCTACTCGTGCTGCCTACTGTGTGTCTGAAAATACGACCCGTTCCGCACCCCCTATCTAGCCAATAGATCAATCAGGATCTCGGAGGATCTACACCACTCTTGGTGTGTGGCGCAAAAGGCATTTTCAGACTTATGAGCGGCACGGGTTGTTGAACGAGATTTCGGATGCCAGGGGCCGAAATCACATTTATTGCAAACAGATAGGGTACGTCTGAAACGAAACGGGATTGCTCTTCCCCACACTTCAACTTTATCCGCCACAACAACCGGGATTTATCTCTGCCCAAGGTGAGAAAGCAACTGAAGTTATTCCTGCTGCTAAATGAGGGAAATTTAGAAAGTATAATGAAATTACATATGCAGTCTCCTTGCTGGGTAGAACCCATGATTTTGAAAACCGGTTTCACTCATCCCACTTGGGATCTATCTGCACAAACGAGAAATTATTGTCGACATCAACAGCACTAGAGCCTCGTGCAATGACACTAGTCTCACTGATTGCTATCTCAAGCCTCCCTCACGGGGGGATCATCTAAGCTCTCACTCACAAAATTGACGCAGAACATATGCAAATTCATGGCCCAGACGAATGCCCGTGGCTGGAGCTGCGAATTCTGTTCATTTGCTCAGGCCATCGATACAATATACGGTATCCTACAAGTCTCCCACTCCTCTCGTTCGCCATCTATTCTCCTTCTAAGCCTTTCTCTTTCACATCTAGCTCTTCCAATCCCCCACATGCGCCAAAATAATCTTCGCTGCATCCTCAGGACTATGCTGCCTCCCAATAGCCTCCACAAAGTCCCCCTCAGGATCCATCAAATAAAAATAAATACTGTGATCGACCAAATAGTCCTGGCCCTTCTTAACCCCTTCCGGCGTCGAAAAGTACACTCTATATTTCTTACAAATATCTTTAATCTGTTCCCAAGTGCCTGTGAGGCCAATGATCGCGGGGTGGAACTCGGAGAGGTAGGTTTGCAGGACGCCGGGGGTGTCGCGGGCAGGGTCACAGGTTATGAAGAGTGGGAGGAGGGGTGGGAGAGAGGAAGTGGCGGTGGAGGAGAGGAGGGGTGAGGCGTTGACTAGGTCGATCATTTGCGCCATTTTGTCGAGCTCCTCGGGGCAGATGTCGGGGCAGTGGGTGAAGCCGAAATATACCTATTCCACGACTCGCGTTAGCACAGCTCTCTTCTGTTCTCACAATCTGCGGATTAAATCATGGGGAAGAGAAGACGTACCAGAGAATATCTCCCCTTCATATCCCCATCCGTAAACTCCTTCCCATTCTGATCCAGCAAGCTAAAAGGCCCTCCAACCTTCGGTCTGCCCACGCCTTTCGCAGCTTCCGCGACACGCTTCCGTTCCATCCTCGCTTTCTCATATCGAAAATAGAATATCAGTGCGGCGCCAGAGGAGAGGAACAGGACGCCTGCTTTCCAGGAGAAGGGCTGCGAACGTCATTAGCTTGGGCTCAAGCGGGTGTGGTAGAAAGGCGTACGCCAGAGCGGTACCGTGATCGCTGTTCTTGCACTGTTTTATAGGTTCTAGGAGTAGAAGAGCTGAATTGTCGTAAAGGAGAGTTTGGTTTGGGCGTGCAGCGTAGACATTGCTGGCTGCGTGGTACAGTCGGGAAGGCGATTGTGGAAAGTTTGTGGCATTGCGCGGCCAAGAATGGAGCTTTCTTGTTCCTTAAAGTTCTTGAGAAAGAAGAGATGAGATTCCGGCTGGGGACGGTAGTCTTTGACATAATTGCTGCCGCGAACACTGCTGAATGGAACATGAGCTGATGCTGTGCGAACATTTCGAGATTGGAGTTACAAAGTAGCGCCCGCCGCCTTTGTGGCTCGACTTCGGGATTAAGGCAGCCACACATCTCCACATCGGTCACATTCCTCACACCAACCACGAAATCGTTGGAAATGGCTGGAATTAGGTTTCTATAAAGCCAACCCAGTATCTCTGGGTTTGACTCGAATGCTAATCCTACAAGTACGGGTTCCCAAATGCTCGATGCAAGCATGCTGTGCTCCTGCGCTCGAAAAAAGAATGTTCGACTTCATACACTTTCTCAACACCTCAGACGCCATCAAATGCTTCTCGCTTTCTCGCTCCCAGAATCAAATGTCAAAGATCAACCTGCACGCCTTCACTCCTGCTGCCAAATCTCGTTCAAATCATCCCGTCTATATGACTGAGAAGGAAATAATACTTGGCTTTTTGTTGCAAATCATTCCCCTCGGGTTCGGCTGACTTGACTGGTGCTTGTTCGACTTCGCTCGTCCTCCTCCAATACATCGGACAATCTTGTTGGGTGGTGATGACGGGGGACAGCAGCCCATTCCGCAGGACTTGAACCATATGTCTGTCCCGAATAATCGACAGGCTCACCAATGGTTGGATGACTGGTAGCAACACGTCCAGCAGTCGTAGTCGCTCCGCTTCCATACTCAACTCCCGAAACTTGGCCATATCGCTGCAAATGCGCAATCTCACGTTCGCGCTCAGCGTCCGCATTGTACTCATCTGAGTCTGCGTCAGATTGAGCCCGGTAACGGATCTTGTTTCCGTGAGCATCAAGGACGAACCGACCTTGGGAATCAATTTCATACTCCTCTTCACTGAATGCACCTTCAGAGGGAACTGAAGCACCATAGGCGGGGTCTTGTTCAATTGGGTGAAGCGAGGTTCCTTGCCGCTGTTGGTAAAAGGCGGAGGTGGATGCAGGCTGGACGGCTGGAGCTGGCGAATAATCTTGGGAGTTGGTAAAAGCCGGGTGTTGAGAAAGAGATGTTGGAACGGCGTGTCTACCAGTAGGGGTTCTTGGTTGTTCAACAAACGGGTCGGCAGGTTCACGCTGAGCTCGGGTGTACTCTTGATAAGCTACGTCGCTGTCGACAGGGCCTTCAGCTTGCTGCACAGCTCCTGATGGACCACTGGTATAAGGACCTTCTCGAGTCGGGGGACGGTCACGAGCACTTCCATGTCGACTTGGTACACCTTGCATCATGGGCACGACCTGGACGCCGCCGACAAGTGTGGGCTGGCCCTCTCGTAGTGACGCAGTACGTTCTCTCTCTTCCTGCTCACGTCTACCGAGTTCTTCCCAGGCTCGCCGGGCTTCCTCCTTGGAGATCTGAAGTTCACGCTTCATTTCCGCGAGCTGCTTATCTGCGTTCGACTTCTCTCGCTCTTTTGCGATTGCCTCTTCAATAGCTGCAGCTCTCTCTTGTCTTTCTTCTTCAAGACTTCGTTGTAGTCCAGCCTGAATTTCTTGTGCCCGTTCTTGCTCAGCCCGAGTCTCAAAGAACCATCGTTGAAATTTACGTTCAGAGGAAGCACGCAAACGTTGGAGCTCAACAACTGCATGGAAGAGGTTTGCCCCAGCAGCTGACAGGTCGGTCACTTGTCGTGAAAGTTGTTGAGAGAGTGGATCTCGGTTGATTTCGTTGCTGTTATTTTCCAGTCTGCGGATCCAGAATGAGGTCAGGCCTTCCCAATGAGCTGAGAGGGTCTCCCATCGCTCAAATGCATGTGGGAAGGAGGAACGAGTTGGGTTCCCACCAGCGCCACCTTGTTGTTGGGTAGATGACTGGTCAGCACCAGAAGGACCAGCTTCAGCGGGCACAGGTCTGGTTCGGACATTTTCTGAAGCGACTGGTCTTGGTTGTTGCTGCGATTGGGTTGGGCGGGTTCGAGAAGTCGCAGCTTCGCCGCCACCAACAGCCGTACCACCTCGTCCGACACCTTGTAACGGAGCGTCTGGTTGTCTACCAGTGGCAGTTCTGTCTCCCGATCTCCGATCTGATCTTTGTGAGTTGTCAGAGATTCTTTGTCCAGTGGTACCACCAGAACCACGCTGGCCACCCTCATCTCTTCCTCTCGATTGCGCTGCGCCAGCACCAGCGGGCACTCTCCTCTCTGCGCTCCTACGATTATCCTCCTCAAGCAGCCTGGCCTCTTCTTCAGCTCGATGTCTCTCTAGTGCCACTTTTTGCTCTTGTTCTGCCCTTTTTCTGGCTTCGCGAGCTGCCCGCTCCCGCATAATATCTCTGGGGCCTTTTATACCTGGCGAACCAGTATTGGCCGGCGGTGCTTGCGGTCTCGAGCCTCGGCCATTACCAGCGGAGGCCGAGGGCCCTCCACCGATAAGGTCGGACATCGAGGCGTTCTCCTCGACAAGGTCGGGTGTGAAGGGCTTTGGGTGTCGTAGTGCCTCTTCGAGGGCGTAGAGGATTGCACTGGCGGTATTTCGTGAGATTCGTAGTGCGCGGTGTGGTCGGCGTTCAGCTTCGGGGGAAACTTCTTGTGAGCTTGGTGCTAGGGGAGTTGTTGTCGATGCGAACTCGTCAAATTCATGGGTCGGATGCTCACTTCTGGCTCGTTGCCCAGCAAACTGCTCGCGAGGAGGCGGTGAGATACCAGGAGATGTTGCTTCAATGTGAGTTCTTCGTAGAGGACGCTGCTGCTGGCGCGGCGCTGGGTTGGGCGTAACAGGGTCGTTGACGTCGTTAAGGTCGTTAGATGGTGAGGGGATTGGGTTCGTCAGCGCTGCTGCGGGCAATTGGTCTGGGTGAAGGGTCGACAAGGTGAATGCGAGCTCGAAACTTTGCCCAGGACGGGAAAATTGAGGTAGCAATCGGTGTGACCAGTATCACCGGACGAGGCTCTGGTGTTGTTGATCTCGACTGGGATCGAGGATGGGTGTTCCAGCTTTGGGGGGCAGGAAGTGGAAAAGTGTGTCTGGGTTGGAAGCGAATGTGGGTAGAGAAGGGATCTAGAGTCAAGACGCCTTGGGCGAAATTGAAGTGGTCGTGGGGGAAAAAAACGAGGTTGGTCAACAGTGAAAACAGAAAGGCTGGGAAGCGAGCAAGCGATGAATCGCGAACTCTCAGAAATCAACAAATCAAGCAAAGAACATGCACCCCAGATCTTTTTGATTCCAGCAAAACAATCCCAGCTGCCGGGTCGCGCTCCTCATAGATAGTGTCGTTTTGCGCGATTCGTGCCTGGTCGGTGGTGCGTAGGATTCATGCGCGCATCTGTTGAGCTTACGATCTTGATGACCGGTGCAGCGTCGCAGCTGGACGCATGCAATTGCTCTCCTGCACAAACTCAATTCGTGCACGAGATGCCAGAGGGGAAACCAGAGAATTCGATAGTGGGATTGGAGAGGGCATGCTCGCACGATGTGGTGGTCAATTGCCGATTTTCCTGTGGGTGAAGTTGGTGTTGAAGTGAAGCTTGCTTTTTGGTGGGTTTTCTGTCGCGAGATTCGAGTTTACACTTCAGCTTGCGCAGCCAGACATCAATGCGCGCCGCAATGACCCTCTCTCGCGCCAATCGAAAAGTGATTTAAATTCCTCTTCTCGTCGGGTTTCGTTTGCTTTCTCTCATCTCATCCCATCCCATCTCGAGATCTCGGATGGCGATTCGTGGTAAATTGGAGGGGAATTGGGCAGCAGAGATAATTGAGGGGGCTGGGAGGCCTGGCTCGGCGCGAGCCCGTCCACGACTCCACCCAGGCGTGCGGAAACGAAGAAGAAGCAAGATGCGTGGCACGCTCTAATGGGAGCAGACGTACAGGGGTGGGGAAGGCTCTATCCCGGAGCCCCTTTTGTTTTTTGAGGGAAGTCGGCATCCTTCGAAGAGTTCGTCTCGACCTCTCTCTGTCAAGAATTCGTTTGGTCTGTTCAACCAGCTTTCCTGTATCTGAAAGGTGTCAAAAATCAACTTGCTCGGGCTGGTTCAACCATGACATAACCAGGAAACATGAAAATGTGGAACGTTTCCGTAGCTAGGCTTGCCGTCCCGTTGGTGGTCTGAGATCCTCGAGCCAATGAAACGCCCAAGTTTGGCCTTGCAAACAATAATAAGCTTTGAGCTGGGATGCGAGACTCGACTAGGTTCTTGCGTCAGGTGATTCTGATGTTGAACCATGTCTTAGGTTGATTTCCTTTCCTGGCTGCAAGAGAGGTTGGTGTTGCAGCTGCATTGACCTGGGAAAGTGTTATGTGGGCCGAAATTTCACCAACTCAAGGCGGCGATCCTTCCAGTTATTTATAACGCAATTCTACCAGGTGCTCTCAACGGAAGAGACTAGATGTCCAGTTCTGTTTTCGCCTACTGTATTCAAAGTGTACCGGTGATATCTGGACCTCTGGAAACAACCTAGAGTAAGGTAGATAGAGGAGGATATTGAATCACGTGACACACACTGGGATGGAGTGAAGCTATGAGAAGAAATTCACAATTCCGTCGGACAGGTTCTAAATTGAACAGAAAGAATCAGTACAATCTTGTTCTCGAGATATTAATCTAATTAGTACGATTCCAACAATATCCTATTCAGGAAGGCTGCAATGGTCCCACGTAATGCTCCCATAATCACCCATCAAAAGCACGGTGAGTTTGGGAATACTTGATGAACCTTGTTGCATGTTGCGTTTAAAAAGGTAAATTGAAGTCTGGTTTTTCGTCCTTATTGAGAGTGAATCTTAAATCAAAGTAGATATATTCAATTCGTTAGACCGATATCGCTGTATTTATGCAGCAGCATTTCCTGTGCAAGACCCAGCGGCGGGGGTGATCAAGAAGGAAATCTGGCGTGTTAAGTGCGACAAGACGTTGGAGTTGTTTGACAAGTGTGTCGGTCTTCTGCCTTACCTCTCACTCGAGAAAGCCAAGTTGAGATCATGGGCAAGAGAGGGTTTAATGCGCATGTCCATTGGTGTAGTGAAGACTCAAAACGCCAATTGGCAGTTCTTCATCCTCGTCCAAGGGAGCGTCAGGCGCATTTTCAAGTCCAAAGCCTCCAAGTAAGTTTCCGGGATGTCTAAAGGAGTATCAAGTGAATTTAAACATCGTAACAGACAGACCATTTAAATATCGATACTGCGTATATTTTACTTCGTCATACACCATCATAAATCATAACAAACATCCTTTTACCCACTATCCTTCCCGAACAGGCTTTTCGTAGTCATTTTCATCATCACTCATTACGAACCTTTTCCCGTTCCTGGAAGTTCTCATCCACGGCCAGCACACAGCTGCAAACTACAAAGTCCCCCACTTCTTCCTCGCCCTGAAGACACCCTTAACAACCTCACTCAGACTCCTCCTCGTCCTCTTCTTCCCCTGCCTGACCTTAACCCCAAATACCCCATTTGTCTCTTCCTCCGCACTCGAACTCCTTATATGCAATTTACTTCTCAAGCTCCCCACTAACCCACTCACCACCTCATCCTCCTCGTCATCATCTTCCCACACACTTGTTTCGTTACCGATCTCCATGCGCAGCCCTCTGGGATTCTCGATGAAATGCGGATATGGGAGGGGGCGCATATACAATGGCGACGAGCTGCATGGTGAAGGGGTACGCGATGATTGATAATCGAGCGTTGTGCATGTGCTGAGGTTCGAGGGGAATGTTGGTGCGAATTGCGAGGGTGTGCTGGGCGTTGTGTACGAGCGTGTGCGGAGAGATGCGCGGGAAGGAAGGGGCGGGAGGGTGGAGGTTGTACGTGTGGGCCAGGATTTGTGTTGTGTGTGTTGAGGGTCTGTTGGGTGTTGTTGTGATTGAGGGTTTGCAAGGCAGCGAGACGAGGTCGGGACGGTGGATGTGCAGGTTGGGAACGGCGAGTATGTTGTCTGTGGGAGGACGGGCAGAGAAGGTGGCGATGAATGGTTTGGCCGACGCGGTGCTCTGCGTGTGTCTGAACTCCGTAGATCTCGAGAAGACTCTTGGCTATTGAACGAAGACAGGCTTGAAGACGCAAAGTTGCGATTGCATGGCGAGAGGGTAGGAACTTGGCGCAGAGGAGATTTGTATGGGCTGAGGCGTAATGGTAGTGGTGACTTTTTAACGGGAGTCCAGTATAGATCCCAGGTCTCGTTCTCTATTTGCAAAGCGGCGATATCTGCTTCCGAGGGGCTGCGGGTGAGATGGTCCTCGAAGGAGGTATCGGAACCAGACGAATTGAATGGGTCGTGCATCATCCCCGGATCAGAGCTGTCTGATGAAATGGAGAGACGATTCTGAAGTTCTTTGGATGTTGCTTGACAAGCCTC
The DNA here is from genome assembly GCA_021399475.1 of Hyaloscypha finlandica. NCBI lineage: Eukaryota > Fungi > Ascomycota > Leotiomycetes > Helotiales > Hyaloscyphaceae > Hyaloscypha > Hyaloscypha finlandica. The sequence goes on along the minus strand of JAJTUR010000050.1, from coordinate 259,920 downwards.
GGTGAGTCGGACGGGTGTGCTCGGGCTCAGATAGCCTTCAGATTCTGGCGACGATGAGACTAGGCGGGGTCGGGAGAGACGCATTTTAGAGAAGATCGTTGTCACAGGTGAAGAGAGTAGCCAGCCATCTGACGCGTCGCGAGCAGGTACTGTTATGTAATTGCAATCGATAGAGCTATTGCTGACGAGGAATTCAGCCCGCCGTGGGGAACCTCCCATTGTGAACAAGGAATGTTTACTTGCGGTGTTGGGCTCCGCGGAGGGGTTTGTGAACACAATGGAACGAAGAATGAATAAACAGCCCCCTTCGAAGTATCGAGGAATTATGAAATAAATAAGTAGGGAAAATAGGGTTTGCAAAGGAAAGAAAGAAACAGGGGAAACGAAGGAGGCTAAACAGCCCTACATCTGTGCAGGAGAGTCTGCTCCATTTCATGCTGAATGTCACAGCTGCGTGTTGACAGATGCGTTCCATGAAGCAGCTAACGACTATTCTCGGCTGAGCTGTCAAATCTAGCTCAGATCTAGGCTCTGCTCTGGACATATGACGTGAGGCTGCCATGAGGGGTCCAAGCCTCCCGGTTGCTTTTGTGGTACCGTTGGCTGCGGCAAGGGGAGTATGCGCGTAGATCGCCCTCTTTGCAGACGGCGTCACGGCCGGCGATCGAGTGCAGATCGGGTTCTTGAGGTATCGGATTGTGGGACAGCGAGCCATTTGTTTTCAGACTAGAAAACTGGACTCGAGAAAGTTAACCCAATGGGAAAAGTCTCTCAATATCTTAAAACTTCACTTGAAGTTAAACAATCTCTTCCTAGTGAAGATCTATAGAGACGTACGAGATGTGTTTCTCTTCGCAAGTGGAGTGGCGGGAGAAAAAGCAAGACACCGGCCCTCCCCCGGCTATGGGCTTCTCTCAGCAGCAAGGAGCCAGCTCCGGGAAGCGAGGGTGATCCTAGGATGGCAAGATATGGCGACCGCGATGGCCGAGATCTCTGCAGCGGAGGATCAGTGCTAAATCGTGGGGTGCAAGCCCGAGGTTGAAGGGGGTGGCTCGCGGTGGCTGTGGAACCCCTTGCGTTCCGCCACAGCTCACAGCAACACACGGCCGTAAACAACAAGGGAGGGCACAAGGGAGAGCACAAGGGAGAGCACAGCATTACCGGCCTTCCGCTGGCGACAAGGAAGGAATAGAAAGGGAGAGATTCAGAGAAAGAGGAAGGAGAGATGCCGGCACTTTGAAAGAGGAAAACTCCGGAGCTAATTTTCCTTCACGTGATCGTGGGCTTTGTCTCAGAAAATCTATCTTCTCTGCTCATCGCCACTCCATTCAGATCTTGCACATACAAGACATGCGTATCCAAAACATATTGAGCACGGCGAAATCATATTGGAGACCGGGCTTTCCTTCCGCCCGCTTTGCTCGCCCCGTGGTACATATTCCTCCTCGGAGGCCAATTCCATCAGTGGCAGTCCCTAATTAGTCACCAACACCATCCATTCGAGCGGTGCGTCCTGCAGTGGAGGACCTAGAAATTATTAGACGTTACCGTCGCCGACTCGGTGTTCCGAGCTTGAAGGTATTGAAATGCATGCATTCTGTCTCTCTATTCTTCTCAAGTGAAGAGTGGTCTTTCATTCCAAAATTTTATTCTCTTAAAAAAAAAAAGTCTCCAATACCTTACCGAGTCACAGGAACTATCACCCTGGATCGACACTGGAAGACATAAATAATGAACCCGAGTAGGGAAGTGGTCACGAGCATCGAGTCGGGTTCATCAACGCTCAGAATCACGTTCCCGGCTTGGCTCGCTGGTGATGAGCGTGAAGAAAACTCCGATCCTAGCGAAGACCATTGAAGCAGAGGAAGCAGTGGAGAAATATCACGAGTTCCGGGAATAAGCTGAGAAAGGGAAACTCGCCAATCTCAGAGATGTCATCAATGCTCAAGAAGTAGTGCATTTGCGGAGACTAGATGTTCATTCTGAGGGATGGAGACATGACTTGAATGTGTGAGAAAGTTACATCAAGAACGAGGAAGAATGACTCGCAAACTTGCAATAGATACAGAAGGAGAAGGAGCCAAGAAGAGAAAAGAGTGGGTAAAGGAAAATCCCGAGGATGATCAAACAAGCAAGTACTTGTGTGCGCTGGCGACGATGATTCAGAAAGCTCTTTTGCCGGCACTCCACCATTGGGAATAGGGGAGGAAAACGATTGCTATGGGCTTTAGGTTTGATGTTTTATGTTTGGCTTACGCAGGAAACAAAAACTTTCGGCCAAGTTATTCACACCACGCGAACTAGGTGGTGTCGTGGGCCTTGGGCAAAGTTGCTGATTGGGGAGAGTTCCTTGTTGTCTGGACTCCTGAGCTAAGTGCTCAGAAAGAGAAACTCTAGCTCAAAGTATGTCAGGACACGGGAAGTGGAGATATTAAGTATTCTCATCCCTTCGCTTTTCGTTATTGGTGGATTTCGAGCGTCGTATTCGTGTTGTGAGCCCGCCTTGTACGGGGTGATCGAAGATCACGCCTCAATCACCCCGCTTTCTGGAAGCGAGGTCTCCTCCGAATTGCTTGAACATGGAGGGTCAGATCTGACTCTCAGTGGCTAAGACAACTCGAAACGGAGTAACTTCCGTCCTCTTACGGAGAAACTGCTGATATTGTCGGACTGCATCTTGAAGTCTAACTAGAGTCGCAGAACAGCCCGGGCCATGCATCTCGATGATTGGTACGAAGACTCCTCAACGAATAATGAAGGTTCCTTATCACTACCTCGATGAAATCTTGACATCTGATACCGGTGCCAAAAGAAACCCTAAATTACAGCTTATAACACAGCACTTTCGCCATCCAAATGAATTCTGCTCCCAAAACAAAATTACCCCGGTGAGGAATCTTCGGCTCATGGCTTAATCCAAAACCTATATCAACATGTGCTTCCTCCTTTTAGGAAAGAATACTGAAAAATGTCTGATAGGAAGTCGCACAAATTCGGTGTTTCATGGATCTCAGCCTGATTCTTCCGGAACACATGTGACTGAACAAGATACAGCGATCAACCCAACGACAACACAGGTTCGATCAGAGCAAGGAGCCACAAACACGATTCAAGAGAAGTCTGATATTCGAGTCCAAGCACATGAACATCCGGAATACCCTCGCGGACATAAGCTTGCTACGATCACGGTTGCTGTAGCGCTGTCAGTCTTCCTCGTTGCCTTGGTACGCAGTCCTGAAATACTACCAGCCACTCCAATGCCTTGAGCTAATTGTGGGCAAACACCAAATAGGATAACACAATCATCGCAACAGCAATACCCCGAATCACAGATCGATTCCATGCAATCGACGACGTGGGTTGGTATGCATCAGCATACCTTCTCACAACCTGCTCCGTCCAGCTTCTCTTCGGCAAGCTTTACACCCACTACAACATAAAAGTTGTCTTTCTTTCGGCAATTGCACTCTTTGAGCTTGGGTCGCTGATTTGCGGTGTCGCACCAACCTCAAATGCCTTGATCGTTGGTCGAGCAATTGCAGGGCTCGGCTCTGCTGGTGTGTTTAACGGGGGAGTGATCATCATCTCGCGAACTGTCCCGCTTGTGAGACGGCCGATTTATGTTGGGATTGTTGGAGCGATGTATGGGATTGCTTCTGTCGCTGGACCTCTTATGGGAGGAGCTCTTACTGATCATCTGAGTTGGCGTTGGTGCTTTTACATCGTAGGTCACCATTCCTGACTATCACATTACTTCTCCCCAAGACCATGTCCCACTTCTCCCCAGGCACTCTAAATCAAGCATATTCTGACTTCCCCGTTACCTAGAACTTACCAATTGGAAGCATTACCTTTGGAGGAATTCTCTTCTTTCTAAGGACCCCGGAAAAGGAACATGCACCGATGGCTTTCAAAGCTCGCATCATGCAACTGGACCCTGTTGGAACCATTCTCTTCCTTCCCGGAATCATATGTCTGCTACTTGCTCTGCAATGGGGTGGATTAACATATCCATGGAGCAGTAGTCGGATCATTGCTCTGCTCGTCGTTTTCGCGGTGCTCATCTCGATCTTCATCGTCGTGCAGGTACGCAATCCAGAGAATGCTACAGTCGCACCTAGGATAATATCCCAGCGCTCGATGGCTTTTGGATCTTGGTACATCTTTACGGTAGGTTTGTCTCGGATGTTGCTATCAGTCAAATTTTGGAATTCAGTCTGATTGTTGTTCCAGCTGTCGTCTGCCTTCTTCATCGCCTTGTACTATCTTCCAATTTGGTTTCAGGCAATCAAAGGTGCCTCCGCCGTTCACTCTGGCATCATGAATCTCCCTCTGCTTCTTGGGGTAGTGTTCATGGCTATGATTGCTGGATTTGCCATTACCCTTATTGGCTACTACACGCCATTCATCATCATGTCAACAGTGGTAGCTTCACTCGGCATGGGTCTCCTCTCAACGCTAAAACCAGATTCAGAACATTCAATGTGGATTGGCTACGAATGTCTTTTTGGTCTCGGTATAGGCGCTGGCCTGATGCAAAGCGTGATGATAGCCCAAACTGTGCTGGATATCGACGACACCCCAACCGGCACAGCAGCTCTAATTTTCTTTCAGACGTTCGGGGGTGCAATTATGATCAGTGTTGCGCAAAACGTCTTCCAGAATCGGCTGGTGGCAAATCTTGAGGCAGTCTTTCCTGGTCTGGATCCGTCGATGTTGTTGGGGAGTACGGGAGCGACGAACTTGCAGGATGTGGTGCCGCCGGAGTACTTACCACGAGTATTGGTTGCGTTTAGCAAAGCCCTTTCGTCCACGTTCTATGTGGGAGCTGCCACGGCGAGCCTGTCGATTTTCGGGAGCCTTGGGATAGAGTGGAAGTCTGTCAAGGGCCCAAGTGATCACGTGGTCGCTGTGTGAACCGTTCGTATTGAGACAATCAGGACCAAAACTTCGAAAAGTACTTGTTGTTCACCTATAAGGAAAGCCTTATTATTTGTGCACCGATAGTAGATGCCCTTGCAATAACATGTCCTGTGCTTAGTTTTCGATTATTTATAGGGCTCATCGCTAATCAATAGGCATCTCATCACTACCCATCAGGGCCAAACACCACTACCAAACCCTTGACTCTCGCTTAAGCACAACCAACGCGTCACCCAACCTCTCAAACTTAAAGAGCTGGTGGAGCCTAATCCATCACAACATCCTGTTCGACATGATTATTCACATGTGATTCAAGAGCACTTGAGTTCCAAGACATACGGATGGGAGCATTGAATTGCAGGATCCAAAGCATTAAAATATCCTCATCGTGCGAAACCAGACGTCAAGATGAGCGCCTCTCCCCTCCAAGTGTTGGAGCCAGATCACGACGACAAGTTCATCTCAGAACCTCCAGCATACTACCTCCGCATTGCATATTTCATCAGCGTATGGTCCTTCAAATTGGCGATCGCACTCGGGCTCGGCGCTCGTCGACTGCTGATGCCCAGACCATCGAATCTCCTTCACCCAGAACCAAGAATCTACCCCATTCGGCCGTCTCTCAAAAGCTTAGTCTATCGTCCAGAAGAATCTGGGGATGAGCCACTGCCCGTGTATCTGAATTGCCATGGGGGTGGTTGGGCGGTAGCAGACCCGGCGGCAGACGAGGAGGTCTGCTCTTTCCTTGCACGGAACTTCAACATCATTGTCGTTTCGGTTGATTATCACAAATCACCAACGTGGAAGTTCCCTTTTGCCGTGGAGGACGTGGCAGTTATAGCAGATGCTGTACTCAAAGACGAGTCTCTCAACATCGATTCGACGAAGGTTGCAATGGGAGGATTCTCGGCAGGAGGAAATCTGACGTTCGCTGCTTGCCAGCTACCGATTTTGAAAGGTCGTGTTCACGCGCTGGTTGGATTCTATCCTCCGCTTAATCTCAGGGAACGCCTGGATGAGAAGTTAGAGCGTCGACCGAAGGAGGCGGGAACAGATGCTCTTGCGTCGAGTGCGAGGTTTCTGGATTGGGCTTACGTTCCTTTTGGTGCTGATCGAAATAATCCGCTGCTCTCTCCTGGATTGGCGAAAAAGGAGGATCTACCGAGATTCGTTTATCTGGTTGGTGCCGAGTACGATTGCCTTTGTCATGAGGCGGAGCAGCTGGCGGAACGTTTGGTGGATCCTGTTGAGGAAAGAGCGACCATTCCTGGTGTTTCGACAGAAGATGGGTGGAAACAAGGTGGTGTTAGATGGGAGTGTGCGAGAGGCAGATTTCATGCCTTCACTCATGTAGCAGAATGGAGTAGGGAGAAGGAAAATGAGAGGGTGAAGGTTGTTGACGATTTGTACAGCCGTGTGGGAGCATGGCTCAAGGAGGGGGCCTGGGCAAATCGACCTTTGCCATAGTATCCTCTTGATATTGAATGAGAAAGTGAAATTTCCGCTCTGGCGAAATGTAGTTTCATACAAAATTGCCCATCAAAGCTGTCTGCAAGAAATTCTGCCCCAGCCAAGTCGACATCAAATATAAGTATCGGTGCAATGGATCCATTTCTTACAGATATCAGAGCTCTAAAGACATCTGCAAATAGCTCGAGAGAAAGAATTACGACCCTGCCAAATACTGAGGCTTGGTTCTGACTGTTTTCTTACACCCCATCTTTACATGATGGTAGTTCTCTCTTCTCTACTACTGCGATGTTATTCTAAATCCTGGACTTTATGTCCCCAGCACAACTTCACAGAAACTCACCTTCCCTTCAAAAACACGTACGGGACTACATCAAGTAATGGGACTGGAAACGGAGTGGTCTGTACCCATTCAAATCTGCTACCCAAGTAGTTCCAGCACGGCTTCAGCTTCCCCTGTGCATCAAACTTCAAGGCTGCCGGCAATGGTAGCACGAGTGCCATCAGCAAGGCAGGCTCAATTTTCAACATCCAAACAAAGCCGTGGGCAGCGATTAATAATGGGAACAACAATTGCACCGCTGTTCTATGGGATGAATGTTCCTAATGTACGGGGCCTTGGGTTATTGGTCAGCCTAAGATCTTTTTGTTTCGGCCTTTCGTTCTGTTGTGCTAACATGACTTACAGCATTCTTCTAGGGTCCCAAAAGACGGTTCTTCGATTAGCCCAACTGATGGACTGTGCTGGCTTCGTCGATGTCATCGAAGTAGGCGGGCTCGTGGAAGTTGTCGACATGGCCCCAGTTCCACTTTTCAAAGGCACAAATCCCATCGCCCCATTCGCCAGATCATGGTCAATGCAAAGACTTGTTCTCTGAAATAGCCATTTTGGGTGCATTCTTTGTTGTTTGAGTTCTTTAGAGCTGCACCGCTCACTAGCGAGAGAATGAAACTGGTGGGATGCCGCCCCCAGAAAAGTGTACTTGTTCGATACGGAAGGCTCTGCTCATTGGCTGTCCTTGTTTTCCTCTGGACTTATTTTCTGGATCACATAAATATGTACAGTGTTTGATATACCGGTAGTGAAGAAGAAGATAATGCAAATGTATTATACACAATTGTCCAAGTTTTAAAGTCTACCTCTGCAAAGCATATGACGGAGGTTAGAGATTCGTTTCTCATTATAAGGCTACAGAAGCCCGAAGGGTCTTTGTGTGCTCTAACCAGAATTGAAAGCGGAATTTCAATCTCGATCTGTCCCTTCCCAGAGACTGACAACCTCGATTCCCACAGCCAATATACTCTCCCCCCCTAATTAAATGTAACAGTGGGTCTAGAGTGGATACTGTTGCCGTTCAGCAAATGGCACTAGTCATTTCTGAGCCTTTGTCATGGGTCAACAAGCCTGAGCAAGGTAAACAAAGCCACCGTCTTCTCGAAAGACCTTATGTTGGCCAGTGCTAGGTGGCTGAACAGGGTTTCAACCATTCAGAGCACTGATATCAGGGATTCGCCCCACTGTTACATTTATTTAGGGGGGAGTATGTTTACAATGATCGCTACACCGTATAGAGCTGATCTTTGTTGCAGGTCGCACGATACGATCGCCATTCCTGCTCCAATCACGCTCCCTGAAATGCAGCGGGAGCTAAATTTGACAGCTTCTCACCCTGAGCATGAAAGCCACCAAGCTCAGCCGAAATAACTATCCGGATAGAACGCAGAAAGAAGGCAATTTATTGCACATCGCACCCAACCAAAACATGAAGCGGATGCTAAATATAGAAATAAACAAGTCTAAATAGGTCTAATAAACATGATAGTGACATTTGCAAGGGGTGCAGGAGGCCGACGCTGACGCCCCGGTCGATTGGCCGAAGCCAGTCGGAGCTTCGGCGAAAATTATCTTCCGATATACGATCCTTGAGAAACTAACGCCCTAGGGTTATGCTTGCTATATAATTTCGTTAGTATAGGGATACGGAATGTGGGAAATGATTAAATTGTGTAATATGAATGGGTAGAGAGATTTGTGGGGTAAAAGGGGTTATCTGGATTGTGTTTAGGGGTAACTTCGCTGGACTTTTAGCGAGGCTAGTTAGGCGGAACCGAATCTAAAACCTTCCACATCTACAGCCCAGTGGCGTCTCCCTTCCATTTTCACTCAGATCTCCCTCCTTGGCATTGATTTGTGGTTGTGATTCCATCATCTACCAACCAAGCAGCCACCATCATCTGCCAAGCCTGGGGTAGTGTGCGGTAGTCAAGCGGCAGAAGAGTAGACTTCAATGTTGGGAGTGGAGCGTGTGGTTGAGAATTTGGTCACGGTCACTGATTGCTTAATGTGAGAGGAGAGGTGGAGATTTAGGTGCTGTTTGTGAAGTGGTCATCTTCGCACCTGGAGGCTCACTTGCTCATGAGTTGTTAACCCCTATTCCGATAACCGAATTAAGCGAGACTCGACTGAAATGCCATCAACAATCTCTTCTTATCTAGTGGATGCAAGCAGACAGCACCAACTTCCGCTCATTTATATTAATCTCCTATCCGTTGTTTCGGAAGCGATCGAAGCTTCACAAAACACAAGGATGTAGCACTTTTCTTCTGGAAAGCGGCTGTTTGTCATGTCTGATGGGGTACAGGCTCACGAAGCAAACAGCAGAGGTCGGTGGCGCTCAGCTGAAGCTTCGAGACCAAGGACGTGTACGCCACATGAATGAAGCTCTACGAAACGAACCGAATGTCTTATTTGAATGGACAATGCCGTCCACCAAATTGTGGCTTGAATTACACTTCAAGAACTCGGGCTTCCCTACATCTTCTGGAACTGTCGGCTGCGGTTCTCCATACATGGGAGGACTCTATTAGCTCCTGCTATCATGTCTTTCTCGGAAAATTTCTTGCCTCTACCCAACATCACCAGTCCAGCGGGTCCCGCAGCTATGACCTGTGTCTACACCGTTACTGGACAATACGGCCTCCTTCCCCGCGTCTTATACTATGCGCTCCTTATCTTCACAGTCTTCACCCACAAATACATCTGGCTGGCAGCCGGCGCGGCTGCCTCAGTGATGACCTTCTCCGGCTAGGCCGCCATCCACGCCATCATCCTCGCCGCCCTCCCCCGAAGCAGCACATCTGCCATCGACCTCGACGTCTTCGGAACATACGCTGCTAGCGCTACCGGCCTCATATTCATCGTCCCGATCATGATCTTCTCGAAAGCACTCAAGACGTTGGTAGGCAGAGTGCTGATCCGCGCCTGGAGCGCGCTCATGTTCGTCGGTACCGCCTGCTCGATAGCAGCGATGTGGAGGCCGTGGCCGCACGAGGCGCCATGTGTGACGAAGACAGGGGTTTTATTGACAGCTTTAAACCAGTTGGATGTCGCGAAGTTCAATTGCACGTACTCGTGTTTCGGGACGAGAGATAGCATTCGCGGTCCGACGGATGTGGTGGCGATGCTGGTGAGCTTGATCAACGACAAGGCGATGTTGCAGCTGTATATTTGTGTGGTTGGGATAGCGATCTTGACTTGCTGCAACTTGGTCGCGTACCTGGTTTTCTCGCCACGTGGTGGTATCGCGGAGGGGGGCGGCGGGAGCGGGGAGGGGAAATTGCATGTTTTGGATGTATATGTCTGCGGCGTTCTTCTCGCCGTTGATGTTTATCATCAATATCTCAAATACTGAATCCTTCTTCAAAACGAGTCACATACCGATATCCGAGGAGCCAAGTCTTGTGGGACAGTGGTCCGCTGTGATGGGAGCAGGGTTGGTGGTTGTGGCTGCAGCTATCAATAAGTGGGCGCACCATAGGCAGACGAAGAGGGAGGGAGAGACTGGCACCGAAGAAGGACAAGAGGCAGTGGAGTCAATACATATAATCAACAATGGGCAGTATAAGTGCGGGCCTGACAATGGTATGGCACAAGCACACGGAATAGGGCAGGCGGTTCATGTGTAGCCAAAGTGGTCAGGAAGGCAATGAGGTGATGTATTGTTAGCTACCTTAGCATTAACCATTCGTCACTTTTTGCGCGAAACAAGGCTTCAAAGATATGAAAGGATCTGATAGTCACGAGCCGTAAAAGAATCAAGATATCCCAGTATAAAAGATGCAATGTCTTGAAAATCCTCCGAATGGTGTCGTGGCTCAACGCGAGGCGTCTGCAAGTAACGTCGCGGCTTGAGTTCCAGATCCCGAACTTCCAACTTGACGCCGTGGAACTGGTGCGAGCAGCGCTGTTACCCTAAAGCCTGGCTGGTTGGCTGAAGCTGACAACTCGGGCAGACCGTTCATGCGGTGGGGGCGCACGTGATTTGATCAATCAGAAGTGGACAAACAACGAGATTTGGGCCCTTCTCAGATGACTTCAACTTTGCAATCCAAGTGGTAAATAATCGGGATTCCCAATTACTTCAACGGAAAACTGATCTGTACTATGTTCCTCGAACGTCGTTCAAGTCACGTGGACATGGCAGAGGCATGTCCCTCGTTTCCAACCTCCGCTGGGAGGTCTCTGAATGCAACGTACCTTTTCGGCAAATACAAAGCAGGAGGAAGGAAGGAGGAGGAAGGATCGGATCAAAAACTTCGGGAGAATCAAGACACTTTTAAAACAACTCTCACGCCATGTTGCCCTGCAGCTGAATATTCCGGCGCACTCAAGCTCTCTTGAACCGCTTCCATGTTGAGGCTTTAGATTTGATTGAAACAAGGCGGAGAGAGCGAGCCTCTCATTCAAAAAAATGGCCTCGTTAAAGATCTATTCTCGGAAAGGCAAGACCTCTTCAAATGAGAGGCTTGCGCCTCTTGACAGGTGGGCTGAAGGCCGCTGCCTCGAAACGATATCCAGGGTACTAAATGGACTCGGTAGCCAGCCTTCCCAGCATAAAAGAGATGATAGATTTGGAAATTAGGCGACTTGCACACAGTCACTGCGCATTCGTGAAATGGTTGGCGGTTTGCCTCACATCATCATCACATGTGGCTTCAAAGGAAGTGGCGAAGCAAAAACATGAAACTGTGTTACTGTGCTCTCTCGGCCGCCAACTTGGGAGTGGAGGAGGAAGAGGTCTGCCGAAAGAAGGCGTTTGCCACCCCAGCTTCGTCCACGTAATCCTCTCTTCGATTGGATGGTAATAAAGAGGCGGCACTTCAATTGGCCTTGGAGGGTAGATCATCAGGGGTCCAAAGAAGCTTGCTTCTTTTCTAGCGCACGATTTCATCGCGAAATTCGACATCCAGCTTTCACGACCTGCCGCCAACAGCCTGCCGCCTGTTGCCCAACTTGCCTGCAGAAAATAACGGTCCGACTCTCCACTGCCACAATGGCTCTGCTCATTCTTACAAGCTGTGCCTTTCCTTCATTCACTCTCAGCTTTGAGGTACAACCCGTTTTACCATCGTCACAACATACAACTCCCATCTCATACGACGAACCACCACTTGCCGGGACTGAACCAGAATATCTCCACCTCCCACCACCTCACCTCGCCTGGCCTTTGCGTGTACACACAACAAGATGAAGGCCCCTACGGCATCTGCGATCCTCTCGATCGCGGCGTTGAGCTCTTGCGCCTTTGCTGCAGTTTCAATGAACATTGTCAAGGACCGGGACCAAACGCCAAAGTTCAGACGACGGGGCCTCTTGCCACGGGCATCCATCACTGAAACTCTGGCTAACAACGCAACTGGAGGCGACTATATTGCAACAGCCAAGGTGGGAACGCCTGCCCAGACTGTCACTTTCTTGATCGACACTGGTAGTAGCGATGTCTGGATGCTCGCCGCGTCATCGGATTTATGTACAACACCTTCCCTCCAATCGCAAACTGGTGGATGCTCAAGTACTTGTAAGTTCCCAATCTCAATTCTTAACATTCTTGCAGATGCTCATATTTTTAAGTCAACGAGAAGAAATCCACCACGTACAAGTTGGCGGCAGAGGGTGCCTTCGACATTACATACGTGGACAATACAGGAGCGAAGGGCGATTATATCAACGACACATTCTCAATCGGCGGAGCGACGATTAAAGCACTCGAAATGGGCTTAGCATACACAACCACAAGCTCGACAGGAGTAATGGGCATTGGCTACTCTCTGAACGAGGCATCAGATGATCCTCGTACCCAAGAAGTACCCTTCGTATATCCGAGCATTATCGAAACAATGGTTAGTCAAGGCTTGATCAACACCAAAGCATACAGCCTGTATCTCGATGATCTGGAAGCATCTTCTGGATCTATCATTTTTGGAGGGGTCGACACACAAAAGTTCGAAGGAACTCTAACCCAGCTCCCAATTGTGGGTCTTGATCTGCAGAATGGATCATCAGTGTACAGCGATTTCGGGGTCACAATGTCTGCGATGGGCATCACCGGTAAAACCCTGACCAACAGTACATACGCAGACGTAGCAATTCTCGATTCTGGAACCACCCTGACCTATGTGGCTCCTGACCTCATGGCGCTCATCGTAACTGCTCTTGGTGGAGTTGACGACACTGCACAAACCCAAAATATCTACGTCAACTGCGATCTGCGCAACACTGCCGCCATGACCTTCGATTTTGCGTTTGGCGGTGCCACGATCAGAGTCCCCGCCAGCGAGATGATCTTGGATCTCAAAGGTACCTTCGCCATCCCTGAAATCGACCTGCCCAGCCTACCTTTCAAGTCCGTCTGTGCTCTGGGAATCCAGGGCGGAGAAGCGCCATACCTCCTCGGTGACACATTCCTACGATCCGCATATGTCGTTTACGACCTCAAGAACAACTTGATCGGCATCGCGCAGACGAACTTCGGTTCCACGAAGACGAACGTGGTCGAGTTGCAGGCGAGCGCGACCAGCATCCCGAATCTGAGCGGTGTGACTGGATCGTCTAGCCCCTCAACATCAACATCCACATCAACAAATACAAAGAACGCTGGTGCACCAACTATCCCCGGATTCGACGTCCGAAGACTAGTCGTTCTGGGCCTCTCGGCTGGATTCGCGGTGCTTGGTGGATTCCTTGTTTGACAAAATTTTCGCATATTTGCATTGTATGAGCGGAATTTGGGCCCTGGACGTTGGAATACAAAATACCCTCTTGTTAGTTTTCCGGTTTAGCGTTATAATCTTACTGCATTGCATTTACTTAATACATGAGATCATGACATAATCGAATTAATCTCGATCTTCGCTTTTGGACGCGCTGTGAGAGTAGCTGGGAAAGTGAAGCGAGAAGAGAAATGGAGGACTCGAGTGAGTGAACATGGAGGAGGATGGAGGAGGGCAAAACGTTTTTGCACGTCAATTTTCCAAATAACCTCATATTCCTTCCTGATCGAAAAGAGCGTTTGGGGTTTTCTAGGCAACGGATGCAATTATTTCCGGCGTCTACGGTGAGGTGAATATCCACTTCGAAAGGAAGAGTGAAGGAAAATTGGGCGTGTTTGAGTGGCACTGTTGATTATTATCACCCGGATGTAGCTGGCATATACCATACATGAAGTTTCTATGCGACGTGTCAAGTCAGTCTCCTGAGAGTTCCTATTTTGAGAGTAGCAGAAGTGTGTTTCTAGCCTCTGGGGAAATTCAGGGTAGATACCCCGGACTACTGAAGAACCCAAGTGGGATATTCAATATCCATTATATAAGTTGAGCTCGAACCTGGTTTATGTTGAGGCATCCCGAGGTCTCAACTTTCCAAACCTTGGCACGTATTGAAACGGCTTCTAGTGGGGTTTGGATTCAACGTTTTATTACATATCGATCGGTGTGCCGGGAATTGTGGGGCATTGGATACGCGTTTGAACTCAGCCGATGTGTTGTCAGCTCTCAGGGCGCCTGGAAGCCAGCAACAATGGAAGCCTGGCTCCCATTTCCGTTTCTGATTCTATAGCTTTATGTAATGGGCAACTTCAATGGTTTCAACTACACCGATGAAGTCATATCACTTGTTTATCAGCGCTTCGTGATTTGCAGCTAAATTTCCGAAACTATCTCAATCCCGCTTGAATGTAATCCTCTTAACCTCGATCCATTACGATTTAGCACATGTCGTTCAGCACTTCTTCTTATTGAACTCTTCAACAGCAGCAGTTGCTGTCTTGACACTTTGCGGTGCATCATGTTTATCAAGGATGAGTTCCACAATCTGGATTTCTCAGTTAGCCACAGTTAACGAGCCAAATGTTTCGACACTAACCTGAGCACAGCCAGCTGAATTGAACTCAGCATCAGCGAGAAGAGCATCCAAATCATCAGGAGTTTTCACAAGATGGGATTTGGTTTTGAAGTGAGGTCCAAAAGCTTGGAACAAAGCCCCATAATCCCAGGTAGGCACTGTGTTATAAGAAGCCTCCATCCCATGGATGAGTCGCTCGACTGTGTAGCCGTCGTTGTTCAAGACGAAGCTGCCACAATCAGATATTGTTGATATTGCCTTAGAGATTTTGAAGAGGGTAAGAGACTCACACAGTGGGGTTAACCTCATGACGGATCAAATCCGAAAATGCCTGCACCGTGAGCTGCAGCGACCCCTCACCCGTCACAAGAATACCTCGCTTGACAGTTCCCAACTCTTTACCAGCGACAAATGCACCAACGGCAGCGCCAGTTGCAAAACCAATGCTGCCAAATACAGTCTGGTTGAACATTTGCACGTCCTTGACGTGCTTCAGACTTGAGCCTGGAATGCCGTATGCAGAGGTGCCAGTTTCGGCAATGACGAAGTCACCGTCGCGGAAGTAGCGACCGAGTGCCTGCGGAATTGTCAGTTTTGACATACAGGCATTTGATGAGATTTGGGTGTAATTACGGCCCAGAGATAGTCTTGAGTCAAATGAGCTTCGCGTGGTGGGTTGTCAAGGGGGTATGGATCCCATGTGACCGCTTTCATCTTATAGTTCAAAGGGCTCTGACGAATATTCGCCAAAAGTGCTTCGAGGATCTGTTTTGATTGCGTCAGGTTATCTGATCAGGTTGGGTGGAGAATAATCTAACATATTTCATTTTCACATCGTGGCGGATGCCCCCAATATTGATATAGAATCTCTGAAAATCGATTGTCACTTCATCCTTTACCCTTTCGGTGAACTCGCCGCTGCAATACTGTTAGCTTTCTGGAAGTTCCCACTACTCCGAGATCTCACGTGTTGAAATCACTCTGTGTTCAGCTATCAGCCGGAGCTAGATGGTGGTGGGTTACGCTCAACTTACAGGGTAATTGCCAAGCCACAAAACGCAATCAGAACTCTCAATTGCCTTCCTGGTCTCCGGGAATGACGCCACCCCACCGTATATACCCCCAAATGTTGGCAGGTTCTCAGGCACGGAACCTTTCCCCATCGATGTTACGAAGTAGGGGTAGCCAGTGGTCTGGATGAGTGTCTTAGCTTCTGCCAAAACACGACTGCGAACGGCCCCTGCCCTGAATTAGTAAGGCTTCCCCGGAACAAGCTGTGAGAAGGCCTCACCTCCATCAACAATGATGATTGGACTGGATGCGACATCCATGAGGGCCCTGATTTTCTCGACAACATGTGATTGAAAAGTCGGATTGTTGGGAGGGAGAACAGTTTCGAGAGGAACCTGAAGATTGAAAGCTGGAGTTTTCAGAAATGCGACATCGGTGGGGATGCCAATGTAGCTAGTTGGTTTTGTGAGCGAATATTTCGTTGCGGGAAGGGGAGAAGTTAAACTGACACTGGTTGGGAGTAGTGAAGCATTGCTTCGTCACAAGTCAGCATGCATCGCTATTTGGAGGGATTTATATACCATTCAGCACTCTGTCAATGTCGGAAGCAGCAGTCTTCGGGTCATGAAGCACCGTTGTTGCGCAAGTGATGTGTTTAGACATCTCATGGAAGACACTGTAGTGTGTATCTTAACACAAGTTCTGAACAGCTAGTTCGAAGTATTAACTTACTCAAACTTTCCATCCCCGACTTCTCCCAGCGAGTGATGCATGATATTTTTACCGTGCTGTGCTGCCTCCGTTGGGTATCCGACAATGTGAACGATGGGCACAAATTCCGTGTAAGCACCGGCGATACCGCACATGTTAGAAAGCTCGCCGGGTCCGAAAGTGGTGACGACTGCTCCAACACCATTGACTCGAGCATAGCCATCTGCGGCATAACCTTTTCTCATTTCAGTATCAAGATAACCTGAGGAGTGGTCACTTGGGGAAGGCAGCACAGAGACGTACCCGCATTCAACTCATTGGGGTTTCCACGCCAAGTCAAACCTGCCTCAGGGACGAGGTCAAGTAACATGAGCTCATAATCTGTCAAGACGTGAGTAAACTCCTGCTGCATGAACCATAATATGAAATGGTGTTGATTTGAAGGTACAGCTTACCTCCAGGCACACCGAAGACGGATTTCACACCGAGCTGCTTAAGTCTCTCGAAAAGATAAGCTCCGACCAATATCTCAGACATTTTGGACGCTTTCTTTGAATGTAGTATTGTGAGAAGCAAACTGGAGGGGAAGAATATTGTAGAAGGATGAAAAACGAGTTTGGGAAAACAAGGAACTCTTGGTTAAGTAATGAGTTATTAAGGACCCCTCAGCTAGCTTCCTAAATCTCGCCCCCCTCACACGACCTTTCCGACAGGGTGAATATAGAGCACATGCATTAAGAATCCTGGCAATGCAGTTTAATCTCATGATCGATGCTTGACCAATAATCCGAAAGTCAGGGATGTGACAAGGGCAGCTTCTCTAGCCCGGGTTCAATGTCAGTCTTTCGATTCGACTACACGGAGCTTAGGAAAACAAGCTTTGACAAGCTTTTCCCACATGCACGGCACTGCCTGGGCCGGGATATTTCGGGCTTAGTCAACCCTTATCAGATCGAATAGTATTCGTAAAATTAGGATCGCCGGCTGCATAGTCAGCTTGACGTGCAGATACGGCACTTGCAGCTTAGCGAGGCCATTACCCCGCCCCCTTAAATGGTTTAGCGAGCCCAGCCACAAACACTCTGTTCAACCACAACATAAACTTTCCAGCGAATAGACACCGCATTCATTCCCTGCACCTATTTTCCGCAGTCACCGAATGAATTCCACTTTAGTGTCAGGATTGTGATCTTTTCGTTATGTGCATTCATGTACCGCTCGCATATGAAATGACCAATGGACTTCACCAAAGCCAGAGCCCATTCAACTCAACAGCAGCGTGGCAAGGCCATGGGGCTCGCGCCACAGCTAGCTATGCCATAACTCATTGAAACCCTTTATCAAGTAACAATCAATTGAACGGAAATCGGGCCGAGTTGAAGTTCTTGTTCTTTCACTGCTGGGGTTCCAAATTACATATCTCCACATCACGACACCTTAACTCTTATTTACAGGATCGAGTAGAGTTTCAAGCCAGCCGAGGTCATTCGGAATAGAACCCATAATAATGCACGAGTCAAATTGTGCCGAAGCTGCGGAGTGTTTTGGACATCTCCGTCACCACAGCTGAGCTCCCAAGCTCGAATGGAATGGAAAATCCCAGAAATCATATATAGTACTCGTCTTTGTCTTTCTCCACGGTCAAAGATTTTGAGGTATGTGTAGGATCTGGCTTATGGAATAAGTGAAACGATGAATGCGTGACGAGTTGAGCTAAAGTCAAAATTATCATATGAATAATCTTTACTAATTTGATATTCCTATATAATATTTAAGGGATATAGAAGTTAGATATAGATAAAGGAAAAGTAAGGTTAAAGTTATTATTAGAAGAAGAGGGAAGTTAAGGAAAATATAGAGGGAAGGCTTTTTAAGGTAAGGAAGTTTATCTAATCTTAGTATAAGGCCTTCCTCTTTTAGAAGTAGCTATATAAGAGGTAATTTATAGATAATTCATACTTATAGGTCCTATTATAGAAGGTATAAGATATTAGATAAAAGTATTAAACAAAAAGGGAGAAGAGGAATAGAAGTATATTTTCCTAGCTTACTATAAGAAAGATAAGGGATTCTTAAGATAAGAAGAATGGAAGAATAAAAAATATATAAAGAGTTAGGAAGTAAGGGAGAGGTACTAGGAATCCTATTCTAGGGAAGAGGAGGGAGAATATTAGGTATCTAAGAGACTTAGAAGGGGAGGTTAGATCTATTTCTATAATAGGTCGAGACCTGATTAATATGCTTAGCTAGAGAGCCTTCGCTTAAGTCACATGACCTCGGATATATCCATAGTCATGTAATACGCCCCCTTTAGTTAATAGAGTAACCTAAGCGTCACTTAGGGAGTTTAGACGCCTTAAGGAACACGGTTCCCGTCCTCGCTTCCTTTTTCTCTTCTCTTTTCTCCTTAGAGAATTCTATTTAGTTAATCGAACTACTAGTCTTCTTTATATAAAGGCCTAGCCTATAATATTAGAATTCTCTCTCTCTTATCTTTACTAACTAGAGATTATATATATATAAAGCTAGAAGTAAAGAGAAGCCTAAACCTATACGTAGATAATAAAGCTTAGAGTAGACGAAGCTAGAAGTAGACCTTAGTCGAAACTACTTATAAAGCTAATATATTAGCAAGATTCTAGAGTATATAAAAGCTAGAAGTAAGGAGAAGCCTAAACCTATATATAAATAACGAAGCTTAGAATAGATAAAGCTAGAAGTAGACCTTAGTCGAAACTACTTATAAAGCTAACGTATTTAGTAAGACTTTAGAGTATATAAAAGCTAGTAGTAAGGAGTACCTAAAACTATATATAAAAGCTAGAGTACTAGTATACTAGTTAATATTAGAGGTTATAAGTTCTTCCTAAGCTAGGCTCAAGAAGAGAAACCTACTAGACCCTACTATTATACGAAGATATAGGAGTAGAACTCCTAGTAGTTAGTTAGATAAGTAGATAATTATATGAAGCTAAGATAATAGACGAAGTGCCTTAGTAACTACGAGAAGTCTTTATAGTATAGTCCTAATAGCTATTAGAGCTAGTAATATAATAAATAAACTTAATAGTAACCCTAGTTATATAAATTAATTCAATTAACGAATATACGATAACCCTAAACCCCTCCTAAATATAGACGCTCCCTCTAGTCTATATACCTTAACTCTATATATATCCTTACTCCCTTACTATAAAATAACTAAAGGCCTGCCTCCTAAACCCTAATAAGTTTAATAGAGATAAATTAGCCTATTACCCCTAGTTTAAGGGACTCTTAAGGGTAAAGCTAGAAATTAATAATAAAGCGATTAGTAGAGAAAGGGAGAAAGTCTAGTATAGATTTAGATACTTATCTAGAGAAGCAGCGAGTAAGATATACCCTTAATTAGGATATATATAGAAAGAAGGAGAGTTTATAGTTAAAGAGCTATTTAAATAAATAAACCTAGCTTTCTAGGACCTAAGGAAGTAGTAAAAGGCCTTAGGGGAATTAAACTAGGTCTAGTAGAAGTCGACTCCCCTAGGCGAGTTTTTAAGTAATTTTAACTACTTAATCCTAGAAGTAGAGGGATAGGGGTAATAAGACGAGATTAAGAAAGGGTATCTTAAGGCTACTATCTTAACTAAACTTATTAAAAAAATAATAGAGATAAAGGAAGAAGAGTTATACGAGGAATATTACTCTTAGTTATAAATAATTAATGATTAACTCGTTAAAGTTAAGAGTATAAAGGCCTACTACCTAAACTAGTTAAATAAGAGACCTAAAAGCCCCCCCTTTAGTATAACCTCGTTTACCTAGTTAATAGAATAAGAACCTATACTAAGTAACTTATAATAGTAATTAAAGAATACCCCTAATTAGGCCTCTTATAATAAAATTAATTAATGAAAGAAGGAGAGACTTTACTTATAGTATAGTTAAGATAACTATTTTATATATAACTATAGAGTGAGGCTATAATTAAGTACCCCCCTAGAGCTAGTAAATAGAGGAAAGGGAAGGAGGAAGAATAACTAAAGGAAAAGAACGTGAAGGTATCGAGAGTAGTCCTAAAGAAGGCGAGGATAGCTTAGGCGAGAGATAATAATACCCTAGACGAGAGCTAAAGCGAAGACAAAGGGAACTTAAGCTTATCTAGTTTAGGAAAAGACTAGCTTCTAATAAAAGTTACTATTAGAAGTATATAGAGGTAGAGTTAAATTAGAAAGCTTAGAAGTAATTTTAGAAAGATATAAAAGAGCCCCTTTTCTTATATTAGTAATAATTAATAAAGAGTATTTCATATAAACTCTTATTAATACTAGATATATAATATATAAAATAATTAATTCTCGCTTTACTAATTAATATAACCTCTAGTATATACTAATTACTCCTAAGTAAATAAAGCCTTTAATAGAGTAGTACTAGAAATAATTAAAGAAGTAGTAATATTAAGTATAAATATTAATAGCTATTATAAATCCTATACTTTCCTTTATATAGTCCCTAGGATCTCTAACTTAGATATAATCTTAGGTATATAGTAGTTATATTTATAGGATATATAAATCTATAACTCGAAATTAGAACTATTTATCTATTATTAGGGACCCTAATATAGAATAGGTATATAATATACTAACCCTAAGTTAAAGGAAATAGATTATATATAGGTTTAGTAGCCTTATTCTCCTACTTAGTAAAGAGGAGTAAGAAAGGAATATAGAAGTCTTCTTAGCTAGCTTAGCTAATATCTAGAAAGCCTTAACTCGAAAGATAAAGACAAATCCTTATATAAAGCTCCTAGAATAGTATAAATACTTTCTAGATATATTTAGCTTAATAAAAGGAGAGAAGTTACTACTACTCTAAGGCTAAGGGATTAATTATTAGATTGAGTTAGAGGTAGTTAAAGGAAGGAACTTATAGTACTATAGGGACTACTATATAATATATCCCGGGATAAGCTCCTAGTATTATAAAAGACACTTATAGAACTACTAGATAAAGGGTTTATTTAAGTAACCTACTCTCTCACTATAGCCTTTATTCTCTTTATATAAAAGCCTAGTAGAGGGCTATGGTTTTATGTGAACTATTAGGGACTAAATAAACTTATAAAGAAAGACTAGTACCTACTCTTATTAATTTACGAGACCCTTCGAAATATTAAGAAGGTAAAGTAGTTTATAAAGCTTAATATTATAACTATCTTTTATAAGATTTATATTACTAAAGGAGAAGAGTAGAAAATAGCTTTCTATATATAGTATAGACTCTATAAATAGTTAGTAACCCCTTTTAGCCTAGCGAATATACTAAGCACCTTCTAGAAGTATATTAATTAGGCCCTTAGAGACTTCCTAGATAAATTCTACTCTATATATATAGATAATATCCTAGTCTACTCCTCGGGGTTAAGAAAGGAATACTGTGAATATATATAGAAGGTCCTCTAGTAAATAAAAGAAGTAAGATTATAACTCGATATTAATAAGTACGAATTTAAGGTTAAGTTAATAAAGTACTTAGGGTTTATTATAAAGGCTAAGAAGGGTATTAGTATAAACCTAGCGAAAGTTAAAGCTATCTTAAGTTAAGAGGCCCCTAAGTTAGTTAAAGGTATAAGGAGCTTCTTAGGTTTTACGAATTTCTATTAGTGCTTTATTTAGGAATTCTCAGAGATTATTTAACTACTCTCTAACCTTATATATAAGGACTAGGTATTCTCGTAAATAGACTAAGTAAAGACTACTTTCTAGAAGCTTAAAAAGATATTTATCTTAGCCCTAATACCTATATAATTTAACTATAACTAAGAGACTATCCTCGAAATAGATTCCTCTAAGTAAAGTATAAGTAATATCCTTATATAAGTTAATAAGGAGAGTATCTTATAACCTTATATATTCTTTTCGAAGAAGAATAACCCTATAGAATATAATTACGAGATCTATAATAAGGAGATACTAGCGATTATTCACTACTTAGAAGAATAAGATATAGAACTAAGGAGTATTTACTAATTCGAAATTTAGATAAACTATAAGAACCTAGAATACTTTATAATAATATAGAAGCTTATAGAATAATAGATAAGGTAATCCCTAATCCTCTTATAATATAATTTCAAGATCTTATATATCCTAGGGAAAGATAATAAATAAGTAAACACGCTCTTAAGATAAGAATAAGACTTACTTACTAAGGAAGAAGACGAATATTAATAATTAAGGATATTATAATTATTAAAACTAGAGACCCTTAGTAACTTCCCTAAGGATATAATCCTTATAGTACTAGTATAAGTAAAATAGTAAATTAAAAAGAAGCTTATTCTAGTCTTAGAGCCTAGTTTAGAAGATTAAGATTAGGAGTATCGAGGGAAGGGATAAGATAAGGTATAGGTCCTTAAGGAATAAGAGACTCTTCCTAAGCTAGGCTCAAGAAGCTAAAGTCTAGGAGAAGACTACCCTAGTAATAAGTAAGTAAAGTATTAAGTAGAAAATTATATCTAAGAAGAGCTTAAGAAGCTATAGTAAGAAGCTTAGGAGAGGGATAACTTATATTAGGCGATAGTCGAAGTAATATAAGAAGAGAAATACGTATTCTTATCTAGCTTAAAGATTAAGGTATTAATAAGGGAGTACTCGCTATCCTAGTCTAGATAACTACTATTCTAAGGGTAATAATGAGTTCTAGACTTAGATAAGCTCTATACTAAACTAATTTAGTAAATATACGACTCGATTTAGTATAGTTACCTAGGATAAGATATTATAAGTATTCTCCTTATATAGTAATTCTTTTAGTCGAATATATTAAGGTAAGTATATTAGTTTATATGAAACTATAATACTTATAGAAGAAAT
The DNA here is from genome assembly GCA_021399475.1 of Hyaloscypha finlandica. NCBI lineage: Eukaryota > Fungi > Ascomycota > Leotiomycetes > Helotiales > Hyaloscyphaceae > Hyaloscypha > Hyaloscypha finlandica. The sequence goes on along the minus strand of JAJTUR010000050.1, from coordinate 236,766 downwards.
AAAGTATAGAGGGACTATTATTAGGGGTTTCTAAAGCCCTTCCCTATCTCGAGTTAAATCTAGTAAGAGATCTCGATTAATTTTATAATAGAGCTCTTATTAAGTAAAGGGTATACTAATATAATAGTTATTATAGACTACTTAGGAAAGGGAATAATACTTAAGGTTATAAGGGATATTATAGTAGAGATAATAGCGAAGTAGTTTATAAAGACCTACTATTATTAATATAAGCTCCTAAGGGCTATAGTCTCTAATTAGGGGAAGTAGTTTATAGGAGTATTATAAGGAAAGGTATATAAGTTACTAAGGATTACTCGACAATTATCTATAGTATATTACCCTAAGATAAACGAGTCTATAAAAAGGATAAATTAGATAATTGAGACCTTCTTCTATATCTTTATAGATTATAACTAAGTAAACTAGGTAAGCCTCCTACTATATACTAAACTAGTAATTAATAACCGGGACACTACTTCTATAGGGGTTAGCCTCTTCTTTTTATCCTATAGATATTATATAGAGCTAGTCTAGCTCTAGGATAAAGTTAGCAAAGAAGGTAGAGGGGTATTACTAGTCTAAATAATAGATAATATTATATATAAGCTCTATAATATACGAGAGTATATATAAGCTATAATAGTAATAGCCTAATAGCTTTAAGAGGAAGTAATAAACTAGAAGAGAGACTAAGCCCTAGAGTTTAAGGTTAGAGATAAGGTATAGCTTAACCTCTAGAATATATAGATAAATAGACTAATTAAGAAGCTTAATATATAGTATACTAAGTATATAATAGTAGAGGCTATAAGGAGTTATAGTTTTCAGCTTAATATACCTCTAGGAATCTATAACGTATTCTATAGTAAGCTCCTTAGGCTAGCTATAATAGACTCACTACTATATTAGTCCTAGGATAACTCATAGCTATAACTATAGCTTATAAGAGATGAAGACGAGTACGAAATTAAGTAGATCCTCGACGAGAAGTATATAAGATAGGGCTAGGGAGTCTCTAGGAAGCTACTTATGAAATAGAAGGGCTATGCCTACCTTATATAGGAGCCGCGCTCTATACTAGAGGAGATATTAGCTTTAGAAGCCTAGAAAGAGAGTATTAGATAAAAGGAAGTTTTATCTACGTATTTACGAGGCTAGTATTCGCGGGTAAGGAGGGGGGTAATATAATAGGTTAAGACCTAATTAATATACTTAGCTAGAGAGCCTTCGCTTAGGTCATATAACCTCGGATATATCTATAGTCATGTGACACGCCCCCTTTAGTTAATAAAGTAACCTAAGTATTACTTAAGGAGCTCGGACACCTTAAGGAATACGGTTCCTGTCCTCGCTTCCTTTTTCTCTTCTCTTTTCTCCTTAGAGAATTCTATTTAGTTAATCGAACCACTAGTCTTCTTTATACAAAGGCCTAGCCCGTGATAATTTCTTTCTAGCTATAAGAGTATATCTTCCTTTCTTTACTTTAAGTTTCTAGGGATTACGAAAAGTATATATAATAGGAAGGGGAAGTTTAGGGTTTCTTTCTTTACCTTAATTAAGGGATAATTAAGAATAGAAGAGGGGAGCTATATAGTAGGGTTTTTTCTCTTATATCTAGTAACTACCGTCACGTGTCCTGCTTTCTAGGCTTATGAGTGCTAGTTAGAGGGTTATATAAGACTTCTGTTTATATATACGATTAGTTCAGATAATATATTAACCTTTTTAGGCTTCTTATTTTCGATCCTTCTTACTACTATACCACTAGTACTAAGAGTCTTCAGAGTACTACTTCTATTATTTAAGTCCCCACCTCCCATTCCACCCCCCACGTATCCAACGCCTATATATGGTCCGAAATCCATATAATAATTAAATACCCATCACAGTATGCCTTCTTTTTTACTATAACCCCGAGGGGTTGGCAACAGCTCGCCTCCTTTTAATCACTTCTGTGACCTGTTTATTATGCGTGGCTTGTACCACTTTGCCACCTTCAAAGCTCAAGGCGCCATTCTCGAAATGGGCCGGTCCTCGTACCTCAATGTACGGGAGATTGTGTTATTCTTTCGGGCTCGTCGATGTCTCCTATAGACTCGCGTCGGCTCTACGATTCGATGTCCTGGTATCCTAAATAGATCGAGACCTTTCCGGAACTTGTGGTCTAATGTTGTGTCGTGATATCAGACCCATTGCTACTAAATTTGCTACAATGACTTGGCTCGCGTCAACATTGGGGGCTTGGGCCTGCATTTCGATGTCGTCTTGTACTAGATGAAGTTAGATTTAAACAGAAGTGGTGGTCCAAGATCAACATACTTTGGGACCGACGATGGAGTATAACTTTTACCAGAATGCCAATCATTGTTGTCAAAAATGTTAATATTCCGAACACAACGGCAACGGTGGTGCTTGGATCAACTTTGTATGGTCGTTAGTCTTGCTTACTAAAGACAGGCTAGCAGAGAGAAACTGACGTACGCATAGCTAGAACTTGATGCGGAAGGAAATCAAAATAGACTAGTATGTGGTTCCTGCGGACGATGCTGTGAAACCAGAATTTCGCAGAGAAAGTTTTCTAGAACTCCAAGGCTACGTTCCTTGAGATTTGTACTCTCTGTCCAGCATACGCACTCAGGCGAGTCAAGCCAACCAGATCGGGGCCCGCTAAATCAACGGGGGTCTCTGAACGCTTCCTACTGGCTACTAGTATTGGTACGTCTTCAGCATCGCCTATCGCGGGGAAGCGGCAGAGTATCCGGGCCGTGTCCACTCTGCCGGGTCGAGGGTCTCGGGGAAACGGTTTTGCACGCAAAACTACCGTCCTGGGATCCTTCTTTAGACTTCTCGAACTTTTCCGCCCCTATCATTGGAGAAGCAAACCCGGTGAGCCATAAAACCCCTGCCTAGTGAGATTACCACGTGGCATTTCCCGGTGTGGTGGCGTGGGCTGAGCCTCCGCCTGTGCTTCGGATGTGGAGATTATCGGAACGTTCTACAGTATTCTTCGAGCTACAGGGGGCTCACATCGGCGCTGTTACAGATCCGAAGTGTTCACCGATATTGCTCTTAAGCAAACGCCCACTGAGCTGGCATCCCTCATGTAATTTACAGTACAACCCGTTGAATTATTGTTTCAACTTTTATTGACGTCCGGTACTCGAAAGACATCGCCCGACTTGTTAACGTTTTACCGACTTTTGTCATCTTCTGTGCCGTCCCCCTAGCGCACTGTGGGCTGCTGCAAAACATTGAGGCGCTCAGGAAGTTGTTATTTGCCGCGTGGGAAGAGCTTCAAATTTGATTTCGAAACACGCCAGAACTTTTAAATTTAGCCATCGACCAAGGATCCAGGCCCCTAACGAGTAAGGGCTGTTCCCCTGCATTACCTTAAAATCCAGACCTAGGGACACCATGTTGAATATCTGCGAGTCCGCTACATATCTTCCACACCGTGTCTGCATATGATCCCAGGGAGGGTTCGCGCTTTATCTTTCGCAATATCACTGGTGGTATGGTACCTCTCGTATTCGCTGAGGGCGACAGGGCCTTCTATGATGCTCCGAGCAAGCTCTCGGCACGGCCGAGCGGTATTGGCCATGTCCCAAGCGAGGCAAACTCACAACTGGGCATTTGAAAAAAAAATGAGAAGTGGTGCGTGCCATTCTGCAGCCAGACTAATCCAGCTTGAGGCGCACGATATGGTAACACAAACTTGACTGTGAATCACATATCCCGTCTAATAAAGGGGCTTACCTGAGTAATACTATAGTTCAATTATAAGCCTGGGCTTGTACTAGAATGAGAAGTCTAATCAGGTCAAGAAAGGGCATAAATGTTTCATTGCTGCTATAAGAATAATAATACGAGACCAGTACGAAGAGAGAACTGTTCCAGAGTGAGAACTAAGCATGTACTTAAGGAAATCTTCCTGACCCCAAGAACCCTTCTGTCCTGTGTTGCTTTTGCTTTCACCCTCAAGATCGCTCGAGAGCAAACATTACTCTCGACCCCAAGTTCCTTCTTCTCGAGATCCACGCCCTGGTTTCCTGGATTCATGTCACTTAAATCCCGTAGCGCACCCCACTCTGGGAACCCAACGTGAATTCCTGCAACCTAATCACGATCTGTCGATGCAAACCACGCACTTGTCCCATTTGAATTGGTTGCGATCGATATCGCGGTTGAGGTCAAACAGTTCTTTTGTAGTAGTCCGAAGAGTCTCCGCCACAGCACACCAATTATCTTTGCCATCCCTTCCAGTGTGGTAGGTGGCCGTTGGAGTCTGATCTTCCAATTTCTTCTGTAGATCTGCGACTTGGCTCTTAAGGTCTGCTTTCTCGTCTTGGAGATCTTTCTTGTCTTGCGCGAGCGTGTGAACTACCTTGGTGAAAGCGTCGTTCTGAACTGTGAGTTCTTTCTTGGCCGCGGCAAGCTGCTCCTGCATGCATCTGAGGTCCTCCAGCCCTCCATCTCGTTCTGTAACTTGCTGCTTGAGCTTTGTGTTCGCATCTGTTAGGTTTTGCTTCTCCTGCTCAAGGTTCGTGACCCTCGTGTTGAGCTCCTCCACCTGACGTTTTAAGCCCTCCCTTTCAGCCGTGAGGTCCGAGTTCGCAACCCTGAGGCGCTCGTTCTCGTCATGAATTTCTTTCTCGCTTTTTTGAAGGCCTCGCGATCAGCGTCAACTTTCTTCCTGTCGTCATCCAAAGTTTCTTGGTCTGCTTTGAGCTGGCCCAGAGAAGTCTCAAGTGCCATTTTGTCTTGGCAAAGCTGATCCTGACTGTCCTTGAGAACTTTCTGGGCTTCACAAAGCCGACTTTGATCATTCTTAAGTGCCTATTGATCGTCGGAAAGTTGTTCTATAATGAGTTCAATTATGACACCTTACTCTGTAAGCTATTAATAGTATTGGTTGTACTCACTTTGTGCCTCCTCAAGGTCTTTCTTTTGAGATAGCAGGTTTTCATAGTCAGACTTGAAGGCCTTGAGGCTTTGGATGTGTGCATCGTACACCCTGATGGTGTCCCAAAGGTCGGGCACAACGAGGGAGTCACCTATCTCGAAGTAGCTGGAGATCTGAATTGACTGGAAAAGTTTGATATAGCACAAAGCTTGGTATTGAGCTTGTTTTTCGTTCTCGCAGTGTATTTGACTGAGGGAAAAACCTTCGACGTTCAAGAGGTTTATATAACCACCTCTGTTGCTGTGATTTTTATCGATAAGTGACCCCCCCCCACAGACATACTACTAGAGGCTAGCTGAAAGACTCTTCAAGTTGGTACATGGCTGAACAGCAACAGTTCCAATCCAGCACTTAGAGTTGCATGTTTCATCCATCACGCGCAGAGTATTGCATGATCTGGACCACAGCAATCACGGCCACTGGATGTTCATTTGTCGATCAAATTTTCCGTATAATTAGATGCAGCAGCTGAACAAATGCTGTGAGGGTTCATGTGGGGTTCGGGTTATTCCATAGATGGATTTGAAGCATTGTCAGCTGCAGCTAAGGTATCAGAGTTGTATTCACTGATTAATTTCTCGAAATGGTCAGATGCAGCAGCAGGGTAAATGCGGTGAGAGTTGATGTGGGGTTGAGTGGATGGGTTTGGAGAATTGTTCAGTTGTGGAGAATTGTTCAGGTGTGGAGAATTGTTCAGGTGTGGCCGTAAGCGGGGTGCTGCCTGAGGCAACCAACTGTACATATCCTCTCGAGGCACACCTCACTAATTCTACATCCTCTTTCTCCCGAACGTTTTATTAGTGAGCGACGCAGGGAAGATTTCCACGCCTCACAGATCCTTGAATACCCTCCTTATCTTTCCTTAACCTCCTCGCTATCGGGAATCATCAATTCTATAGTGTACTTAATCGTAATTAATACGACTATAGGTTATTATCACCTTAACCTTAACTACACCTCCTCGGCCTCGAAAAGTATCGAGAAGACCCTCTAACTTATCGAATTCGGTTTAGAAACTCTTTAATTCTAATCCTAGACACCTTAGGACTATATCTTAGTATAGTCTTAATCCCCTTAAGTAGACATGTTTTCCGATAACCCCTTAATTATAGGAATAGTCTAGTACCTAGTCCCTAAATCCCACCTATCGAGAATATTAAAGGTATTATTAAAATTACTTTCTAGAACTATAGGAAGATTTATAGATTATTCTAATAAGACTATACTATAATTCCCGGTATCTTCTAAATATACCTAATTAGAATTCGGAAAGTTTAATTGTGATATATAGAGGGTTACACGTGATATTAGCACATGTGATATACCTCGGCTCTCGGGTAGTATAGTCGGCGATTAAGAGGATTAATAATTCTATTATATCACAAGAATACTACTAATTAGTAAGCTAGCTAGTACTTATTAATTACTAGATTATACGTATATTATTCTAGGCTCCTATTTATAGGAGCCTTCCCTAGACCTCTAAGGAGAGATAGAGATTAGTTCTATACTAAATTTAATACTAGTGCTTTTTATACCTATACTCTAATTTAAACCTATTACTTTATTACCTACTAAAGAAGGGATCGTGGGAACATAACACATAATAATAAATCGAACAAGTGCACGCACGAATCAAGGAGGCATCGTATAGGTGAAGTGTGTATTGAGTTGCTTAAGGTCCCCTTTGTTGAAAAGGTAGAAGGCTAAATACTGAAGGGAGCGAGAAGCTAAGGAATCACGTGTGAACACCCAACCTGCCCCGTGTCCATCAGATCCCTACTATAATATAGGATATAGTTAAGTGACTAGGTGAAATATCGTCACAAATATATCCTTTAATTTATATACTAGAAATGATATTTATAGTAGGACTAATTCTAAGAGAGACATATATAAGCTAAAGTTCTATTATAATTACTATATAATCTTGTTTTTTGAAGACATTATCTACGAGCTTCCCTCTATTAATATAACATTATATAATATCGATGAGAGTAGTCTCTAGTTCATCTAACTAACTTATAATAAAGTATAGTATTTCGATAATTAGTGCTTTTATGTGAGGCGCAAAAATGGGAGCAAGCGTGGCCAGCCGGATTCAGTAGCCTAATTAGGCTAGTGCAGGTGCAGGATCGCACTTCCTAATTGGGACTAGTGCTTCCGTACAGCCAGCGGGGCACCAGATTCTATATAGGGAGGCACACAGAGCTTGGAGAGGGGCATCGATTAGTTTGTTTCTGAATGCGAGTCCTTGGAATCACTTATACTTTCACGCTTCACTCCTTAATTTACTATAGATTCCACCCTTTTACCCCTAGTTACTTGCGTAGCACACTGCTATTTATGCGCCTCACATTTTAGCTTACTACCTCTATGTGTCTCTACTATTATTAGAATAGTATCGAATTATTATTAGTAAAGGAGAAGCTTTTTAGATTAAGAGTCTCACTAAGGAGTGAGAAATTAAAGAGGCTGAAAATCGAGGCTAAAGGGCCTAGCGGAGATAACCCCCCGTAACCTCCGTAATTACGATTACTAAGTATTCAGATTTTGCGAAATACTTAAATTAAAGCGGTTACTAGCATATAAATACTAGTATTCGTAATATCCAAATACTAGTAAACGAATACTAGTAAATGAAACCGTGCGGCCGTGCGAAACAGGGCCTAAGAGGTGGCGGGCGATTTTCTCAACAGGTGAAACACCGCGGTGTAGAGAAAGAGAAAGGACTGTCGGACGATATGGTTGTGAACTGCTGCTCAAAGTAAGAGTGGTACAATAGTACAATGGTTTGAGGAGAGGTCAAGATGAGGAAGAAACTGAGGGCGATCCACAAGCTATGCGACACTAAATTTTAGCGGGATTCTAGTCACTCTAGTGACACAAACCTAAATTCAACTTCACTTCACATCACAACATCTTCTCCAACTTCTCTCAATCTATATTCACCATGCAATCACAAAGAGGCAAGCTTGGTATGCCATTTTAAGATATCGAGATTAAATTGATAGAATACGAACGGAATCAGCCCTGCGAACGCAATAGCCGCAACATGCTACCTTACGGCGCGATGACCGTCTCTCGACAAGCACCACATTCCCACACTCCAGTGCTATCATCGCCCTCCCTATCATCACATACGGGGCATCTCCCATATAACCCCCTGGTCTTTCGACTGTGCTCAAAAAACTTCGCTCTCCCTTCAATATATTGAGTCGCTTCGTTCCGATGTGTCCCACACAACCACGCCATCCTTATCTGGCCGATACAGAGACATTCCCTGGCTTGGATCTCCGAGGTTGGATGCTGGGTGAATCTTATTTTAGTCTCTTGCGCGCATTCGCTGCACATATGGTTTTGGGTTTGGGCCAAAATGGCCTCATTGAGTCCCAAGTCACCTGCTCGTGCGTTGCCATCGCAGTCCTTGCAGACATTGTACCACGCGTGCCCAATCCAATCACAAGACCGGGTGGGACGCTCCTTGCATTTTGGTCCATCTGGTGGAGAAATGGGCTCGTCGCACCGTTTGGACATGTCCGGTGGGTTGTTACTGGGCGCGCGCATGATCCGAATGTGGGGATTCACTGGATTTGTTATCGCTCTCGAACTCTGTGCTTGCTGGCGGGCTGTTCTTCCATCATAGGCAGGAAGCGCTGGGTTTTGAGACTGCCCTGGAGCTCTCTCCTGGTCCGCTGCATTGTCTGAAGTGTTGTTCCTGGTCGTATTGGCATTACTTTGACTTCTGATGTCGACCTCGTTGCTGAAGAAATCTGGCTCGCCCAGCGTCACGTCTTCACCGAGTTTTTCAATATCTTCGGCATCGGCATCGGCATCGGCAGTCTCTCTGCCTCCCCGCCACCCTCCACTTGCTTCTTCACGGACTGCCTCAGCTGTAGCGTTTGGCACGATTCTCCTTTGGCTATTCAAGTAATCCTGCAAAGGCGGCGCATCCACATCAATCGTTTCCATGTCTTGGGAAACCATTGAAGAAGATGGCGCAGGGGCGTCGTAAGTCTGCCTTGGCCCGCGCGATACAGGCGTTGGATAGCCAGTCCTACTTTGTTGATTCCGAACAGGGGTTGTCATCATATCGCGAGAAGGTCTGTAGGGTTGATCGAAAATTTCCGCATCGCAGTCTAATTCACCGTGTATTAGACATTCCTGGCATGGTCTGTTGCCGTCGCAAGAGCGTAGATTCTTTTTGCAAGTCGAACACTGGTTGTCTGGGCACGGATCACTCCGAAGACCACGGCGCGTATGAGCAATCCTTCTTCTCTCAGATGACCGATTGTTAGGTTTCTCCCTTGGTTGTTGGCGCGGAGTTGGTGTGTTCCTCTTTCCCGATTCTGTATTAGCAACTGCTCTTCGCTTCTTGGGCCTTAGCTCTGGCTCCTCTTGCTGATCATCGTCAGGAGCTGGATCCCTATGTCTTTTCCTTGTTGAACGACGTAGCGGCGGCGGCGGCGGTGAGAGAGGTGGTTGCTCGTCGTCCGATTCGTCATCGTCATTCAGCTCAGGCATATCCTCCTCGTCTTCTTCATTGTCCTCGTCTTCCTCGTCGACAACTTTCTTCCTCCCCCTCATGCCCCCTCCTTCTCTCCTTTTATTCTCTTCCTTTCGCCTTTGCATCTCGCTCTTGTTATACCCCCCTCTCCTCTCTCCTGATCGGACTCCCCTTCTTCCAATTGGTAAACGAACACAGTTTCTCCCATTTCTTTTGCAGTTATCACATGGGAGCCCAGTTTTCTGTATGGAACAACCTATCTTCCTTTTGCCGCATGGGAGGCAACGGTGCTCAGAATATTCTTCATCTTTCTCTTCCGCCTCCTCGTCCTCTGCCTGCCCCTGTCCACCCAGTCCTCCAGCTTGTAGGGGATGGTTAGGCCCTCTAGTTTCACGAGTGCTTCCTCTTGGCTGACCAACTCTCCCTCTTGGTGGACGCGCTCCCTCTCTTGGTTGAGGAGCTCGTCCTCGACTTGGCTGACTGCCGGTGCCCCGCGAAAGTCCTCCATCTCCAAGTAACGGCCGACTATCATAGTCATGCGTATAAAGCTCGTCACTACTCTCATCCGGCGCCAGCGAGTGGGTAAAATTACGATGACCAATCGCAGCAAACTCACGCCGAAGAAGTGCCGCAGCTGTTGCACGACGCTGAGCATTCCTCGCTCTTAGCGCATCATTCTCTGCCAGAAAGCTCATGGCATATCTGGGGTTATACGCCTCATCTGTAGGATCCATCCAATCGCGGTGGTCAGCTTCTTGCAACTCGATGTTCGCTTGCCATCTCCGTTGCGCTTGTCTGTTCTGATTTGGAGGCGGGGCTGGTCGGCGCCGAACTTCGATTCCCATGTGCACAATGGCTCGCGATGCTCGCCTGAGGTAGTCATCCCGGCTCTCATCAACTCGCTGCGCGCCGTCGTCGATATAGTAGAGCATCTGTCTTTCCCACTCGGGGGGATTTGAGTACGCGAGTTCTTCATGGGCAATTGGAATTGGGAAGCGCCCGTGCACGCTTGGGTCCAAGGGACCTGTACTGGAGCCGTGCTCAATCCGGCGATTTTGTGTTTGCGGGAGCCCGATGAGTGGGAGGGAATCTGGGGGTTGGAGGAAATATTGTGCTGGTGGAGGACGATTTTGGTGTCGTTGCGGTTGGTAGGGAGCTGGAGCTGGAACCCGGGGAGGATTCGGATTCGCGCGACCCGGATACTGGTACCCAGTGGTAGCAGTAGTGGGGTCTGGATACCGATTTATTTTTTGTTGGAATGGACTGGTGGAGCCCTCGTTGGGCTGGGGCGGCATATAGTTACCGCCAGACCTGCCAGGACCAGGCTGCCCGAAGCCACCATATGTTGGGGCAGAGAGAGGAGGAGGTCCAAATGAATTTCCTTGAACAGTGAAGCTTGGGTCGTAACCTCCAGCCATGCCTGTTGTTGGCCGCTGCTGACCCAGGAAGATGGAGCGTGGCCCTAGGGAACTATTCTCTATGCCCTGATATGGGTATGGGTTTGAAGTCGGTGGAGCTGGTGCAGTTCCATATGTATGCTGCGTAAATGGAAAAGAGTCTTGGTTATTGCTCTGGAATTGGTTCTGGGCTTGTCCCTGTCCCGCCCCGCCGTACATAACGCGGTTGGACAGCTGTTGATCTGGCAGTTGTCCAGCCAGACCAGAATCAGAGTATTCGTCAGGATCCTCGCCATCGCCGTCCCCATTTCCAGGATTTCCTGGTGGATTCGCCATGTTGTGCGGTCAGCAGGTCTTGAAGAGCTGAATGGAGTTTCCGTGTGAAAATGAGGGAGGAAAATGGGTATGAGCAAGGAAAGTAAACATGCCAGCCACAGCGAGGGGTTATATCGCCGCATGCGTGTCTGTTCCGAGACAACGGGTGGAATGATGTTCCCTCCATTTCAGACTCAAGAACAATAACAGAATTTATAATTCTGTTCTCTCGCTGTTTTTATTTAGGTTGTGAAGTGTGGTCAACTTGCGGCTATCAAAAAGTTGGGACGGGATGGGGCTGCTGAGATTTTGTAGATTTATGGGGCTATATGGTTGAATTAGCTTTAAAAACGCGTCCATAGAGTCGTGTTCGCGGATTTTGAAGTGCGAGACATTAGGTGTGTGAGGAATGCTGTTGTGTCGTGTGGTTGGGGATTGGAATTCCTGTTCTGGCATCTCGCGATCGATGGCCGCACACGCTCTGACAACCTCTACAATGCCGATGCCTTGTATCCAGAAAATACCATCATTCATACCCTCATTGCAACAAGAAAATAATCAAGAACCTCCTTTAATACTACGGGAACAGCCAGGAGCGAAATTGGTGTCCTGTCAACCTAAACTCTTTTGAACAGTTCTGAGCGCACGGACCTTTAGGTCATCTATCACGTGATGACGGGATATACATTTTTACCGAAGCCGAGAATGAAGCTGGCCGATTCTGGTGTCAATTTCGGGTGGTTGGAAGCCTTAATTCTCTGATTATCGAAGGGCTGGAAGCCCCTTAATAGGTACAAAAATCCCCCAGTCTCGCACTAGTCTCCCAGCCCCCTAGCTACCTTAGGCCCATAAGCTTGGCACCTTTCAACATCTGGCATCATCCCATCAAACAGGGAACTAGTATTAAAAAGCGATTTTTACGGCGTGGTAGGTAGGCAAGGGGGGATTAGCTGCCCGGCATTTGGTCACCAGACACTAAAAGGATTATTTAAGCACTTCTTCCATAAAGCAATATTTTAGTATTAGAGAAAAGGGCGGACCGACGACGAGCTTGTATTGGATGGTTTAGTCTTTGATCTCAAGACCGCACTCAAAAAAGAGAGTAAAGGATGCTTTTATTCGACGGCCACGGCTTACAGGTTGTACCTTAAGTAAAAGAATTTTGTTAAAAAAGAAGATCATTCTCCTATACCTCTCTAGTCATTCTGCCCATATCCTCCAACCTTTGGATGTAGACGTTTTTGGAACATTCGCAACAGTATATCAGGTTATTTTATGGCAAACTAGGAGCGGGAAGCATTCTATTCTATAGACGAATGTGACCAAGGATGGACGTCCTGAGAATAGAATCCTGGGAACAACAAAGACAAATCCATCTCTAGTTCATTAGAATAGTTCCTTGCCGGGACCTCTAGTGCAACGTCCGGGGTGATGGAAAGGCAAGGCATGGTATGGCTTCCTTCGATCTCATATAGGAAGCCGTCGTCGTCGTAACCGAATTCCATGGGCTCTAAGCCTGGAACCTGGATCTGAGCAGTACCAACCGCGACCAGGTCCTGCTGGGTGTCGTTATCTCCACTCCCACACATCTCATCGCCGTGACCGGAGGAGCCGCTATTCTGTCCACCTGTTGATGACAGGGTGCTAAGGGAATCAGCTCTTGATGAGTTATCCTCCGAATCAGGTGGTCGACCTCGATGTAGACGGGAGGATGGACGCAGACTTTGAGTTTCTCGCAAATTCGGAGCCAGTTTGCGGCCTACCGCAGCTGATAAATCTTTTGGATCCAAGGACCCCGCTACTGCATTAGTGGTGGATGAGGTAGTTGTGGGCTCCCGTGCGCTAGGTGGCGGTGTAGCAGAAGCATCTGCAGATGGCTCACCCCTTGTTCTAGAAGTGCTAGAAGCCCGAACGCGACTTTGTTGAAACGAGGAAAAGAGTTTTGCAACACAGGCATGCACAGTGTCCTGAATAAGCTTCTTAAAAACCTCTTCTAGAGGCTGATTCCATTGACTAGCAGCAGTGTCGATGTGGGTGGAGATCAAAGATGGTAGCTCACGCTGGGAATATTCAATGAATTGAAGTAATTCTCCAGCTTCGGGCGATTGAAAATCTAAGAACACATTAGCCAAATCGAATGGTTCATGGGCATTTCTGCAAGTACATGGTGTTGGAATGTCAGTATCACCAGGAAATAGAATCCTATAAACATGTCGCCACTTCTCTTCTTCTGATTGGATTGGGGTTTTCACCATCCGATACCTTATGTCTCGCTCCTGGTAAACACTTACGCCTTCAAGCTGTGTTTCGCGGCGCTCGCAGTGCTGGTCGGCATTTTGGTGCGCTGTCAATTCATTTTCGTGCTTAAATATAAATTTGCACCGTGGGCAATGTATAGGCAGACGATGATTTCGATAGAGGTGTTCCCTGTCCCAGAAGTCAACGTTTTTGATAATTCAGAACAAATGTTTACATACTCACTTCATTCGATGAACGGAAGAGAAACCAGGACCGCAACAAGCCGAATATTTCTTCGATATCTGGTATCGCAAGGGATTGCGCTTTTGAAATGGACAGGCAAACCTACAATTGAAAGTGTCCGCTTGGGATTGGAGTGTACTTGGATCCCGGTTTGGGCGTTTACCGGCGCCATCGTCGTTGCCGTCTTCGGAAGAGTCCCTGTTACTAAGGCTCCGTTTTGTACCTTGGCTGGTTGGCTCTGTCGTACCGTGAGCCCGACCGGGAGGCGGTACGGCACCGGATCTGTAAGCTGGGCGAGAGGCCGGTGAGTCTGAATCAGGGCACCTCCGGGTGCAGTCAGCCCAGTACGAATCGAAGATGTTGGTAAATTCGTCCATGACATGTTCAGCAAGCTCTCGCTTCACAGAACTTAATACTCGCTCCCCCATCATATTAAGGTCCATACTCTGGAGCTTGGCAACTTGAGAGGTTTCAAAATCCGAATAGGCATCAGAGCTACATTCTTCCGTACCATACTCGTCCTCGAGACTGTTATTACTCGGGTCAGGATCTTCTGCATAGCGAGTATCAAAGTGAGTATACAAGTCCTTGCCGGGAGTTAGCCGCTTGTATAGGAAGAACGGCGAAGGTGGCATGTCTAACCTTGTCAGGGTCTTTGACATGAACCCCTTCATTGAGCTTATCATGTGTCCCCACCACACACTTGATTGCATCAACCCTTGATTTGGGGAGTAATGCTAGCGGGGCGCTCTGATGATGTTTATGCTCGGCCTCTATCTCTCGTGGGCCAGATTCGACCATTTGGTTGATATGAACATGCATTTTGGACAGCGTTGCAGGTTTCTCGACGAAAGAGGCTCTTTTCACTGTTTCCTCCTTATCGAGGAGGGACTGACTAGGAAAAATGAGTAAAATTAAATTTGGTGATTGCAAGAAATCCTACTAACCTTCGTTGAAAGCTACACTCACGCCCTGATTCATGGCAATGCTTGCACTTTGGTTTGGGTGGCCCCGAGCAAGAGATTCCTTTCCTCATACACCTGTCGCAAAATTTGTCCTCATATCGTGAGAGGTCATCCACCTTTCCAACGCTGTCATGTCTAAGATCAGCAATGTACGAAACCCGCGAACATAGAGTGAACAAAAGTCCTCACATACCGAGCGCTGATGGAACATTCAAGTCCGAATATCTCACAATGCCGACAGTTAGGCGTTTTTAGAATACACCGAAGTTTTCTTTCCGCACATACATCGCACTTTTGAGCTGATCCTCTTTCTTTTACTTTTTTTTTCTGGGACTCACCACCTTCAGGAACACGCAAACTTTCCGTGGCTTCAACCCCGTCGAGTTTCGCAGATGATCTTGATACCCTATCTCGTTCATTTCGCAATCGTGCCGCTTGTACCCTGTTCGATAGGTCGTTTATTCTATGCGCATAGGATTTGTGGGACATGATCTTGCTGCTCTGATTCCAGAGAGTATAGGTAAAAGAGAATTCTTGTAGCCAGCGGGAAATGAGCGGGGCAATAAAAGGGTGGCAGCTGATTCGCGGTCATAATCTTAGTCATACTGTACTACTGAAGTTTGCGCACCTGCGCAGACGCTTACGCATTGCTGCTGGCGCGCAAGACCTGCCAATCGCAGGGAGCACTGCAAGAATCCATAGCTGGCTCTCTAGGATACAGTATTCGGAGATCAAGCCCGATATGTAAGCAAATGTGCCAAATTTGGGGTGGTGGCGGTAGTGGTGAAACAATGTCAAAATTAGTGTCATCTCGGTCTTCGGTCAAACGTATATCCGATGATCATGTGACATCCAAGCTAAAAACGTCCGTGCGCTCAGAACTACTCGAAAGAGTTTTGAGATGAGGACACCAATTTCGCTCCTAGCTATAATGGTGCAAGTCATGTCACTTGATGGGCGTGGGAGGTCGGCTTGGAGCTCATCTGACAAATGAAGCGAGGAATGTGCCTTGGATACAAAGAATTTTTCTCAAGGGACATGGATTGATTGCAGAGGTGTATTTTAAACAACCTCGTTGTAGATTGTTTTAAATTATTTGAGATGGATTTTGTTCATCGAAATGCAACATATTTCCTTCCGCCTCGCAGGCCTGCATTTCGAAGTATTTTACCTGAATATGCTATGGTGCAATGAAAATGATTGTTCCTGGGGAATAAAGAAGTTTGATCCGCAAACAAAGAAAGGGGCGTAAATGCGCTTTTTGGTAATTGAAAATGTTGCAACTTTCCCGAGGCTCACAACTCAGCCTCATCCTCAACAACGATGACAACTGAGTCACCATTATTATGATAAGCAGGGAACTCAGAATCCTCATCGTTGTCGACAACGAAGTCGTCACCATCGTCGAAGCCCTGCGCGGACCAATCGTCCCATTCACCAACGTCAATGGGGCCAGAGTTGGTTGAACTCGAGGCAGTGTGATCAATCAGCTTCCCGTCCGCTCCCAGCGGGACCTTCTTATCCTTCATGCATGGCGGGTTGTGGAGGCATCCTGAGCGATGCGAGAAGCAGTTGTTTCGGCTGATGTTGACATTTCCCGGCTCGACAGTTGTGTGAGCAGGATTCAAGCACGTCCAGTTTCCGCAGAGATGAGACAAGTGCCACTGTTTGTTAATGAAGCCGTCTTTCTGCTGTTTGGTCATTTTATAGTTGGCAAGTTTGGAAGCAATGCCAAAATTAAGAACGAGAGAGTGTTTTTCGTGTCTGTCATTCCAGTTGAATCTCTTCTGGAGCTTTCCGCAGGGTCGAGGAACACCGTTCATGGAGAGGTGAGCAGGAGGTGGAGATGGATGAAACCAACACTCTTCTTCTCCTCGAAATGGATCGAGGAGATAGTTGGTATTGTCGACCCATTGACACATGGCTTTGGTCAAAGCTGGAGGGCGGTTGGAGGAGACGATGATTCTCTTTCGCTCTCGGCATGTTATTTTGTTGAAGGGTACTTTTGGTATAGATGATTGTGACGTTTTGAGATCTACACCGGTCCTTAAGAACGGTATGTCCGCTAAGTTTGGAACTTCTGGATCATCTGCTGACGAGATTTGCGTGTCTGTAAGGTTTTTATGACTTTGAGTAAGTCGAATTGATGTGTTGAGGGTCTGATATCTTGCTTCCGAACCACCGTTGGTTCGTAGCGTATCGAGTATTAGAAAGTCCTGGCTCGGAGGGGGTGAAATTTTTGAAGAGAGAAGGGGAGATATCCATTGCGCTGTGTTAGATTGTGTGTCTAGTAATTGAAGTTCTGGGTTATCATCAACTAGTTCGTCTGTACCTTTGCTCGAGAATTGATTTATTTGCGTTTCTGAAAACTGAGAATCCGATCCGACTGCGGTAGTTCCCAGAGCATGTCCACGGTCAAGGATCTGTGTTGGACTATCTGGCAGATATTGGTCTAGATTAGCACGCAAGTTCTCGCTGCTTTGTATGCCTTGGAATACATTTATCTCTGTGCCCGGAAGTTTTAAGCTGGTTGGAGTTATCAGGATATCTTGATGATCGGCAAAATTCCTTTGGGTGTCTGGCAACGATTTTCCTTGCTTGTGGAGCATGGTGGTCATATTTTGGGAATCTGTTGGAGAACTTGTTCGGTTTCTTTGCGTATTCGGGAGGAGCTGGTCTAGATTACGGAACTTGTTGAATGCCATGAAGGCATCTTCGGGAGCGACCTGTGGCCCAGGCCAACAGGCTGATGAAGCGACTGGGCCAACCTGATGACAGCCACAAGATCCATCTGGTTTCTTGTCAGGAGGGTGTCGGCAATCTGGTTGAAGCCCAGCGTTGGGGCTGTTGTCCTCCGGGGACGAAGCCATGTTGAAAATAGGGGAGAGTTGTTGTGATAAGATAAGTATGTTTCAAAGTCCAGGCGTGAGATAGAAGCATTCAGAAAGTAGAAACCTGAGAGGATTAAAAATGAGAAAGGCAAAGAGATTATGGAAGGAACACTCTTGAGTCGTTCCAAAAAGAGCTCGAGAGGAGACGTACTACTTATTCTTCCACATCCGCATAATTTGGCTTGCGCACTCCCTGTTGCAAGAATTGGGAGACGAACCCGGAATGAATGAAGCTTACGTTCTCTCCGATATGGCAGTGTCTTCCGTTGCTCGGCTGGGGAGACGATGCCGTCTCTTAGAAGCCTCGATGTCTCGGCTTCAACATTGGTGGGTGTTGGGCTAAGACAAGTTGGCCGGACTCCTTGAGCTCCAAAGGAAATAAGCAGCCTCTTGGCAATGAAAGGAAGAAAAGGTGATCTTGAAAAGCGAATTGAAGATCGGTTTTCAAGGGGTTGTCGAGTGCAAGAGCAGATCACACGGAACATTGGTATTGTCCCTAGGGTCGGTCAGCCAGGGACTTCATCGCAACCTTCAATGCTGTCTCCTATGCTCCTGATTATTGAGCAAGATGCTGCGCCTTCTATCAAGAATTCATGAGTGAGGAACGAGCAAAATAGGTGCTCACGTGGTCGGCTACGGTAGCGCCGTTCACTTTGTTGACTTCCCTCCAAGGACTTTCTTGGACAAATTTTACCTCTCTGAACACGAAGCAAGTTCCGCCTCATCGCGCAGGACTCACCTTCCTGTTAACCTTTGTTCTCCAAAGTAAACTTGTCTGTTCGATCTTCCTCGTCCGTCTAAACCGATCCTGGTACGAATCAAAGGACTTCGGCACGCTGTCAAGACGCGAGAAGTTGATGCGAAACCTCCAAACTTGGCCAGTGTTTGGTTATAGCTGAAGAGAAAGGAAGTAGATGTAGCGAGAGGAAATATCGATCATTTGCAAAAGTAAGACTCGTGCTCCCCTGAAGTCGATGGTGAGCGATGATCTTGGATTGAAGATGGTTGATCATCAATTAGATGCCGAATCCATGCACAAACTGTGTTGTTTTCCACTTCGGAGAATGCAAGTACCCACCCAGGCAGTGTCATATTTGCTTGGGATGGAATCACATTGAGCGATACTGTCCGAGCAACAACAGAGGACACGGAATTCGATTTGAACGAGGAGAGCCACTTGCAGGAACCAGGGCATGGTGTGAGCACCACAGACTGGACGATGATCCAGAATTGAAGTTCGAGGTCTTGCAAGCACTGAAGACTAATCCCGGCAGCGCAATCCATATTAACGGAGTCTGCATCTATGGTGGAGGTAGCCAGAGCTTTTCTGTGTCCGACCCAGTGGGGCAGTCTCGGGGCCGAACACTGCACGGGCACAAAACCCGTCGTGATCCGAGGTCGCTTTCGCCAGGTCAAGATAGGAGACGTCCTGCTTCTCGTTCGCTGTCTCCTCGTGGAAGACGTGCCAGATCCCGGTCCCCAAACAGAGGTCCGCCAGGATACGGTCGATACCGGTCTCGAAGCCCTCTTCGTCAACGGCCTAGAACTCCCTCTCCATACCGTGAACCTCAAGGCCGACCACGAACTCCTTCCCCTTATCGCCAACCTGAGTATCGTGCACGATCTCCAAGGTACGCCACTGACACCAATGCAGTCGTGTTTGAGGCCAAGGACCACCAACCAGAAAATCGCCGACCTGAGGACCGCCCTCACTACCCTCGAGAGCCCGGACGCTTGACCCCAGTCAAGTTCAACATGCCGCCACCATTCCATCCCCTTCCTCCACGACCTCCACTACCTGGCTTCAACGGGCCTCCATCGCGTGCACCCCTCGGTCAAGTCTCCTCCAACCTTCCCAGGAGTGATCAATCAATGTTCGGTGCGCCCAAGCATCCATCTCAGTCCGCAACTCGATCCGAAGCAATTGATCCGTACTTCGTCTTGGGAGTTAGCAAAGGTGCTAGTGAAGCTGAGTAAGTTCACCCCAGGAGCTGGGGCGGTGACTCGCTAACAAAATGATCTACAGCATCCTCACTGCTTACCAACAACAAATCTACGAGATTGATTTGGAGCGGATGGCAGAAGGAGGTGGTGTGGTCAGACGTGACAGTGTTTGGAACGAGAGCATACAGATTCTGAACGCTGCGAAGAAACAACTCCTCGGCCGCTGAGCATCGAAAGGTGGCTGAAAGTGAAAGTACTGTCGGATATATTACGAATATTTTCTTGAGCCTCCAAATGAGGGAGACAGGAAGCAAAGTTTGCATGGACGCTTTGTCTGATGTGTGCAAACGTATGGCTGTGAAAGGGCAGCAGAAGGCGACGATTTGGTTCATCTCCTGGCTTCTTTGAAGTTTGGAGATGTCCACTGTATGAACACAGAGGCGATGGATAGAGCTTGCTGGGAGATAGCTCATGACTTGTAAAGACTTTAATGCAAACAAAATGTCTGGAAAAAGAAAACACATCTCAAAGTATGGAATTGGCTTCGGGAATACCTATTCAACCCTAATCTGGCATATTCCACCAAACACCTGTTACAATCCCCAAGGGTCTTTCCATCTCCGCTTCTTCCAAAATCTCTCCGAGATCACTCGCATCTGTCCTCGTCCCTTCAGTGGCTCCCCAAGCTAGACGTGCACTAACTCTTACGCTCCTTAAATCTGGCAGCCTGCCATCTTCAACGGCGTCATAGATAGCACTGGCGCTGACCCCCACATCTGCTCCCGCAGTGGGGGAACACTCTATATCCAGTATCCTTAATGGATGCGGAGATTGGACATACAAAGCAGAGAACATATTATCGCTTACGAAATCTGCCGAGATGCGGAGAGCAGTCAGGGAGGGACATTCATCGAGGACTGAGTCCAGAGCTCCGACCCAGAGTTGCTGCATCGGATGCCGGATTGTAAGGTGCTGCAGCTGCGGGCCAAGAGTTTGCAGCATATCGACCAGGGCAGGCCTGAAGACTTGAGAGCAGTGCTGAATGCTCAGCCGTTGGAGGGAATGCGGGGCGTTGACCAAGTGTGTTCGCAGGAAATGTGAGTCGACTCCACCTGCCAAATGCAGGGCATACAATTTTGGGGGCCAGAAGTATGCTACCCCCGTGTAGTGTTCTTGATCATGGCTGGAACTTCGTGGGAAGAACAGAGTTTCGAGTTCTCGGAGGGATTTGAGGGTTTGAAAGAGGAGTTTGTTGGATATTGAGGCGGAGATTAGGGACAGGTCTAGATGGCGAAGCTTCGTGCATTTGCTGAGGGCAGCGAAGCTGTTTATTGCGAAGGAGGCTTGTGGTGCTACAAATTCTTCGATGTTCCCCTTCAACCGTCCCAGAAGTCTTGCCGTCAAGCTCCGGCTTGCGTTGTGTACAAGTTCTCCCATATCAAGTTTCCGAACCAGGACTGCAAGTGTGGATTGTCGGATATGCGCATTCTTGGAGGGGCAGACCGTTCTGACGAACTCGCTGAAGTTTCCGCCATTGAGATATGGCCGATTGTATAGTAGGGCAATGCTGGCAGAGTACCAGGCTCTAGATACCAGGCTGCAAGCCCAAAATGTTGACTGCGTATTCTCTCGGCGAGGAATGTACGAGAGGATGTGGGAGATTATCTCGGAGGGGAGGAGAACTTCGCGGCCGGAGTGTGAGGAGATGAAGGCCGGGGCAGTAGATTGTAATTCCTGGGTCGGTCTCTGACTGCTTGGATGTGTTGGAATCTTGAGAGGCTGGGCCATCTCTATGTTCCAATTACTTTGAGCATCAAGAGCCATGGTGGCGATCTGCTTGATCTTACGATGGAGTTGGCGGGTCTTCTGGGTGGTGGAAAGCCCAGAAAGTACGAAATGCTCAGGGTAGAGGGAACATATTGATTAACAAGGAAACCAAATACTTTGGATTCCAGGTTTGCAGTAAATCTCTCAACAGGGATGGATGAGCAGAAGTGACGATATTTACAAGGCTGATAAGAGAAAAGCCATTGCTGACAAATCACGAGGCTGCAAATTTCAACCTCATCAGAATGGAAGCCTGCACCGTTCCATCTGCAACCATGGCAGGAACAAAACGGAAACACGGCGAGGACTCCCAAGAGGCCGTTTACGCCAATAAATCGCGCTCGCGAACGTCTGTCGAAGCTCGAATCGACCCCACATATGGCCAACGAAGCGCAATCCCAGGCCTCGACGATGATACGATTATGGATGGAGGTAATGAAGAACTCAACTACGATGAGGAAATGGATGCGTTGGCCTACTTGAGATCAGTCAGGTTAGTACACCCAGGCTGTTTTAGGAGCAAGGAAGAGCTTGGCTGAGACTTTCTAAGCAGACAAATGCTGACTTCACATCTCTAGGCAAGAAGCATCTGGCATCCCTAACCTATTAGTGGCACCTCGAACCCCTCCAGCCAGCGATAGCAGAGAGATTTGCGATAGTGTATATGGAGACTTTCGAGGATACTATGAAGATGGTGCATATGTAGCAACCTCGCAAGCAGTGTGGGAAAGCCCGGATCCCGCTGAAGGGGAAGAGATTGATCAGCAAACACGGTATTTCAACACAATCATCGCTCGACACGAATTTCTGCGAGCTCAATTACAAGAAACCCCACCTATCGAAGTGTTAGAAGCCCTTGGGCAGGATCATCCCACGCATATCGGGAAGCTGACCGTTGCTATTGCGAAATGGTGGAGATGGAAGATGCGAACAGTGGATCCCCGGCCGGCACAGATTGCAAGCATGGATAAACCTACGGTGTTACGGTTGCTTGGTCTTCTGACTGGAGGAACACTGTTGAAGAGGGGCGCTGAGGTGGAAGTAGGTGTCAGTCGTTGGGCTTGGAGTCTCCTTGCAAGATTGCCGGAGAGGGGAGAGCTGACAAGTGAAGAGATTGGTGTCGTGAGAGAGCTTGGCAAGAAAGCCGTGTTAATTGGCATGGGCCTACGCGAGAACAAAAATTGGGAGGAAGGTATGCAAGAGGTTGAGAAAGATTTTAATGAGGAGGAACGTGAAGAACTTCCGGGGATAGTCAACGAGGACGAAATTGAGCTTGACTTGCAGGACGAGAAGGTCAATTTAGAGGATAGCGAGAATGATGCTGAAATTTCGGCAACGGATTTGCTGGGGGGTGGTTCCTTTATTGGTCCTCGACTACCTGACGAGAAGCCATTTACCACTCAGGACGAGACCAATGGAGTAGCCATTCCAAAGGCGATCCCAGTTCACGAAGGTGGCGGAGGAGATCATGACACCACTTCAGAGGAGGAAGGGGAGTTATCATCCGAAGGAGACCCCGGAGATCCTGACGCCCTTGCTGCTGCAAGAGCTAGAATACTGGCTCGACTCGATCAAGAACATATCGACGACTCAGATGCTGACGAGTTAGTGGAAGCCGAGATTCAAGATGCGAAAGACAAAAGTGCGGCTGCTCTCTGGAATACCAAGGCAACCGTTGACATGATTATTACCGTGGCAGGGGAGTTATATGGACAGAGAGACCTTTTGGAGTTCAGAGGTGCATGGGAAGAATAACGTAGGTAGAGTCAGTGATGTCCATGATACCATTGCTGTTTGGGAAATGAAGGTTCAGTATTCCAGTTCTCTTATCGCCGTGGGTGTTGGTATATTCTCGGAGCAAGTGAGCCGTGAAAAAGGAACACACGGCACGCAAAGGGGGTTCGCAAATCTTTTCTCCGGTTCCACGGAATTTCTGTAAAGTGGATGGCATGTACCAAGAGTTGACTCTAACTTTCAATGCAGAACGTGGATATAAGGTTAATAGCGCCGGCATTCTCAACCCCAAATTAATATATGGTCGATATTGCATTCGGGGAAGCATAGTGTTACAGTGATATTCTCAGGGTTCAAGTTGGCCTGTGGGCATTGGCCACTTCATATTAAATAATTCTCCCAGCTAAAAGGCACTGGCGAAGAACATCCGACTTCGCCCTTCCATGCGTCTTCATCAACATTTCTCGGCACTCTTTCTAAATGAGGTCACTGCTAGGGGTCCACTATTTGCTGCCGAATTGGGTCCTTACATAGAAGATGGGCAGATGGCTGTGGAGTTTACGACGGTGATTGCCGACCCAATTGTAAACTTGATCTACGATTAAGAGACTCGGAAGTCTCAGAAGGGAAGCTCTGCAGAAGTCAAATTGTCGATTCTTCACTCAGAAGCTGCTCTTGTATTCAAGATCCATTTCCCGATCCCCTTCACCTTTAACTTCCTTCTTAAAGGCCTCGTCCTCCCAACCGCCTCCATAAATGCCCAAATAGCTTCCGCTACATACTTCCACCAAGTTCCTACCAGCGTCTCTTCTGCGTCTCCCTTTTCCAAGTTTCCGTCCGTGTCGTTTCTTGGTCCGTCTGACCTTCCGTTGGGCAAGTCAAGCGCCGACCGCGATGGTTGCGATATTCCATGACATTTTCTAAATTTGCCAGCCCAATGATGGTAATCGACATACAAATCAGGACCAGCCCACAGGAGCAGGAAGGATCCAAGCGGATTGGCAAATTCTCCTTTGCAATCCTCGAACCAGATGGATGTATCGAGTGCAACCGTGCCGTGAAGCTCCCTGTGAATTGCGTAAAAGGGCTTACACGTTAGTCCAAGGCAGGTTGAGGAGACTGGGTGGAGATTCTTAAAGATTTCGAGTTGGAGTTCGGGAGCTAAGGCGAGGAGATGACAAGAAGCTTGCGAAGAGGGTTGGAATGTTCCTATGCAAGAAGGAGTTAGCTGTTGGCCCGCAAGTGAGGCTGTAGAGAACGAGAAGGCGCAGTACCTTCCATTGTGATAGTTTTCATGGATGAACTCTAGATCTGTTGATGAGAGGGTGGAGGGGAAGGGTTGAGAAAAATCGCTCCGAATCCGTTCACACCTGAATTTTCTTGATTGAAGTTGAATCGCTCTCGGTGCCGTACTCACATCACTTTCAAGGGCTGCAACAGAGACATAAGAGCGTTTAGCTCCGTATTCAGCACCACAATTATTCAGAAGCTATTGGGTTTTTAAGACTAATGAGATAGATGATCGCGGCCATCTTTCGTCCAGCGATCCTAGGTGTCAGAACGTCTTACTTCGCCCGGTTTTAAATCACTCTCCTCTTCGCCCTCGCTATCCTGTTCACCCTTGCCCTCATCTTCACCTTTCTCCAGTTTCCGAAACCTACGTCCCCATCCATCAAAGTACAAATCCGGCCCAGCCCATTGAGCTAGCAGGAAACCAAGCGGGACTACATACCAACTGGCTGAACGTGGGCGAAACACAACTCTATCGAGACGGACGATTCCGTGAAGCTTTTTGTGGATCGGATAGAAGGTTTTGCAGGTGAGTCCAAGACATGTCGATGAGACACGATCGAGGTATTTGAAGACTTCGAAATGGAGTTCGGTGGATAATTTGAGGAAGCCGCAAGACATTGTTGGGCGAGATTGAGTTGCGGCTGGGCCTACCACTAATTGAGTTAGAGTTTGATGTCCTGGAGAGTTTGTGATAGAATCGTGGTAAGTACCTTCCGTAGTGGTTCTCCAGGCCGAATCACTTGGTGTTGTTGGTGAGAAGAGGAATGGTGGATAGTGGATCTCGAGAAAATCAATATAACACGCGTTTTGAGAGTCAAGTTGCTTTGGGGACACCGCGATCGATATTGACTGACTTTCAGTTGCAGTATCACCGGAAAAGCACCCAATTACGCGGCTCGAAAATGGAAATAGATTCCCGAATTTCATTTGAGACGCACCAGCTCTGAGTATCACAAGCGAGCATGACTCGAGACCAAAATACTCAAATGCTATAGCTTACAGCCCAACGTAAAAGTACGACGATCGCAACTAAGATGACGTGCCGTGGTTTAGTCCATTCGAGCGAAGTGATGCAGTCAGGTTGGTGAATTCAGGAAGATCCTGTAGAATGAAATTACTGTGCACAATCAAGTTCTAACAGAACCAATGAATTTGAGTACATTCAAAAAGACTTGGTGAGAACATGAAGGCATGTGTGTTTGGGCAACACTTTGAGCCTCTGAAAGTTAGCGATCTCATCAGCTGCCAACCTTTTGCCCTTCACATGAATCTAATATTGGTTCACATTGTTTAGTTGTCATCATGAAACTGATTCAAAAAGAAACATATCTGAATTTCAAGAACTTCAAGGCCGTAAATCAAAAGAACCTACATAGATGTCACATCTTTCGAAAAGGGGGACTTGTGCAGAATCGTCAGCATTAGTCAGCCGAATTCTGCAAGCCCAAGCACTCGGAAACTCCTACTTATCCATAACCCCTCAGCCTTGCACCGTCAACGCTTGTCAACTTCAGAAATATTTTTGTTTTCAAGACCATGTCTTAATGTCAACCAGTCCTTCTCTCCTGCTTGGTCACTAGTACATGGAGAGTAACGCTTTGCATTGCGCTACCTCGAATCGATTTCCTTTCTCGTACCTGTTGTCCCGTCAAAGGGTCGAAAGCCTCCCAAAATGCCTTCGCGCTTTCGACAAAAATTGTCAATCATTAGCAACCGCTACCGAACCCATCTCTTAATCCGTAGCAGTACATTCATATACCCTGATCTTGGTTCAGCCCCTGCAATGCGTTTGATAAGCTTCACAACCAGCAGCAGAAGATCCGCTCTTGAATTTGATCTAGTGACTTTCGAACTCGGCTCTCTTCCACCATTTACAGCGCTTTCTTATACTTGGGGGAGCCCATTCCCTTCGGATAAGGCACACGAAATCTGGAATGAACCGAACCATCTTGCTTTTTGCAATCAGCAGCCAATTGCAATTCGGAAGAACCTCTACGATGCCTTGCAACATATTAGGACGAGAGAGCATGAGCCTGCCTGGATCTGGGTTGATGCCGTCTGTATCAATCAGGCGGACGATGAGGAACGCACATCGCAGGTTGAAATGATGTCTGACATTTACGGGACGGCGGATCTTGTTCTTGCTTGGCTCGGCCCAGAGGACGAAGCTTCACGAAGAGCTCATACCATGCTGAACACTTTCGGACGTGGAATATTCAAAATGGCTGCACGGGAGGGTTGGGACAAAGTCGACCAATACGGCCCGAAGTCGCCGGAGCTGGTCGGAGAGTTGGGACACTGCCTTCCCCAAGATGCAGACTGGTCAGCCTGGAACGAATTCTTCCAAAGAAATTGGTTCCGCCGGGCTTGGATCTTACAGGAAGCGTCTCTTGCCAAAAACCTTCGTCTGGTCAGTGGCCAATATGTTTTTGATTTTGACGAGATCCATGCTCTTGTTGCATACTCTGAGCATGCTCCTTGGTGGCCCATGACAGCACCTAATAATTCTGGTGAAGACTTGCCCTCAGCAGTAATAAATCCAATCGCGCTTACACGAAGCATGATTAATGGGATGTTGCAGCGAAGTCGAAGTGTTAGAATACTCGAAGATCACCACGGTTCAATCAACCAAGGCATGCTGCTTCTTCTTGTTCTTGCTCTTGCTCGGGAATTGTCCTCCTCAGATCCGCGGGATAAGGTCTATGGCAACCTGGGCATAGCGAAAAGGATCCTCGGAGTGGATTTCGACGATTCAGCTCTTCCACCGGACTACAACATCGCAGTCGCAGATCTGTACATTCACACAGCGTCTTATATTCTAACAACGACCCCGATTTTATCACTACTCAGTCATATAGAGGACGCAGGAACCCCGAAACCTAGTACCTTACCTTCATGGGTACCAGACTTGACTGTTCGCCATACTACCGGAAGGCTGCGCCTTGGTGACACGGCCAACATTTTTGAGGACGACAAGCCTTTATATAGGACATATCTAAGCGGCTCCTCCCTTACAGAAACAAGATCTGTAGCGAACATCATTCTTTTTGTCAATGGACACTGCCTAGCAACCGTCTCAGAAGTCGCCACAGGAGATTCTCTTTCGACGCCTGAAAAATTTACCAGTCAAATCAACCTCTTATCCAGGCTTCCCCATATGTATCTTAACGGCCAAAGTACATTCGAAGCATACTGGAGAACCTATATGGGGGACTTCGCTCGATCGAGTTTGCCAAATGCCAGTCAAGATATCCCCTCGTCCTTCATTGCCATGATCATCCATGGCCTCCTTTGTTGGTTCGATGATTGCCCCATAGGGGATATGAGGCAACAGCTAGAACCAATACTCCAGCATCTTGCAAACCTAGACAGCAATTTTTCACAGCACCTCAGGTCACTTGGGGTGGCTTCCTTGGATCTTCTGATCCAAGACATCCCCGCATTTGTATCCTACTGCCTAGATTGGGACTCTAGAAAAAATCTCCGGATCGCTCTGAAAGAGGCCGCAGAATTCTTATATCACTTTTTGAGATTTGGCCGTCTTCAGTTATTCCGCACAGAAAACGAGTATCTTGGTCTTGGCCCCCGGTCTTCTCGTCCAGAAGATCAAGTCTGGATTTTTGAGCAAGCCAGAGTGCCATTCATCCTACGAGCGATCCCTAACTCAGAACACTTCCATCTTGTTGGAGAATGCTACGTGCACGGTGTCATGCAAGGCGAGTTGGTGGACAAAATTCAATTCAAGAGGATTGGACTAGCTTGACCGTTAATCCCTGGAATTACTTGGAGGAGATGAGAGATGGTCGTTCAATCGTTCAAACCCGATCAGACTATGGAGTGTGAATGTGCCTTGGCTCTGTTGGGGTTTCGCCTCTTGACGCCAGGCATTATCTTTAGAAAACGTACATTAGTTGGAAGGTGGAGGAGAAAGCAGAGATATATTCGAACAAATCATCAACAAAGCTGTCTGGAAAGGCCACTACCAAAGGAGGGATATTGACCACCTACCTGTATCAACTTGTGGCGCCATGGAGGGCTGTGAAAGCGTTGAGGACTACGAGGTGAATGGGGTCGAGATTCCTGGCACGGCACCAATGAGGGAGGGGAAAAGTTATAAAAGGGGCAACTACTGCAACGTGACGCAGAGGTTCACCTTGACTTCTGTCTATCGGTCGGATTCCGAACACTACTGGTGGTTTGCAAAATTGATGCCTTAATATGTCTGTCATTTGGCTCACGTGTTTCGACAGGTGGAGGGGCCTGCATTGTTTTCTTGTCAATGGTGTGAACAAACTTTACCTTGTTCAAGCCACCCAAAGTATCCTCGAATACTGTCTACTTGTTATACATCGCATGCATCGCACCACCAGCAAAAAGCTACTCGTACAACACGAAAAACGGAGATGAAAGATCGTCACAGGTTGGATACAAGTCTAACCAAACTCAATATCGTTCAACTCCCCTCAAGAAACTCCACATTGTCATACTGGCAACCAAATCCTGCACAACCTTTATCCCGTCCCTTACTTTTCTCATCTTTACCCCTCAAGAACCTCCTCCTTCCTCCCCCTCTCCCCCTCCTCTCTCTCCTCCTCCTCCCTCTCACTCCTAAAATCCCTCACCACCCTCTGCTTCCCCTTCTCGCCCACCCCATCCTGAATGCCCCAGCCCTCCTCAATCAACACCCGCTTCCTCTCCGTCTCCTTCTTCTCCTCTCTGATATTCCACAGTCGCCATGTGAGGCCGAAAGCAACAATTACCACGAGGAAGATCGCGACGAAGCCGAACAGGATGCCCATTTGTGTCCGGAGACGGGGTTGTGTGGGTGGGATGGTAGGTTGGTTGTTTGTCATTTTTTGATTTCCTTGGTGGTTCTGTGGAGGGTCAAGACGGAGCTTTGTGTTGGGAGAAAAAGGGGATTTACGCTGTATAGCTTTTGACGGGTGTGAGAAAGAGAGAAAGAGATTTCTTTGGTCCGAATCAAGAGAAGTGTGTATGAGCAAACAGAACAGTACAAGTACATTTGTCGGACACGAAGACAGGACAGGAAGAAAGGGAGTGACGTCCATTTATTGCCCCATTCCAATGCCTGAGCCCTTTCATTCCTGGCCTCCCTCACCTTACCTTGGAAAAACGGTAGATCACTCCCTCCCTCATCACCTTACTCACCCCTCCACGCAGAACCACCCACAACGAAAATCAGCACGCGATCAACACCGTTTCGCAATAATTGGCGAAAGAACAAATGCGATTCGACGAATGATGCAATTTCAGCGCCATGACGTCGACGTGCTGGGGAGGTGGATGATTGGTTGTGTGTGGGACATGGGCTTATCACGTGAAGCATGCTCAAGCGAGCCCCTTGATTCGATGACCTTGCGCGCGGCGGCTGGGTTTGGCCGAGTGAAAGTAGGAGCGGGATGAAAGTAAGTCATGAAGTATTTAAGGTGTTTGATATTTAAGAAAAGAATGAGACATAAGAGCACACTTGGTACCACCAAGAATCGAACATCTTCATTTTTCCCCATTTGCCCCATGTTAACCTAAACACCACCACTAAACCTCCCCCACCCTTCCTGTTTTGTCCTCTGCTCAGCAACCCAGCCCCCGGGACTCTTCCGCCGTCCCGCACTCCCCACGCTCTGCGTCGTCGATATTCTGTTCTGTCCCGGCAATCCAGGCGGTGCAGCTGCTTGGCTTCCAAAACTACTCCTCCAGCTGCTTGCAGCTCCTCTCGTCCGCTCCAGCGCCTCCCTCTCGTGCTCAAGATCCTCTAGCTCTTTTTCCATTCGCAAGAGTTCTTTTTCGGCTCGACGCGGTGAGGGAACCTCATCAGTCACTGTGGGGAGTTTGTGATGGTTCCCGTTGACATGTACGTTTCGCGGCCGTTCTCTTGTCCCATCACTCTGCTCTTGAGAAGTGATGGATGGAGGTTGGATGTGTATCTCTGGTGCTGCATGTCCTTGATGCATATCGTGCTCTACATTTACCTCTGGAAGCACTTTCTCATTTGGATCGAGGAAGGGGCTCTCAACAACATTCGGAACAGTTCCGTGGAAGCTCGGCGGATTGCTCCCTGAAGGCTGTTCCTCTCCAAGTTGCATATTTGAAGCGTGGGGTTGGCCTTGGCCTTGAACGGCAGCTGCTTGCACAAAACCAGGACCCACCCAAGCCCCCTCGTTACCTCTGACTACCGCGGCGGCAGGCGCTGCCACTCCGGCCCCTCCTCCGCCATCATTGCGCGGTGTTCGAACTTGATTCGTATGTCCAATCGCCCACGTAACGCCGTTGAGTAACCGGGTTTCTCTTTTTCGGATGTAGAGTTTATAGAAGATGAGGAGGAGGGTGGTGATGATTACCATTGATTCTGAGTCACGTGTTAGAATAAATACGAAACGAGAGAGAAGGAGTGGGTTGGTAGACAGCGAAAGAAGAGGAAGCGTACCAACGACAATAATCGCACTCGCAGCCTTGATCGCGGCAGCGTTGCTCTCATTGACAGATGAGATGCCTGAACCCGCCGGGGCAAGGGCAGGAGTGATGGGAACGGGTGGGGGTCGCGTCCGGGTTGGTGCTGGGGTAGGGGATGGTATGAGGCCGTTTGCTAGGAGAGGGGTGTTGGATACTGTCGTGGTCGAAGCTGTCGATGTTTGTTTAGGCCCATTGGGAGGCGGACCGCCTGGAGGTGGAGCAGAATGGCCATCTGAGGGCATGGGTTTGGGTGCTGATTGAAGGGTCGGTGCTGGCGATGTCTGAAATTTTTGTTAGAAGAAGAAAAAAAGAGGATTGAGATAATCATGGCTTACAGTGGTCGTGAAGGATGATGTTAAAGTTGTGCTTGTCGTGGTCCCCGACGGTGTGGATGAGAAAGTTTTGGCGGATGAGGTCTTGTTGCAATCATCACTATCATCATCGTCGCAGTCGGAATCATCGCGCCTTTCAAATCGCCAGTCCCTATCACCGTCTCTACCTTGGATAGACATATTCCTATATTGTCAGACTGCCGCGCTAGATTTTGGGTTTCCAGGGGTAAAATCCAAGAGTCTTAGAATAGAAGCAACGGAGAATTTCCAAAGACGCAGTAGCTGAAATGGAATGTCACTCGATGCACCTAAGAAGGAGGGAAACAAATGCGGATATAAAGAGCACAAGTTTTTGAGCATGAGGATGATCATCCGGCAGATCGACCATGATCCTTGCGCAGATCGATATCATAAGGTTAACAGAATACATATTTGGCAGGTGGACATTATGCCTGTCCACAAAAAGAGTAGGTGACAAGGCCACCCCTCATAACTCTGAAGGAAGATTGGATCCTCATAATGAATAGCAGGTGAAAATAGGGATTTGGATAGACTTACCCATGTTTTCAGCTTTCGGATCTCGGAACAAGAAGTTGCTGATACAAGTGGGTCTGTTTGAAACGTTTTTTGTGTGGTGAGGTACTGAGAGAGCTGGCCCGGAATTTCAAAGGCCCGTCTAGTGCGTAAACATGTGGCGTCGGATAATTTGAAACGTGGTCGGAGGTCGACAAGCATGGAGTGATGATCTTTAAAGAAACATTGTATTTCTGTTGGCGCCTTGGCCGATTCTCATACACGGCCCAAATTTCCTTATGGGGATGCCCGAAGGCTCTGGGGATGAGAACGAGAAGACTCATATATGCGCAGAACGGTATTACTCGGTAAACTGAAACCCTCACTTCTGCTCCGCGAATACTTCATCCAGGATAACATTTTTTTCACCCGGAACTTGGCCATTATCCGCAAGCGCTCTAAGACCCTCCCTCTCCCATCTCGCCATCCCATCCATTGTCAACAAGGAAAGCCCTGAATCGCTTGTCTCTCTCCCCAAGATCCTCGCCGGTGAGATTTTAAACGAAGAAATATGTGACAAGTATCCCCACAACACCAACAATAGCAGCAATGATGAACGTCCAGCGCTTTCCGAGATTCGCTTGGATCGGAGTGAAAGCTTGAGTTCCGATAGCCGCACCGGCTTTGCCAACTGCAGCTGAAAGTCCATAGGAAGTGCCCCGGACTCATGTCGCATAAGTTTCCGAGGAGATGAGACCAAGCATATCACCTAGTCCGAGATTCCCAGAGCTTTACATCAGACCGTAGAAGACGACGAATAATGGAACGATCTTGGTGATTTTGTTGTATGAGAGGCCGATGATCAAGCCGAAGACCAGGTAGCCAGAGAACCCCAACATCATCGTATTCTTACGCCCAAGTCGATCGCAAAGATACGCACCAAGAAAAACGCCGGGGAGGGACAGAGCTCCCAAAAGTAAGTTCCATTCTCGTGTTTTGAGGATCACATCTTTTGTGGTCGATGGAATCACAAAGGCGATGATCGTGCCCGAGAAAACACCGTTGGGGAATCTGACAAAGTCGTAAAGGAACCAAGCACCGCAAGTACCGATGAGTGAGTTCCAGTAGTATGTCAAGACGAGTTTGTATGGGACGTCACGTTTAATGGCTCCGCGGCGGTAGAGAGCGCTATTGAGCATGCGAATTCGGAAGTAGACGATGGGAAGAGGCAGCAGGCAGCCAAGGCCAAAGCACACTTGCCAGACGGTGTTGTAGTATGACTGGTGGCACACGGAGAAGACTATGAGGAAATTGGATATTGTAAGTGGTGTTCCGAAGGAGAGAGGAAGGTTCGTAACTAGGATAAAGATCGGGCCACGTGACATGCAAGCTCGCCCTCATGCTGCGAACTGTCAAGCACGTGGAGAGGGTGGAAAAAGCGCTGGCTTATCCTCGAGCAACCTGTTGACCCTCTATCAAAATCCCAGCGATCTAGACCGGGAAAAAGAGAGGATCCGATTCCATTGTATGGGTTTCATATCGCAATCCTGGCGGCGGGCTGCTGCATCTGTTTGCAGAACCACATCGTTGCAGCAATATCTTGGCGGTCCAAGAGCAGCAAGAGGGCATGTGCGTCCACATGCTCACTTCTAGACGACATGACTGGCTTGTCGAGAGTAGGACGGCGGTGTGCAAAATGTTGTTGAAGGGATGGTTGCGGATTGATGCTCGAACTGGGTTAGAAGTCCCGATGCTTGGCGTGCTGAAAAATGCAGGCCGTTGCCCCTTGGAAATTTCCTGGGACCCAGCCACCAAAAATGCTTGATTTGACCGCCTCGCAAGAAAATTCCTTCATCGCGAGCCCAAAACTCGAGTTGCCACAACACCTGCTATGAGATGCATCAAGCAGAAAGTGCACTGGAGGCACGATGCACTTTTAAATTTTGTGACACGACGGCAACCCAAATGCTGGTACACCCGCACTCCTGACTCTGCCCTCATTCCAGAAAGAAACCATGATCTCCCCCTCTTCCAAAGCCCTCTGCGGGTATAATTTCGAGCCGGCTTCTATGTGTTTTGCAGTTGGATATAAGGGTTTTGAGATTTCAATTTGGAACAGACACTTCTTTTCGTCCCACATAACTCCTTCTTTATGTTTAATTGCGAATCCGCCTTACAACTCGAGTTCAGACATTTGCCTCAAGTTTAATAATAGTAAAATTGCTCTATATCTACTTTAACCCTTTTGTTAATTTTGTATACCTCTAGATATGAATCTTGTCTTCTAGGTTTAAATTAAGACAGTTTTCCTTACCTCTAAAGGCACTTTTGTCTCTGAATCTCTAATGTAGAAGTATATCTTACTTGCCTTTAGACAAGAATAGCAAGCTTGCTTCCTTTTTGTTATATCCTATATCTTGCTCTTTCTCTTTTAGGCAAGAGCTTCCTTTACCGCTAATTCACAGATTCGACTCCACTTCGAGATAACGTTTTACTTGCACACCCTTAGAAACACAATCCGCTTTATAATAAGAGCAGTTATCCGCTTGCTAAACTCCCTCTGTAATTTGCACTTCCTATTTTATTCCAGAATATTCCTTTGCTTCTAGAGTATGGAATTGCTTTTGCTTCAAGACTACACTTTTGTTTGATAGCATTGTGAGAACTTACTAGCCTCTTATATCTCTAAATAATGCATTCGCTTTATATTGAGAGCAGCCAGAAAGTTCTTTGCTCATCTTACTCTTTGCTCTACTCTATTATTCCAGAACTTTCCTTGGCTTTTAGAGTAGGAAAACAGGATCGCTTTTACTCTCGGGCTGCACTTCGCCTCCCAGACTACACTTCGACATACCAACTCTAGAAAAGCGGCTCATCCTTCACATCTCTAAACAATACCTCTAGTTAACTATAACAATAGTCCGCTGCCGGCCCTTTTCTATTACTCTATCTTTGCTCTTCTTGAAGGTGCATTCCCTTATTCTCATCTTAGGATTGCTTTTACCTCAAGGTTATACTTTAGTATCCAACTCTGGAAGATAAGCTCTCTCATCACATCTCAGAAAAATACATCGCCTTTATATCAAATCACTATCTGATTTACGCTTCCAGACGATCATTTTGCTTTACGAAGTCCAGCAGAGCGACTCGCTTCACGTTTCCAGACAATATCTTCAAGTATATATCAAGAATACACTTCGCCTTATAAGTCCAGAAGTGCGGTTTCTCCTTCATATATCCGGACGATAGCTTTGCTTTACTAGCCTCGAAGAGCGGCTCGAACTTCACATCTCTGGACGAAAGGATCGCATTAGGATGAGAACAGTTAGCGGTAGCCCAGTTTTTACGAGGTACTCGCCTGATCCTGATATCTTCTGATTGGGCACTTAGAGCGTGTGTACGGCTCACATTGGGTACACTGAAACTTAAAGGCGCGGGGGCCGAGATTCAGGAGAATATCAAAGGATCTCAATCCCTTTCCCATCAATTCGACTTCCTTACACATCACAAAAGTTGGGAAACCTCCTCAAGATGTATACCCCCTACGCGTCACGAACCTCGAAGTACCGCAAGCACGAGGCTCTTGCTAGTAAGTTCCCCTCCCTTGGACGCGCCTTTCGTGGTTCGATCTCTAATCTCGAACAATCTTCTTGCTTCAAGAAAGATCGACTGACTTGAGGATGTGATAGCATCCAATGGACCATCTGCCTCCTGTTTCACAAGACCTCTGCGCATAGTCAAACAATACCAGCATATCTCCACCCTTACTGAATCTACGAACGAACCGAAACCTCGACCCTATCAACTAAATCCCCCAAGACAGCTCGTACCCCTAGGAGATGACGACTTCCCGCCACTCGAACCACAAACACCTACCAGAAAAGCACGAGATTCAAGGGAACGAATTTTAGCCTCACGTACGCGGAAGTGTGTGGGTGTAGATCTTAAAGTTCTCGCATCTGCAGCTGCACCTACAACGAGCGAGCCACCCCGGGTTGATCACGGGACTATGGAGTTACCCACTGCCGACACCACACCCCGATCGGACGTAAAACCCACATTCACTACACATCCTATGAGTGATCTGATCGCCGCTGGGCACATCCGTCCCCTGTGCATTCGCAAAGGACCACAGACTCCTCCCCCATTGATTCCCTACGCTACGAAACCATCTAGGCACGAAACCTATTTGGCCATGGGTCTCTGTGACCACACCGCCGCTCCTAGGCACACCCTCAAGCCTGGCGAGGACTCCTTCGATCCACTTGAATGGTCTTCTGATCTGCCTTCAACTGCTGCCTCTCCCGATCACTCCCCCGAACCCGTCTCAATCAAGCCGCAACCTCTGACTTACACGACCGTCGGCTCCGTCGTCAACCCGAACGTCGTTCCCCAGTTCAGTGCTCCCAATCGCATTCAGCGGGAAGGCGCAAACCGACGGCCATTGCATACACTCCTTGGTACTCCTCGGTATGAACCCATGGTCCAGACTCGCGCGGCGGCTGCTTCCCTACCAGCTCTCAATACGGCGAACTCGATGCACTACGCACAACAGATTGCCCGCAGCCCAGTGCACATGACAACTTCTTCTACAAGCTCGACCTCGGGTCGCTCTCCTCGACCGACAATCAGCAATATGCCGGGACCGCTGGCTAAACAGGAGGAGCTTGCGCTGTTGAGAAACCTCTTGCTAAACGAGTTACAAGAGCGGTCTGGCAATATTCCCGGAACTGGCTCACCTAATGCCTCCAAGAAGCACACATCAAGCCCTACTCTTCCACTAGGAGGAATCTACACTGTCAAGGAATTCATTGACGATCACAATCGATCCAACTCTGTACCAGGT
Source organism: Hyaloscypha finlandica (assembly GCA_021399475.1). Classification (NCBI taxonomy): domain Eukaryota; kingdom Fungi; phylum Ascomycota; class Leotiomycetes; order Helotiales; family Hyaloscyphaceae; genus Hyaloscypha; species Hyaloscypha finlandica. The sequence goes on along the minus strand of JAJTUR010000050.1, from coordinate 200,284 downwards.
TCAGTCCAAGGCCTTGAGAAGATGCAGACCTTGCAGCGTCTGGCAAAGTTCGACAATCCAATGCAACAGCTTGCCAAAAACCGCCTGTCATTATTTTCGGTACTCAAATTGGAGAATGCTGGCAACTCAAACGGCTTGACGCCACAGGAGATGTTGCTACAGAGTCACATCGGCATGTCAACCTCGAGTACACCTTCCAACAACACAGGTGAACTTGATCTCGGCTACAAGTTTCCTCCTCCCGGTCTTGCAGCACCCTCGACGACTCAATACAGTCAATCGCTGGCAAGAAATCTGTCTCAATCGACTCCTGCACCTGCTCGACGAGGTTGCCCTGAACCTCTCACCGCGGGGCCTCCTGGACAACGTCAATACCCAAGCCAGCCTTCGACAAGTTACAGTGAGCTGTGGGGCGACTATGGAACACAACCCTATAGTAATTACGGCGCCGGCGTTACTGCTTCGCCTTGGGGTACTGGCTACAACTACCAACCTCCTGCGCAACCCGAGTTCTTTCCGGCACACGCTGGGAATGTCGAGAGCAAGGTTGTTGATACTATTGACTACACCGCCGCCGCAAAATACTACAGTTCTGGTGGGTACCCGGCCGACATGAGCGCATATCACCAGCCGCTCTCCGAAGAGAATGCTCGCCTCATGGAAGAAGGTCCTGTAAATTTGCTTCCGAAGGCAGTAAAGGATGCTCGGCGTGACGCCAAGACTACCAACTTGATCTTCGAGGGCCAACGGCGTTATATTCAGATGAGCGCACTAGACTACTTCCAGGAACTTACCGATCTACAAAACTACGACAACGCCAAGAAGGAGAATCCGTACGGTGTTATCGGTCCCCCTAAGAAGAAGCAGCTCTTACCAGTCGAACCGAAGCCAATTACTGACGAAGAAATCAAGGAGACGCCAATACCAGAAATCCTTGCTCCTGCTCTCGAATCTACCTGGGGCACTCTGGCTGGTTACAGATCGGTGAACTGCCCCGGCAGCAACAACGAGTTGAGCAAGTTTGTATGCTCGCCCGAATCACTGATCGATCCTGAGGAGGAGGGAAACAGAAGCCTGTTTGGGGAAGATTGGGGAAAGCCAGTCAAGAGATCTGCTCTGAATGCCAACGCGGGCTGGGATACATAAATGAATGCTGGAGCTAGGTAAAGGTGGATGGTTTCAGATCACTGTACTCAGCATTAGCTTTCTGCTGATCATGGACTGGGAAGATAAAGGGAGTTGCATATGCTTGTAGCACTAGTCTCCCACTCACAACTGCGACTATAGCAGGTTGCCTTTGCTGTTTCTTAGAAGAGATAAATAGCACAATTCGAAATTTCGAAAATCCACTGCGCCAAGTGGCCCTGGAACGATGTGAGCGGATGTCCCATCCTGAAGTGGTACAGTACATTCCAGAAAACTTGAGTGTCTTGGGGCGTTGGCTTAACTTGGGAGTCAAGTGATTCCCCCTGAATGCGGTACAACGCAAAAGTCTTGAAGTTGATTCATAATGTCAAATATTCCTCAGCCGCATGCTCATTCGGAAATGGCCCCCACCTTCGGATCCCGGCTCCGGCTCCACTGCTGACTCAAGAGACACCGCGCATTGGTCCCAGCTACGACAAGCGAGCGCTGACTGCATGAAACTTGCAGGCCCACCAGTCTACGGGTGACCATAGCGACCAAAAGGGTCAATGGCTTTTTCCGCGAAATCGAACTTTTGGAAAATCGCATTTTTAACCCACCACGTACTATTTACTTTAATTATTCCACTTTCAACGTATCGCACGCATTGCGCAGTGCTAAAAATGCCTCCAAAGATTGATCTTGAGCCTTAGAAATAGTCATATGAAGCTGTGAATCATATATAGTTTACATGATGCGGTCAAAAATGCGATTTTCCTAAAATTCGATTTCGCGGAAAAAGCCATTGACCCTTTTGGTCGCTATGGTCAACCAGACAATCCCATCCACTTCCCACGCTTATTCGCCCCTAATTAAGGACAATTTAATTCAGCTTTGCTGCTTACTCCAAGACCCAGACAACGCAGCGCTTCCCCTTTTCTACCGCCCTCGTCCCACCATCTCTTATCCCACCACCCCTCATTCGCCGTCGTATTCTGTCAATTGTCCTACGTTACTTCGAACAGTATGGAGCCCTCTATCATGAGACTCCCAAGCTTCGGCCACAAGAACCCCAAAGTGCCTTTGGAGGCTTATCGGCCTCCCAGCTACTTGGCACCGGCGTTGAAGGAGAGGAAGACGCGAACGAGCATGCCGAAGACCCGGAGCGGGTGTAAGACATGCAAGTGAGTTCCGCTCTCTGGCTCAACCCCGCATCCCCTCCTTCCTGCAAATATCCTGGTCTGACCTCGAGGAACAGGATAAGGAGAGTGAAGTGTGACGAGGGCAAACCTGAATGTGCAAGATGCTTGAAATTCGGGGCCACCTGTGATGGCTACAATGAACCCAAGAAGGTCAAGAAAGAAAAACTCGCTATTGTCCCGAGACGAGAGCTAGCTGTCAAGTGCCAGTCTCTTCCAGCCTTGCAATTACAGCCAGACCTCACGTTCCATCTGCGAGGAGATGCCGAAGACACCCAGTACTTCCGGTTCTTCCGTGATGAGATCGCCTACGAACTCTCTGGCGGGTTCTTCGATGAGCCTATTTGGAACCATATGATTCTCCAGTCATGTCACGAAGCACCGTGCATCCAGAAGATCGCCCTGTCAATTGCGGGGCTATCGAGGGCCCTGAAAGCAAACAATTTCAAGGAAGAAAGAGACCCGCATGTGGAGTACGCTTTGCAGGCGTATGAGAAGTCCCTACAGCACTTCCGTGTTTTCGTCGCTTCGAACAGCACACACGATCCGCGAATGCTGCTCATGGCTGGATTATTGATCTACTGCTTTGAATGTCTGCAAGGAAACATGGAGAACGCCATTCAACAGATCAAATCGATGATGTCTGTTTTTAAAAGCATGCGCCACATGAAACAACTCGACTACAGCCATCTCACCCGCAAAGGTTCTTTCGAGGACGAACTGGTGTCCGAAATCGCTCGCTTGGACGGGCAACTCCTCGGACGTGTCTACGACCCAGACATCGGCAACACGACGATCATCGGCATCAAACACGGGCACGTCTGGGACTCCTACACGATTCCCGAAAAATTCACGGATATCCGCACCGCGCGGCGTTTCCTCGAGCACATCCAGCACCTCAGCCGGCCCGACGTCGTGCACGACGAGAAGGCGCAGCCCCTCCCCGTCCCCACCCAAGGCCCCGAGATCTCGCGCGGCGAAGGACACATCCGCATCATGCGCGCGAGTCTTGCAAAGTGGTGGTCTAGCTTCAAACCGATTTATGACTTCACGCGCACCCCGGAAGGAGACGACAATTTTGTCCCTGCTGCGACACTGAGGATTACGGCGCTGTCGACGAGTCTGATTCTGCAGACGAATATGACGATGGACCCACGGCAGGCGACGGAGAATTGGGCGGATGCGAGCATGCTGCTGATGGAGAGGGGGCCGGATCTGTTTGAGAGTACGGCAAAGGAGATATTGGATTTGTCGCGGAAGGTTGTGGGGCATCGGAGGTTTGTGAAAGGGTTTGTGTTTGCGACGGGAATTATGAGCCCGTTGTGGATAGTACTCATTACGGCATGCAAGAGGGAGCTTTTGGTTGATATTGTTGAGCTTTTCAAGGGGATGGTTCCTCGGAGAGAGGGGTACTGGAACAGTGTTCCGCTGCTTGAGACAGCGAAGGAGGTGCTCGCGAAGCGGGATGCGGACGGGTGGTGACACGATGGCTCATGATATGAAGGCTTGATTTTGTGGAACAAAGATTTTGCCAATGTGCGAATGAGGAGGTGGTCAATGTAGTCACTTAGAAGTCCAAAGGGGGCTCGGACTGAAGGAGCAGTAAACGACGTCTCAGTTCTCCAGAATATCTGCGCTCCAACACAGCGAAATTCGCAAAACCAGAATAAACTATATGAAAGCTATACCTTTTTTGATATTCTTCTGTCTTTTGGCTGAACATTGCTACAAAGTTTGAGACTGCGTGCAGCAAAATGTACTACAGGTTATCTGGTCACGTGCCGTTACATATTTCCGCTGGAAAGAGCAGTGCAGCGTAGCAATCTTATCAATGTTGCTAAGTCTCCCTTCAGTGACCTCTGAACCTCATATCTCTCCCTGACAACCCTGCAACTCTTGCTGGTAGGATACAAATGGAAACTTTCCCTAAATATTGATGGTCATCTACTAAGATATGACTCGGCTGTTTGAATAGAGTATCAGTGTGCCCCTGCCCTGCAGACCCCTGCGGACCCCCCTATTCAGGTCGCGTAGCATTCCTAAACCAGGATCGTCTGCCCAAATAGTAATTCTCGTGTACAGCTGGAGGCTAACTCTCTTTTTTATATATGCTAGCACCATTCCGGGGCAGCCCTAGAAGAGTGCTTATATGATTGAGAAATTTTATTCCCTTCTAGCCCCTTCCCCCTCTGTTAAGAAGGCCAGTTTTATAATTTTGTCGTGAAATAAGGCTTTCTTTTCGGCTATGTTTCAGCCCCCAGCAGGCGCACGTAAGAGTAGCAAGAAGCACGTCCATCGGAAGCGCATTGAGGACATACCAGGCCAAGGGAACCACAATGGAAAGCCTCTTCTTCATCGTTTGGTCTGATATAGGCAAGACATTCTACGCCTGGCGCGGCTGGGAGGCATTCCCATCATCAGATATTTGCCTCCCTCCAAAATCTAGATATCGCCGACTCCAGTGTCTTCCGACCTGCCCAAAGCCAAATTATTTTACGCTTCGCACCTCGAATCATTATGGAGTACAGACGAAAAAGGCTCGCAGAAGGCTCTTTTCACTCACCCAGCATCCTCTCCACTAGCCATCTCTCCTCTCCCAGATTTTCACACGATCTCGTGGTACCACGCTCGCGAAAATTTCATCGGCACCAAACTGGACGGCAAAACCGCCAAAAGTCAAAGGCTGGCCCACCCGACTAGCGTGCTTGGTGCTACTGGACGCACAAGTGGTATATCTCCAACAGAGAACCCAGCAGAGACAACACCCTGCACATTCTGCGCCTTGCAGTCGAGGACGCGGATTCAGTACATGAGCTGCTCCCTCAGATAAATGGTACCGCGATGTACGACTCCAATGAGAGCGGCTCTTATGGTGGCTCTTCCATTGAGCATGGCTCTCGTGAGAACGGACGCACGCATGGCCAACCAGGGAACAAATGGATGTGAAGTCTATTGAGACATTGTTGCGGGCGGCGCCAGTGCACGTGGACCTATGGAAGATGGAGAGTGTGGAGTTTTGGAACCCGACGCCTGAGACGGTGGAGGCGGAGGTCGTAGATCAAGACAAGGAAGCATTTCAAGCATGAGTTAGTTCGGATCAGAGGAGGATACGGCGAAAATCGAATGGTTCGGGAATGAAAAGCATGTGTGGTGCTGATTGAAGCCGGATAGGCTGTGATGACCTTGCTTATATAAAGAGGTTGGTATAGGGGTGAAGGGGCTATAATCACTTATAGATATACCCTACCTAAAAGAGCTAGAAGGACAGTGCAAGCAATTAGTTCAGACCGAGACTCCTTCCTTTTATTTCTAGACTACACGTGTAAGGCCTTATTCTCAAGGGCAAGATGCTGCCTCTAATCCGAGATCACGCCTGCCTGACGACTTGTTGCGACCACTGGGTAAACCTCCTGAATTAGCCAAAGCAAAGTCGCATTTTCAAAGGATGAGCCTTGGGCGTGTGCTGCTTATCTACGACCTGGCCCCACCACACGTTCTCGAAACCCTTCGCGTCCTGCTCAGCCCATACTTCTTCGAGCAGTGGTATTGTGCTGCGGAACATGTGATACCTAGTCCTCTCGTCCCAAATAGAGCAGAATTTTACAATCTCCGATTGCGTTGATCGATCTCGCAACTCGCAGCCTGCAAAGAAAAGCGGCAACAATGCCTGCCTGGATATCATGTTCGCGTCGCGACACGACACTACGTGGTCCACAATGACCCTTGCGCGGTACAGGATACGCACCGGGACGCTACTTCCAGGTTCCCACTGAAAAGCCCTGAATATGTAAAGAAGAAGGCCATTTCTCCATGCTTCAGAGCAGTGCATGATATCCTGATCTTGGTGCATGCAGTCTTCATCTTGGAAAGCTGTCGCGGCGGGAATGTGACGCCAGAACTCAAGCAACTGCTCAATTTCCGAGATGGGAGTGTCGTCGAATGCGAAGTCCAGCGTCAAGGACGATTTCTGCCTCTCTGCGCTGAGGCGCGCCACCTTCATTACAATCTTTGCGAGACTCGTTGGACACCCGCATAACCCAAAAAAATCCCACTCCCGTTTATGTTGGTTCGATAGTACGGCATCGAAGTATGCGTAAGGGAACACGCAGTCTTCCCTGGACAGGAGACTGGTTATAGCATCCCACCTGGCAAGTTAGCTAGAACTCAGAGACGATTAGAAAGTCGGCTTTACGTACCAAGTGAGTATTCCTATCTGAGCCTCGACCCTAGAGGACATGGCTAATGTTTTGATACCACCGCAAGTTTCAATGAGACCGTATGCTACCATGAGATGTGTGCTCCAATTTCCGAGGATAGACTGAGTTTCCTAGTATTCACCATCAGTCTGGACTTAGTCCGAGGCACACGGAGACTTTACTAACATCTAACGAGAACAGAATTATGATCGTGTCAAGCACGTAATACATAGTTTCCGCATCACTGGATGCGTTGAGACTCTGACGAAGCAGTTGGAGTGCTGTATGGCGATGACTCAGGGTTGAGGTACTGTTGATGTGATGACCCGCTAAGGCCATCACAGCGTGGACTAGGAAAGTCGGTTCCGGGTCGACGTCTGTGCGGTATCGAAACGGGTTTATCCGAAGCTGGAACGTTAATGGGATGGTGCAAAACTCCATGTTGTCTAAAAGTTGTTAGTCAGAGTTGGGAAGAGAGAATGTGTACACAAAATGCATACATCTGTTGAGTATCGGCCTAAACCGTTGAGTAAGGCTACTGTACTCTATAGTCGGTGGTATAGATGTGAAAAGAGGTAATGGAATGTTGGTCAAAGCCGAAACCGCCGCGGTACTTGGCCCTGAACCAGCAAAATTATGCTCACTGGTGGTGGGCTCGGGTAAACGGAAGGATGTAGATTGGCCTTCGCTGTTACACGAGTTCAGGCGAGGTTCGTTCGTACCTTCGATTGTCTCTAAATCAGGAAGTCCTTCGCTTCTGGTCGAAGATTCGTCATTCAAGGTCTCGAGTGAGGGATCGAATGGAGGTTCATTTTCCTCGGCAGCTCCGCTTTGGAATGGGGCTATGTGTGTTGCTACTATAATTGAATCCTCCTTCGAAGGGTCAGAGAGAAACCCTGAATGCGTATAGGTGGTGACTGATGAGGAACGTTTTGCGCGATGCTCTCTCTGGGGATGCTCCTCGACGAACTCGAATCCCTGTTGTCTGTTTCTGCGTGATGCTGGCCTTTTCGCGGGTTTCCTTAACAAGGAAAATCCCGGCTGCCAGGATAGCTGCTTTTCAGGCATCACTAGGTGTTAGATATCCGATGTATCATAATGTTCGGATTGAGGTTGTCGATGTGGAAGATAGAGAAAAGTATGGCTGGGTGTTAGTGAGCCACGCTTACCATCACTAACTCGGCTCAAAGACTAAATCTAAATTAACCCTAGCGTTGGCGGGCCGTGGCGGGCCTTGGCATTCCAGTAACTAGTTTTGGCTTCCTGCCTAATCCGTTCAGTTACTGTTTTTGTCGTCCCCACTAAGCGACTAGGCCAGTCATTGGCTTTCGCTGGATCGCTGCACGTGATTTAAATAACCCATCCCCAATTGGAATCATGAAGTATCCTTTACCTCCGCAATTCGTTTATGTAGTATGTTATTTGTGTCGTCTTAAATAGTTCCTGGGAGACCGCATAGCAGTTTCTATACTTCTTTCCCAACCTCTTCTCCTCACTAGTTGCCATGACTTCCGCCGTCGCGACGGCCGCCGGTGTGCCATGCTCAGCGAGTTCGCATCGAGAGGACCGAATGACAATAGATGCCTCTACAAATCGCTTTGGAAACGTACTTGTTGTGATGGACAACTTCAAGAAAACTGATCAGTCGGCTCCATACCCTCTTACTGAAGGTTGGCACGCGCGCCTGCGAGCTATTAAACTAGCTCCGACTAATTGTGCAACAAAGATGTTATGGTTGTTAACTGGGATGGACCAGACGACCCACAAGATCCATTTAATTGGTCTGTACAGAAGAAATGGTGGACAGTTGGACTTGGTCTTCTCGCGAGCTTCATTTGTTCTGTGAACGGCACTATCCTCTCGGTTGCTCACAAGACAATTTCTGGGAAATTCGGGATTTCTGATGAGCCATTCCCTAATTCCTATTGGATCACCACCTCCTGGGGAGTAGGAGCCGCAATTTTCCCTCATATCCTGTTTCCTCTTATGGAGGACTGGGGAGTTCGACCCGTGGTTCTCAGTACCTATTTCTGCTTCATGTGCCTTCTCATTCCAATTGGTCTGGCCCAAAACTTCGCAACACTCGTCGCGGTTCGGTTTTTTTCCGGCGGTTGTGTTCCACTCATGAGCGATGCCGTCGCCAGCATCACATCGAATGTGTTCCACGGAGATCGAGTCAGGAGTGTACCAGTATGTCTTTACGTTGTGGTATATCTTGCTGCAACAAGTTTAGGTCCAGTGATCTGTGCCTCAATACTTCAATTTTTGGATTGGCGTTGGATTGGATATATCGAATTGATTTTCACTGCCGCCATTTCCCCCATACTTTTCATCGGTCTGAACGAAACTCGTGGTTTGGCTATCCTGCGAGCAAATGCCAAACGAATGCGCAAAGAAGGAAAGAAGGCATCCACTGCGGAAGAGTCTGATGATGTAACTTTGCATCATGTCTTTCTTAAGAGCGTGCAACGACCAATCTGTTTGCTCTTCACGGAGTCGGTGGTCTTTGTCGCTACCATTTGGGCTGCCTTCAGCCTTGGAACCATCTACCTATTCACTCAGTCTGTCGAAGAGGTATATGGACAACTTTACGGTTGGAATGCTGTTCAAGCGGGATACGTCCAAAGTGCTATTGTCATCGGCGAGATCCTCGGAGCCGGCCTTTCCCTCTCCACCAACCACTGGTATCACGCTTCTGCTGCTCGAAACACCGAAGTCCCGGGCACTCCTATCCCTGAGGCTCGGCTCTATCCAGCCATTATTGGAGGATTTTTCGGCGTTACTGGCGGAATGTTTGTGTATGGTTGGGCCGCATACCCCAATATACATTGGATGGTAGTCACCGTCGGCTTGAATATGGTGGGGTTTGGAACTACTGCTGTCGTGGTTAGCATTGCAAACTATCTCGTCGATGCATACAGCAAGTACGCCGCGAGCGCTCTTGCGGCTGTTGGCTTGGTCGAGAACGCATCCATTGCGTTTCTTCCTCTTGCTGCATCAGCCATGTACACCAACCTCGGATTTCACTGGGCTAGCACACTACCCGGATTCGTGTCTTTAATACTCGTTGCTACTCCATTCTTAGTCATCAAATGGGGCAAAGAGATCAGAGCTCACAGTCCATTCATGAAAGAGGCCATTGTAGTCCGGCAAAGGGATTTGGGCGTTATTGCCAGTGTGTGATGGCGACCAGCTGCACTTCTAATAGTTATAGAAATTGCTTTCAATGGCACTAGATTAGCTTCACCTTATACATAGTGTGACACCTCTCCATGTCGAATATTAATAGACAATAGATTTTCTTGCGTCTCAGTTTAGTCATCACAGATACTAAATCATGAAATATGCAGTTTGAAAGATTACTTAGTGCTCTCAACAACATAGCCTGCCCTGTAAGCATGCATGAGGTACTTCGGCTGGGATATCTAGATGTATGTTAGAATGTCTTCCGGAAAGAAGAAGGTTAAGGGCTGTACAAGCCCTTTCTAAGCCTCTCCACTATATATCACGGACACTACGAACCCGGCATTATGTTTGCTGTGCCTTTTGAAATTACCTCGCTATCTAGGGCCTATTAACAATCTGCGGCCCAATTATGACCTAGGCGCGCGGAGTTGGGTGCCTGACCAACTTGCGTTCGCTCACTCGAGGCCGAGACAAGTTAGTCACAGGATCATTTACTTCCATGGCGTATTATGCATTATGCAGAGCCGGCATAGTGAATTTTCTCGCACCGAGACGTCCATATCTCCGTAATATCCAATATGCTGATTCTTCTAGATATCTATTATACCATAACTCCATCGAGAATATCACGGCGTCTATGTCTAGATTTCCCTCCCAATGAATTGCACTATCCCACGTCGTCCCAGTTCATGTTGCATCACTCATATTTATTTCGCTAGCACTGATCTATTCACACCATTGCTCTTTGACTACGACAGCGACGATTGTCTTGCATAGGTAGTCAACGGGTTGTACAACAGAGAGACCACCGCCTAGGGGCGGGAAATTGCCCATTTGAAGACTTCCTGACCAAGGTAATCGCTCAGCGGCCGTATCCAATCAATGAGGGCGCCTGCGTGGCGGATGAAATCGACACGGTCGGCCAGATGGTGAAGATCTTCCTCGCTCACTCTGAGGAGGGGCTTTGATGCGTTGCCAATCACCGTATCGAGCAGCCGAGCAAAGGAGGGCTTCCAGAGGTCGTAGCTAGCCAGGATTGCTCCCAGCTGTTCGCCGTGGTCAGCCTCCCTGGCACGTACAAGACAATAGACGACAATGCCGAGCCCGAAGAGCTCGTAGAGGATGGCCGCTAATACACTGACACCATAGTGTCGGAAAATAGGCTGACTAAGCACCACACCCCACCAAACTGACACCCTACGCATTTGCCTAGCTCACTAAGTTACAGTACTCGTATCACTAAATTACAGCGCTCGCACTACTAAATTATAGCGCCCACATCGCTAACCTACAGCGCTCACACAGCTAAGCTATAGTACTCACATCGCTAAGTTATAGCGCTCATACTGCAAGCTTTTACACCACCCTTAATAGGAGGGGGAAGCGGGGAGGTGCCAGTAAGAGTAATAGAGAGGCTAATACAGATAGTGTAATATCCATAATTGTAATATAACTTAGCTATGCGCGCATTAATTGCTAACAGATTTACAGTGGGTGTTGATGCGCGAGGCGAAATGATTTTGGTGGGGTGTGGTGGTGTCAGGTTTTGGTGGGGTACGGTGCTTAGTCAGCCTATTTTCCGACACTATGGAGTCAGTGTATTGGCGGCTATAGGGGTGAGCCCCGCTGTCAAACTTACCCAATTCACCACACTCCGAGAACCTCCCAAATCACTTCAAACAACTTTCACATCACGATTTTATCAACTACTCAATTGTGCAGCCGTAAGCCACTTATTCTCATATTCTCCCCACACTAATCCCCCAGATGATTCTCCCCGGCCGCAATGTCCTTTTCCAAAAGATCCTCCGCAGCGTCCGCTCCCCATCCATCCAAGTGCAACCCTGCGGCATAGATCTCACACTCAAGTCCGTCCTTACCTGGACCTCTACTGGAGCACTAGACTTCTCGAATGCCCGGCGGAAGACGGCGGAGACGGAAGCGCTGCCTTTCCTCGATTCGGTCGAGGGGGTCAAGTCACCACTCCCCTTAATTCACCCTTCATCTCAAGCTCATGATCCCCCAAACTCGGGATTCATAGATCTCCATCTTGGCTCTTACTTGGTAGAATTCAATGAAACAGTTGACGTACCGTTGGATCTTATGGGCCAAATATTCGTTCGCAGCAGCTTATTCCGGTCTGGTGCTTTAGTGCATGCAGGTGTGATGGATAGTGGGTATCGTGGCGCTGTTGGTGCGCTGCTTCAGGTTGTGAACCCCCATGGTTTGCGACTTTGGAAAGATGCGAGGCTTGCGCAAATTGTGTTCCACCACATGACAGAACAAACTGAGGGATATAAGGGCATTTATCAGGGTCGAGAGGGGATGTGATGGTTCTGCAGTATTTTCTTTTATCCAATGAAACAGCTATGCTAGTACGCGCAAAAATTCCAAACCTCGGCCTTACTTTAAACTTCACGGTTCATTCTTCCTTGAGCAGCAGCTGCTGGAGCTGGCGATCACAGATAGGATCTGGAAGCCTCATCTTAAAACAACGAATGAGAATCTGCTTCCAGTTTCGGATTTCGGCTAAGTGGTTCTAAAGCGCTTTGTAACTCTTTTGAGGTACCACAAAAGTCTCAGGAGGGTATTGGCAGAAAACATCAACCTTGCACGGTTCGTGAGACCGTAGGTATTCTCTCAGTGGCCCCTTTCTGTAGGTTATGCTTGATGCGTCCGTACATGGGGGGACGAGGAAGTGCGGCACGCAACTTCCGCAGGTATCATTTTTGCGACCAAGATTGAGACGAAAGAGGACTCTCAGGTAGAAGTCTAGTAACAGGTCACTGGGATAAACCGTCACTGCCCAGATAATTCAATGGCAATAGAAGCCGTTTTTTTCTGATCTGGCTTTCACTAAGGTGCTCGTATGACTTAAATAGTTATGCAGGCTTTGCTCTTCGTTCGTGCTCCTCGATGCCGCTTTCAGTCAGATCGAGATCCTTACTTAACTATACACTGGTTTTGGATTTAGTGGTGAGTTTCCAGATCGAGACCAAAAGGATCTCGATACCGTGTTGCATCTTGCAATCTTGAGAGTTTGGCTCAAGCTTCACCTCTTCCTCTTCTCAAGTCGGATTCGAAATTAGCAAAGGCACTGGCTTCTCAGATCCTCAATTGCAGCCAACGGGGGCAGAATCTCTGGCCTGATAGCGCTCACGGCCATTGGCCGAGTTGGTCGACACGTCGCAAGAGGCAAGAATTCCATGTGATATGCCAGTGAAAGTACAGTGTGTTTAATAGAGACAGAATTTTAAAATTATTTACTCACCTCATCTCCTTGAAGGCACACAACAAATATCATCGTTCGAAGGTGGCGAACAGGGCTAGAAAAGGATCCGAAAATCATTCAACGCGGGTGAGTCTCTCTTGATCTTCTATTAATTTCTTCACAGAAGCTGTGGTCCTTACTAGCAAAGAACAAAATGAAGGACAAATTCTCCAAGCCAAGTTGGACTATGTCAGACAGTTCCTTTATGAAAGTTCCTTCTATTTGCAAAAGAATTTACTAAGCCTCACAACCACCAGAGAAAATTCTCTCGCAGCGAAATCATCTCCGCTTGTTCGTCAACACAAGAAGCCCGAAAGCCTGGCCGTGGCATCAATGGCATCAATGGCATCAAGGGCCTCAAGTTCAGCTGGCTCGATGTCGGCAATTTTTGAGTCTGCTCTCTAAGCTTCGCGGTGCTTTCTGAAGTCCTGCTAACTTTCAACAGAGAATGCGATCTTGCCTATGCGAAAGGTCACATCAATTCTTGGCCGCCGGACTATGAATACGAGGCTCTACTTCGTAGTGGACTTCACAAACGCTCGGCTTCATGGAGATATCCCCCATGGCCAGGGTCTGCCAATCCCCGATTGCCCAGAACTTGCAAAGGAGATCTATGCAGAACCAAATGGGGAAAACATTGACGAAGTCATCAAGACGTTGATTCAAGAGACTGACTTTGCACATCTCCTTCCCTCCACAGTTGAGCATAGCTTGTTCAAGAAACGATTTGTGGAGAGGATTAAATACCATTCTTAAGTATTTCTGGCTAAAGGCCTTATTAAGCGGATCAAAGGGCAACTGAAATGAACGACAGCTTTTCAAGCAGTTTTTGGGAAATCTGAAGAATGACCTGTGAACCAGGAGACAATATTCTAGACTAAGCTGGAAAAAATATTGTGAGAAATATCCCAGAATCAAAGTCTAACGCGTATTGTAATAGGTGAACTCAGAAGACTTCTCGAGTGTTACCTCAACAGGTCGGAACGACTACTCGACATTCGATTCAGATGATGACCAACAATTGCCTCAATGCAAGTGACGGAGGACACACCTGAGAGTCTTAAAATCCACCAGTCCTTTAAGCCAGACTCGAAAAATGAGCAATGATCTCAGCAATGGAAACAACTCCGAGGAAGAGCCTATTAGCCTATTGAAGTATTTGTTGCTAAATTAGATAAGGTACTCGTCATTGTGCTCCATTCAATTGTACCACTAACATTACAAAAGGTCTTACCAGAACGGCCCCCGGGGCCTGAAAGCGCACTTCTACAACCAAGGACTTCGAGTTTCGCAAGGTCCGGTTCTCTAATGACCCCTCCATCTCCTTCCCGGCAATATTTCCCCGCCTCTTCCGCCCCACCAATGACCAACCTGCTCAAACTCCAGCCAGAGGGGTGAATGCGCCAACAGCACAGATTCAACCGACGCAAAACCCCCAAATTACCCTTGTTCTGCCAGGTAAATGGGGTAATCTGGACCTCGACGATCTCCCCCCAGCATCGATTTTGAGAGACTCCAATCTTGTCATGTCCTTCAACTTCTTCGCCCATAGCACCGGCCTCTCAAATTCAATCATTCGAATGCCAAACCTTCAGACACTCCTTTGCAGGAAATAGTGTGAAGGTTATTCATGCAAATGATGGCAATGAGGCTTGGGAAGCATTCAAGAGAAATCTCAAAAGAGCTTTCGTCTATTCTAGGAGTAAGTTCCCTGCCAAGGAGGAGTTCGATATCTGGGTTGAGAGGGGTGATACCAAGGGAGAGGTTGCAGGGGACGACAACGGTGGGCTGTGACTAATTCAAGAAAATGGCTAGTTTGATGAGCAGAACAGACAATTTGATAATTCGTATCTTTGAGTTCGATGATCCGATATTGACCTTTAATTCAAGAGACGGAGAGCTCACTGGAAGGCATGAAGTGAAGCTAGATTGTGCATTGAATTTGTGCTACTCGGGAGATTCGAAGTTCCGTTCCGGATACTAAAAGCCTGACCTTGACGCGGACTTGCCAGCCAGTTAGCTGTGGGGCGCTTCGAGCCTGTTGAAACTATTAGGAAACCTAATTTAGCCAACGCCACTCATCTTGCCACGTTGGGACTTGGGAGTAATTTTTGATGCCGAGGTTCATGAATGCAAGGTCTAAAGGGCCAACAGGGTGTCAAGAATGATTGCCAAAGAAACCAGGACATTCCATTTTCTGGGAAGAATTAATTCGTCATTAGGTCTCTTGGTACTCAACACTGCAGTTGAAGACATCTTTGCGAACAGTTTACATTGTCCAGCAAGTCATGGTTCATTTCTTGGTAAATTCTATTTGTGAGCACTCGCCGTATTCTGTAGGTCTTCTCTTGTTCACTCCAACTTCACCATCACATCCTTGCACGAGCCCAGGCTGTGGTATTTGGTCCACGCAGCGGCAGCCTTCGGCTCCTTCATAGCAGCTCCAGCTTCCTATGTGTCACGTCAGTATATGCCACTAACCAGAAATATCAATACTAACCTCCAAACTATCCCACCCCACGAGTCCTAACCCAACATGTTCCCCCTCGCCCACACTCACACCGCCCCAAGACTCCTTCCCGAGTATACCCATCAACTCCTCCCACGCCTTTCTCACCTCCTCATGTTTGCTCTCATCACTGATCGTGATGCGTGAGAACTGTGTGAAGGCCTTTGGCGCTGCACCCTTGGGGAAGTCCGCGACTTTGAACATGCCAACGAGCGGTGGACCGGCAGCTGTTGCTTCGTATTTTGCTTTTTGTGCCTGTGCCCATTCAGATGTTTTTAATGCTTTCGCGTCTTCGAGTGTTGCAAATGCTGGGACGAGTTAGCCAATCCGCAAATTCGGCAGGGACGAAAGACGTACCCATTGTTTGCAGGAACTTGAAATCAGTCACTAGAGCTCCATCCTGAGCAACGATCTGTCCCCCGGATACGCCGAGAACAAACGGGAGATCTTTCATTTCTTTCGAAATGGTGCCCCAGGAGCCTAGAAAAGCGTCTTTGTGCTCATTGGTGACTTGTGGAATGATAACTGTCATGTAAGGCATTTTGATGGAAGTCGATTGAGTAGGCTGCGATTTGCAAAATGAAAGGTCGTTCTTAGGAAGTGAGGCTTTTGGAACTGATTGAGATGAGATGAAAATCAATTTCTCAGCGGAGCAACTTACTTATATATATACTCAAAAATCATCTTATATGAGCTCTTTGCATGAGGTTCAAGGGCTTCAGAAGCTAGGATACGAGCTCGGATTCCTTGCGTTGTCATTCGTTCGGGATCACTTCCGAGGACTGTGCATAAGGATATGTACGCCTCGGATATTATTTTGAAACAAGCGGACCTCGGATTCTGGTCGCCCCATCGGTTTTGCTTGATCTGTGACGGGCGGAAACCGGGACACGTTCGCATTCACAATTATTATGAACAATTGTCTTCTAAATACGAGGAATCGGAATGGTTCTGGTGGCCTGATTTATGAAACTATGCGAAGTCTGCAGGGAGTTGCCAAGGCTCGTATGCACAGACTCCAGAGAACCCGCCGTAGTATATATATTTCCATAGAGGTACTGACTATAATTTTGAGTGACGCTGATAAACTCTTCCAATCTTTCTTGGGCCTTGCTGAGCTTTGCAATTGCTGACTTTCCTTGAACATTGGTTGTGGAGAGGGCCAGTGTGGAGAGGCTGTCGGGAATCTCCTACATCCGAGCCGACTTTGTTAAGTTTAGAAATTCAGTTGTAGTAGTATGGCATGATAGGTAGAAGTGGACTGCTTGGCGAAATAAAGTAAGAATGCTTGAGAGCCTGAAAGGGGGCGGGGTAATCCCCGTTCGCTAAAGTAGTGGAGCTAACCTTGGCTGGCCTCAGAGCCCGACCTACTGTAATCAGGGGCAATGGTGCAATTTACTTTGGATTGAGCGTATGTCTTAACTGCAAAGACTTCACAGGCATGCTCTAATCCAAATAAAAGAGATCATCTATGGCGAAGATCCTCTTGTATCCGGCCAAAAACATGCGATTCAACTATATGTATGCCCTAGGCCGAAACTAGACCACTTGTCTACTCGGGGCTGTGCTTCTTGGTATCCCATAGAACCCATATTGTCTTGTGCTGGGACTCTAGAACGAAAAGAACCGCCTTCGCTACAATAGACGTTGTAAAGAGGCGGCAATAAGTTGTCTCATACAAGCCAGCACGGGCAAGCCAGAGTGTCTGTGTTTGGGTGACGTCGAATAGGATACTGAGGAACAGATAGCCGTTCAGCAATCGAGGGTAATGGTGATCGAAAATACTCCAATGATGAGAGAATAATAATGCAAAGAGTTGAAACAAACGCCGCCGCTGTGAAAGCTATCAACCCCCTCGAAGCATCGAATTTGGTGCTGTGTAGAAGAAGTGAGTAGTATACAACTGTAATAGCCTGTGTAATTAAGAGTTAAACTCAGTCGAAAGGAAAATTTGGACCAAAGCAAGTATCGTACCAGTTTCAGGGCCAAGTCCATGAGGCCTTCCCCATTCGAGGTCACTGAGCAAGACGACTCTGAACTAGGCAATTGCAATGAGGCGAAAACAAGGATAGGGAACGATATAAGCTACACAGAACCGCAAACATCCCGAAAGTGAGTCCATGAGAGATAAAATCTTGGGGCCTCGAATCGAGTCTCGAACGCCATCTTATGGAAGGCCTCACCCATCCCCCATTGCCATAGTCCCTCTCACGAAATGGCACAGGCCTACACCCGCCAGGCACTAATGCGAGTCTGCGACTGAGAGGCGCTTGCAACTCTTGCCATTGAAATATCTCGATTTAGTGTGACGCCTAGATGTTTGTTGCCAAGGTCCACTACTTTTCTAATCCAGATTTGGTCTCCATCTTGCAGAGGGATGTGAACTCGGAGAGGATGAGGGAATCTTCCACCATGTGAAGAGTTCGCTCCTGATAATCCTTAATTTGGTTGCCGCAATAGGCGCGATTATAGGGTAAAACCTCCCCATTAGAAATAGGGATCCCAATGTCGCTCTCTGAAGATCATATGGCACACTAGCCGGGGTGTCAAAGAGCTGACAGGATGACACTATCAATATTCTGTCATCCCTCAGACCCGTTCATGCCTGTGTCTGGTAACCATTCGCTCTATGGACCCACCCTTGGAAGGGTACCAGGGAAATGTCCAGAGGTCCTGGAGGAATGAGGCTTCCGATTCATCAGCATTTCAAATCTCAACACTCAGGGTTTCCTGTCCTCGCCTGCTGAGTACTGTAATGAACGCATTGACTTTGGATTTCATTGTAAAAAATTGGGGCAATGCAGGGATGTTAGATAAATATGTTTCGGAGCAAGGTATTGGATATAAATTTGGTGGCGGAAGAAGAAACAAAGAAAGAAAGAAATGAAAGAAAGAAAGAAAGTTTACGTACGGAGTACGAGTTCTGAGTTCCATAGGCTCGCTTCGCCACTACGCTAAGCCCCGCCATTGATGACTAAGTTTCCCCTGATCTCCACCAGCTCCTCCTTTCCTGTTTGCAATCTCTATTCCTTTTCAACCTCCTCAAAAGATCATCCTTGACCTCAGAACATCCATCCTGCCTTTCCATATATTCTACGATGGATTTGCAGGAGCTCGTCCGAACCTTCAACAAGCTTCCACGATCTCCGAAAACCCCATCTGGTCTTTTGGACGATCACTGGCACATCGCAATCCGGCATGTTCCCCTCGAGCCCCCGGGTGACTTGCTTCATCTCGTGAATCCAGGAAGTCGATACACCCACTCTGAAGGCCCTGCTCAAATTCTACCCGTCGAGCCTGCAACCTCTCGGGCTGATGTCGTGCTTCCGATGCTTCTGAGGTCGTTTGTCAACAACATGGGTGAACGTGATCCACGTGTTACGCCACGTGGACCATGGAGTTGGGGAACTGGAGACGAAAAACTAGCGAAGGCGCTGGAGGAAAAGCTCAAGGCTGCCGGAGTTCGCAATGAGCTGTGCATGATCAAGGTTGGAGACGCGAAGGACATGGTGATTGAGGAAGAAGTATGGGCCCGTGTTTGCGATGGGTTGAAATTGCTGGCGGCGCCTAAGTGCAGTCAATGCAAAAATCCTCCTTCAAGTGATGGGAGCTCCAGGTCTGCAGCCGATGCAGGAAGGTCCAATACTGCTCGAGAGACTGTCAGAAAGCGGACTGGAAGGAGCACAAGGTCATCTGCAAGTATCTCGCCAAAGACCCATCAATTGGCGCACTGGATTACTACCAAAATTTTGCGCCGCACTTTCCTGAAGCGCAAGAGTTGGCTGACGAAATTGGGCTTTCTCTCCCAGGACAAGGTAGCAGCTCGCACGGCCTCAGGTATACCGACCCATTTTGTCGAAGGGCACTCGCTTCGTGGCATGGCAACTGACTGACTACTGTTCTAGTGCTCCTATTCGCCGACTGGTGATTACGGGGAAAGATTGGCCAGAGAATATTATGAAGCTGCTTGGACGGGGTGACAGAGATATGGTTGACAGTATTCACAAGGACACACGTATCGAAATCCTCCTCAGATCTCCACCAGGGTCTCCGAACTATGCTATGGCGGCGCAGCTTAAGTTGGACGAAAATTGCCCGCTGTGGACACCTCGGGAAGCTTCAACAGGTGAGGAAGCGGAGCTCAGAAAGATCAGGGACATGCAGGGACATATCAGGCGTCATATGGGCTCTCGTAGCATGAGCAGCATCACTACTCAGGATATGCAAACTGTTCTGACTGCTAATTTTGCAGCAACTTGGAGCCAAGAACTTCCATACTATCAGTATGCTGTCAATTCGATGGATCAGGGCGTCCGAACCTGAGCAGAGCATATTCAGATGAGGGAGGAAAATAGTGCTGGCTGTGAAGCATTGCTAAGCTAGAGCATTAACACCACGGTCACAGAAAGCTGTCAATGAGACACGCACAAATTGTCAATGCCCCACTTGATTCATCTGATGTGGAGGACAGTTACTGCATCCTTTTAACTGCTATGTACTGTACCTTCAGTGGATTCATGGAAAACAATAGGGGGATAAGGAAGCGCCTTCTCCCGCAAACCCTTCGCATGCATTGTCCTCTCCACTGATGAATATGACCTTCCATATTCAGGACTGAAAACACTGGTCCGTTCTCTGGATCACGCTGAATGCGGTTCAATTGCTTCCCAAGCTTGTCCATATTCAGGCAATGCATTTATCATGGCTCCACGAATTGGATGTGTTGCGACTTGCGTACCTGGATTGCCAAGCGTCTTAGTGTCAATCATGGCCTGGAAAATATAGAGGAGGTTACTTAGTACCTGGAATCGGGGCACCGGAAAGAAACCTTAGTGCCGGCTGAGCGGCTTCTTCTGTGAGATGTATGATTAAGGCCGTAAGATTCTGGCTTAGAACATTACAAGTATCTTTGAATTCGATGAAATGGGATTCAAGATTTGTTCTTGAGAAATTTTTGAGCTTGGAGTTTGTCTCCCGGTTAACGATCAATTGAGGGCAGTCGTCTAATGTTGGTTTCGACGATGACACACGGGTAGGAGGAACATTGTTCCCCTGTGGTGTTAATTTCACGTTCTCGTTCCCTCACCTTGGCGTCGTTAAAGGTACATAGACTCGGGATTAATTTTCCCTTTCGCTGGTTCTGTTTTAGTCTACGCACGTGAGCAACTGCTGCTTTAACCTGAGCCGAGGGTGAGCATGCCGGAGCAGAGCCCCAGCAGAGCCTGAGCCAGCCTGCGCATCATAATATAGAACCCACTTTGGCCTCCTCTGTGCCCCGGCTATAGTTTCCTGGCCGAATTTTGCCTGGGAATCCGTTTCTACTCCTTTACAGGATTCCTGCTGGAGCAATTTTGGATCCCTCTTATCAAAGAAGAATCTCCAAATTCAAATAAGCCTTTTGACATACGCCTTTGATTTGCTGTGATAGTGAGAGCTGCAAGCCGCTGATTACTAAAGCTCTTGCATCGTGAGAGTAGTTGAGTAATTGCGACCTCGACCTCAATGATGACGATAACACGCCACGCGACGTAAGAAGCGACATGTAATCTTAAATATTGCAAGTCAGAGATAAACATTTGGGTTTTCACCCTCTCCCATTCTCCATCGCAGGAATCAACAGAATATTTAACAACCAATGCAAATTCCTCATGCTTCACAAATCCATAAATCTGTGGGACCCTACAAACTTTTGGTTCCTATATTTTACACCCTACCATGAGGCTTGCATCAAAGGGCTTTCTCGCCAGGCGAAGTGGACGTGGCTCAGCCTCGCGCCCAACACACACATCTTTCGCAACATCAATACCTCCATTACTCATGGAACAGCACGACCGTGGAGCTACAGTAGCCAGCTTCAATGTCGATTACCTTCGGAAGTGTCGGGGACATAATAGCGGTCGGGCAGATCGCATGGTCACTTGCTCAGGCGTTGACCGATTCAAAGGGGTCCGCGAAGGAATATCAAGGCCTGATCAAGGAGTTAAGGGCTTTTGAACGAGCTGTATTGCAGGTGAGTTCCCACTCTTGTTTAATTCGTATGATACAAGTATAGGAGTCTGATGTATATGCCACAGATTGTTGCGCTCTGGCAGAACTACGATAGGCCTGATGTGATAACGACGGATGTTACAAAAGATTGGCTGGATACATTGCGCGCTTTTCAAGAGAAGGTTGATAGAAAATATGGCAGATACTTGGCGGGCTCGGGATCTGGGAGTTGGGTGAGGGATGCGTCGAAGAAGGTGCTTTGGTTAAAGGAGAAGGAGGATATTTTGGATTTGAGGAGGAAGTTGAGTTCGGCGAGTGAGACAATTACTATATTGACACTTGCAGCTATGGGGTTTGTTGCTGTCTCTTCCGATAGATTGTGATATTGACCTACGGTAGGAAATCAAATAAATTAGCTGAAGGGGAGATTAAGTTTCGAGTCCGTGTCGTCCACCTAATGTTGGAAGATGCCAAGAAGCGTGCTGAAGAACAGGCTACGCAGCTCAAGGCTATAGATGAGAAGGTTGAAGCACAGTCGAAGACTTCGGATCTTATCTTGAGTAATGTTAAGAGTGGCATTGCATCTCTGTAAGCATCTGGAAGAAGTTAGTCTGAGATTGGAAGTTACTGATCTCTCACACTAGGACACAGGTTTATTCTATGACTATTGATATCAAGAATATACTGTGTCTCTTCCAGAGTCATATAATATTACAGCAATCGACCCCTCGAGGCATTGGGACAGGCTGGCAGTATGATCCCGTGACTTTGGAAGACGCGCTTGGCTTTCGGCATCTCATTCCCTTGGACTTAGTCACGTCTTGGAAAGTAAGTGTGTCTTATACTGAGTCCATTTTTACGTGCTGATTTATAATTCAGATCCTCGATGTGATCTTACTAGAACGCTTTAAAAACCGTCCTGGATACCAGAAAGTCCTCAAGGGCGAATTTGCGATCGAGGAAGGCATCACTGGACGCGATATTAGTCGAGAGAATGAGTTCGCGATGTGCTTTCGTCCCGGCCAGAAGATTGATATGAGTATGATCTTCTCCGACCGCGATACGAACAGCAATTATTGCCCTCGTTGTCGTACCAAATCAGAAGCTTTTGCTGAAGCTAGAACTCAATGGTGAGTCATGTGGAGGAGGGTGGTTATCTCAATTCAGCCGCGAATCGATCAGTCGATCTAACGATAGATGCCCAAACCCGGCTGAACGCCCAGAGGGGTTGAAATTTTTTGAATACGGGGTGGTGGTATCCAGAAACAGAAGCTGATACTTGCCCAGCACCTCTTGCCAGATGTGGTTTCAAAGACTAGTGGAGATTGATGATGGATCTGATCCCGAACCAGTCCCAGAGCCTGCTGAACGACCCACTGTTGTTCGTAACAGCGTCAGACCTAAGAAGGCGAAGGTCGTTGTTTCAACACCAGCAGACTTCCAGAGAGTTCGGTTGATGAGCATATCAAAGCCCAAGGAACAAAAGGCAAAAGAGGAGCCCCGAAAGCGGCCAGTGCTTGACGGATTCCCCCCGGGTTATCAAGCACAGTTCCTGGAGCGTGAATTTAAGAAGAATCCAAAGCCCACAACTCAGATGAAACAGCAATTTGCTGCGGATGTAGGTATTGAGCTTGCAAGAATTACCGTATGTCTACACAGCCTCCAAAGGACAGTAGCAAACTTTACTGATAGTTAGCAGAACTGGTTTCAGATTCGACGGGCCAAACAGAAGCAAGAAAAGAAGCGAAAGAAGTGGGAAGCCGATCTCGGACGCGAATGGACCGAATTTGAAAGAATGCTCGAGGATATGAGTATGGCTTCTTGGGAGGATCATTTCAATGGGAAAATGGCGGAACCCACACAAACCATCATCGACCTACCACCACCAACACCAGCACCTCCGCTCAAAGAACTGCCTTATCCTCCACCACCATCGCCACCTCGCTAGAGCAGCCTCAGAATACAATTTAATGGGCCACACCGCACCTCGAACCTAAGCCCTGAGGCTGCTCTAGCAAGATTGATCGCCAATAAACAAGCCCAAGGACTCTGTTACATCAGTAGCCGACGCTAGAGAAGGGCTACTTAGCTAGCTACCCACCCATAGAGAATAGATCATCTTTCCCTGCCCTTACTCTGGCTTCCGCCATCGCTGGTGCACACCGGGATATCCGTCCCGTAACAGACTCTTACAAGGCGCACCAATCCTTGTCCCTCACTTAGACACACAAGGATTCATAAGATCTCGAAGTGAGAGAAATGCGGACCTGGCTGAACAGGAGCAGCTTGAAGATGACCATGGAGGACATCTCACAGCCTCTAGCGCAAGTTCGCCGATGAAAGAACTCTACGACTCTGCATTTCCTAGCTCACAGTGTAGCAACCGTAGCATCGAGGCGAGCGAGGTATCTTAGGGTCGTCGCCTATCGGCGCAAGCGCGAGCTCTTAACCGTTCGCAAGAAATGGTCGATATCACTCTAATACCATATTTCGCCCTCCCGTCTAGAAACCGGGGAGTGTTGTGCGAATCTTTCAGTGTCTTGCGGACCCCGCGTCGTCGGAATCGAGCCCAAACTCTCACCCTGAACTCGAGTAGCTCTCGCACTTGTCCGAGCAGGCTTCATCTTTGCCTCTGCTACGCGGGACGAATGCACTTGCCTTGCCTTTATGGGGTCATTTCGCAGCGCCACCCCTCTGTCCCGAGTGTTTCCGTGGCTGCTTGACCAACGAGACAATAACCACACTGGCACTCGACAAGAGAATGGTCCCAGACGTTCAAGCCCAGATGGTTAATGTGGCTAGCAGAAAGGGACCGTGGCGTGGGAGGGAACGTGTGGACCGTGTACTGGTGCTTGGTATCCCCTCGAGTACTGGCTGAACAAGGCCCAATCGTTATAGCGAGGAGATCCACGAGTTGCAGGAGTCATGTTGGCATACTCGGGAGTGTTAAGACCAGAATCCGGAGCGGACGGTGGAGTGATGACAAGCTCCATGAGTTCGGTAAATGGGAACCCATTTTATTGCCACCTATTCCCCTGGCGTCCACGAATCCTTTCAGCCCTAGGAGATTACGGCAAAACCTCTTCACAAATACGTGGGGCGGAGATGATAGTGACACGGCTGACTATCGAACTATCCACCCGACACGCCGAAGACATCTCGCTGAAGGCCTCTAGCCGGTGTTGGCGCTGTTGAATTATTGTCAAACCATCAGCGAAGGATGCAGCTACAGGAAATTAAAAAGTCGACTAAATAACAAATTAGAGAAAAGAAGTATTTAGTCATAATAAGTATAAGCAAAAGGGTATTCATAAGAAAAAGGAGGAATACTCCCCTTAAAGGCATTGATATTAAACTAGCTTATATTATAAACAGAGGATTAGATATATTTCTAAAAGTATCTACTTTGGGATCTAGGAATTTATTTAGGCTTCTTGAGTATCTCGTCAAAGCTTGACGAAAATGAGGTTAAATTAAGTATAATTGGCTAAAAGCGAGAAGTCAAAACACGTGATGAGTTAATAGATCTTGCTCAGGGTGCTCAGGGTCCTTAGGGTGCTCAGGTGAGCTGCTCTGGTTGCTCTGGTTACTCGGGCGAGTTGACTGAGTCACGGGTGAGCCGAGAGTGATTAGCGCTTGAGCAAGGCGGCAAGCTTACTAACCCTATGCAATGCACAAGAAAGAGAGAGTTGATTCATAATACCTGTTTCCCCTCACAGAATGGCAGTAGTTGATTTTTGGCGGCTATTGGAACCGGAATTGCACTTTAGTGTACCGGAATGAGGGGTGGTTGGTTAGGCGAGCCTATATATTAGAATACAGTCGATCTTTGGTATTAAGCACTATCTGACCGAGGGCAATACAGTTTCTCCTATAAAGTGTGTCGCGGGTTTCATCAAACTCGCCTGGGTGGATAATGTGGGGCCGGTACCCTTGACACTCGCGAGGTAACCGAAATGCCCTGGAGAGCCCCCAATTGGTCAGGTCGTTTGTTAGTCGAGTTCATTTGACGATTCGATATCGCTACCGGTAGTGAAATAGTGTTCCAGTATTCATGATGTATGGCGGTTAAGAAAATGTCGTTGTGTCCAATTGAGACGAAGGGACATAAAGGTAGAGAAAAGGAGAAGCTAGGCAAGGGGTTCGGTTCAGGCTCGCAACTTCGATCCCGAATTCTTTCTCAAGATGGACTGGAATACTTCAAGTTAAGAAAAGGAGGAGATTTTTAAATGGTGTTATATACAGTTAGATTGTTGATTGTAATCTTATTTTTGGTTGGTCCTGGTGGAACTAGGGGGCATTTGTTTTTCATTGCCATGCTCGAAATTTCTTGGGTCTAGAGATGGAAGCCGGGAAGTCTTTTGAACAATACATCCTACAGTTTTGACTGACTGGCAAAAGGCTTTTCCATACAGTCCCCATAAACGATTTGTTGGTTCAATTTCAAACCTCCTTCAAGGTTTCTTAAAGCGCCGCTGCTAGCCAAGCCATGCTCCCCCAAGAATCTGAAGCAGACTTCCATCGCGGCGGGGTTTGGGTCATTTTCGGAGTCGACTATGAGGAGAACTCCCATGATTATATCGGAAATCTGGAACAAGATGTCTCGTGCAGAGGGCAGTAATTTTTCGTGGCTCTCTTTCTGGAGTCTATCTCTGAGCGTTTCCCATATGGTGGTGATATCTCTCTTTGCACTTGCAAACGGGGAGGGCCCAAAACTGTTGCCAAGAGCCTTTGAGATCCATCGATCCAGAGCATTGAGGACATCGTTGCCTATCCGACCCGAGAGCACTCTCAACGTATCACTGGCCAACACATCAGTCGTGCCTTCCCAGATGCTCAGAACGCAGCAGTCGCGATAGATCCTGGCAATATTTATTGATTCATTCTCGGTATTGTCGAGATAGCCAACTCCACCAAGTGCTTCCATGCACTCTTGCAAGGCATGAATAGAGCGCTTACAGACCGAGGCTTTCAGCACTGGAAACAAAACACGCAGGAGAAGTTGTATGTCAGCAGGGCCATCTGGCTGAAGTCGTGCCCTCGATGATGGAGGTTCAGAATGAGCGGGAATTTGATCCTGCTCGCTGATACCCAGGAGCCAAGTTCCGAAGAAGGTAAACACATTCAATGAGTGGTATTGCCCAGCAATTTTGGCCATGGTATTCATGTGCAAAGGGGAATCCTTCAGCATCAATCTCTTTCCCTTCCCTGCTCCAACCTCGCGTACTCTGGCGAAGGACTTGGCAATCGCAAGGCCACGCCCTAGATATCCGACTGCTGAGATTGCGCTATAAATTCGAGTGATGTTCAGAATAGCGCTGATTTCTTGAATGCCTTGTCCTTCCTTTCCGATGAGGTACCCACGGGTGTTTGATAACTCGAGTTCAGCAGTGGGAAGACTTTTGGTGCCGAATTTGTTTTTCAGTCGTTGGATGAATATGCCATTTGACTCTTTTTCGATCGGGGAGGCACTAGTATTGGGAAGTGTCCGGTAAATAGGTGCAAAGAAGGTACTGAGTCCTTTCGGGGTTTGCGCAAGTAGCACTGTCATAGACGAGTCAGTGGCAGATGAGAACCATTTGAAGCCATCGATTCGCCAAGGTCCAAGAGGAAGATTAGATACGAAGCCGTCATTAGAGGGTGCCCATGTCGCAATTGTTTCCGTGCCGGAGACGTCGCTCCCACCACCTCTTTCAGTCATCCATTGGCCACTGGTCCAGGCTTTCTGAGGATCTCGAGAGATGAGTCGGTCGTATGCATCTTGAAATACTCGGCGTGAGGCGGGTTCAAGTTGGGTGGAGAAAAGGTGGGTCTTTAGAAGTTTTGCTGCACCATCTGTCATTGCACTTGGACACGCGACATTGGCATTTGATCCAGTCCACAAATGATTTCTACAGAATCAGCTTGTGGAGGAGTGAGGTCTTAAGAAGGGAATCTTACTTCAGCATCTGGACAACTCGAGTGGATTCGGAATACTTTTGTTCGTACCCAATCGCAACGATCCTAGTTTCCGAGACACTCAGCCCCGATTTGATGAGATGGAACTATTTTGATATCGCTCACCCGTTTTCAATACCAAAATTCTGCAGTTTCCTCCAGCCCTCAGAGACAACAAGCTCGCTCGTCCTCCTTCCAAAAGCGTCTCGCCCACCACCACGCACGTAAGGGACATTTCTTTCCGCATCAGTCACCCAGTCAAAGATTCGCTTGGATAGTATTTCATCGCCGAAATTGGCAAGCTCTGGGGTGATAGACTCGATGACTGATTTGGGAAGGAACACTGTAGGCGGAGTCAGTTTCTTGTGCACGTGACTTTCCTGGAGATATGAACATTACTTACGATCCATTACCCTTTGAAAGCTAACATCATCATAAAACTGGTTTCGAATGCTGGGGGCAGTTTGGAAGAAGCCATCGTTGGCGGTTGATGGCTTGCGCTGTGTGGAGGACATACCGTGGGGGGAGTGAGGGGTCTCACATCAACGAGTGTGTATTCCTTGATGACTCCCTCTCACAGGTTCGTGGCCCTGAGAGATAGCGCCCCCCAAAAAATATGAGGGCCGGCCTATGTTGACTTAAAAGGAAGAGACTCTTGGTGAATGATGGGTAGTTGTTGATGTTGAAAGAGCACAGCAGCATTCGAGGTAAAATATTGGGTTGACGATCGGCTGACGATCTGCACAGCCCAGCCGAGGCAGGCAAAAAGGGGTTGCTACGCGAGGTTCGCCACGTGATAATCATAAGAAACATTTATATTTTTGATCTTAGTAACGGCTCGAACCAAAGAGCATTCAACTTTTTCTTCCATTATCATGTCTACTTTGAGAGCTCGTCAATATGTGTTGGCAATAGATCTCTCCCAAGGCTTCTAAAGACTAGGCAGGAGGCACAGCAACCTCATTACACAAACTGGGTAACATTAAAGCCCTGGTGGGCCCAAAATCGAATTTCCGCCGTTAAGACAGCTTCCGAACAACCACCCATGAGCAGCTCGCATCATCAGATACGCACATTACGATGTCAATCTATACTTACAATCCGTTGCTGATAGGCTACGCCCACATTTGACTGCTGAGAATACTCCCAGCCTCAGCCAGATCCCACCGAGCAGATCGCATGCATATTCGAGGCATTTAATATCAGTAGAGCCCTGGCATCTCAGACCTTGTCATACGAATGGGGTCTAAAGGCTCCCGCCAAGGAAATTGATGTTATGGGTCAGCCAACAACGATCCGGGAGAACCTACGAAGCTTTCTCTCCAGACTTAGATCTCACCGCCGCAATGATTATCTCTGGCGTGGTGCTATTTGCATTGACCTGGGAGACGACTATGAGAGAAACCACCAGTTGCAGCTCACGAACCAAATTTACCGTCAAGCACACCAAGTGCTAGTCTGGCGCGACGAAGCGTATCGCGGTAGCAGCATCACCCTCGGCACAATCAAGTTTGATGAATGGTGTGGAGGAACCCGGATGTAGAGACTCTTACTTTTCTCGAGAGCCGGTATGGGAAGGCCTCGCCGCTCTTTCCGAAAGGAGGTATTGGACTACAGTACTAAGACATTGAAATTAGCCCGTGCACTTTTACCCCGCACCTTCTATTTTCCCACCACTCACTTAAAAGCTCTCTTAATTAGTCAACTATGAAGCTATTCACACTCCGAGTGGACTAATTAAATCGTCAGGATTCCCTCTTCTTTGAAATAAAAAAATCTTCTATTTCTATTAATAAATAGCTTTAATATTTAGTATACCACCCTTTTGCCTTGTAATAAGCCCTTACTATAGAGGGCATACTCTCATAGAGTGCATCAAAGAAAGCCTTGGGAATCATGTCCCAATAAGCTTGCAGAGCACTCCCCAATTACTCTAAATTATACTCTCCTTTCCCTAGACCTCTAGATATCTCCGGGAAGTCTTTATCCAACATTTCCTTGAGCTTTGCCCAGGCGTGCTCGACCGGGTTGAGATTAGGGGAGTAGGGGGGCCAATCAAAGCAGATTAAGGCCGCATTTCGGAACTAATCGCGGACTATAAAAGTAGTATGGATAGAGGCGTTATCCTATATAAATATATAGCCCGGGTCATTGAGTTCTGCGATCGCGGGGGCTACCATTGCGTCGAGAACCTCTAGGTAGGAGTTTGCGGAGTACCTATGCTTCTTGGACTTAAAATCTCGGTCCATGAGATATAAGCTAGTCCTCCCTATGTCCCAGAAGCACCCCTAGACCATAACCCTTATATCCTTTCCACACTTATAGGTCTAGATCATCTCAGGATCCCATTTTTGTGGTGGTGTGCGAAAGCATTATTCCTGCTCTTTACTGGCCCCCCTTTCCACACTACACTCGTCGCTCCACATGATTAATCCCCACTCCTCCGCTATCTAGTATAGCCGTAACTTTGCCCACGCGTACCTCTTCTTTACCGCGGCCTTTGTGAGGTGCGGACGCTTCTTATAACGCTAATTGGTAATACCGTGGGAGCGTAGGATCCGAGAGATGGTCTTATGAGAGCACCCTACCCCTGTGAACTCTTTGAGCTTCGCATATGTGAACTTAGGGTTCGTTCGTGCGCATCGTAGGATATTTCGTTTATCGAGAGGAGAGAAGGATTTCTTCTGGCCGGGACGTGGTAAGGTCTCTCCGTCATCGCGCAATTCGTCTTGGTCGATCGTGTACCGAACTACACAGCGGGACAGTTTGAGGCGGTTCATAATCCACGGTACATTATGTCCACATTCGTGCATCCCTAAGATCTTCCCTCTTATCTTTGCAGTTAGCTCCTTCCCACGAATAATATTAGAAGAGAGCTCCCCTAAGGGAGTGCGTTGGGTTGAGATATTAGCCATGTTAGTGTGGAGGTTAGTAAATGGAGAGACGCGTGAAACGCGATTTTACGTGTTTTCGGCTAATTTCAATGGCCTGTCACTGTAGAATCTGGATCGTCTAGGAGATCACTGTCGCGCGAGATCTGAGGATCTCCTTTGGAGAGAAAACAGTGTCGTGCTCTGCATTTGCAATGGTGTGTCAACTCCCCCCAGACAAGTTTGCAGTTACGCAATGGGCAGTCGAGCTTTGGACCCCACTATCGGTCAGAGGAAAGCAACGAGAATGACGGTCCTCTATTCGACGAATCTGCCAAAGTAATATGTACAGACTGTTTCGCTCGCAAACCTGCTGGCTAGAATTTGTAGGATCTTTCGAGACCCTACCCGACCGTTACAAGACACCAAGCTGTGACGACTGGGACAGAGTTTTTGCCTTGTTGAGCATTGCGCAAGAAGTGGTAATCGATAGTCCTTCCACTGTCGCTTAAACAAAGAGATCGTTCAAAAGGCGGAGAAATACGGTTTCGGCTTCGCCCTTTCTATGATAAAAGTGCGAGGTAATGGAGGCGTGACACAACATTGGAATTAATAATATAGAATCCTTTACGTTGATGGCCGGTCTTGCTGCAGTCACAAACAAAATAAAATAATTTGCGTCAACGCCCGTTCTGTTGTTACCCCCTGCGATCGTAGCAGGAATGGGAGTAATGATTGATTCGATTGCTCGGTGGCGATTTGGCATCAACATCGTGACCGGTTGGCAGACGGCAGAGTATGACCAAATGGGAATGTGGCCTGGAAATGATTATTTTGGGTTCATTACGCAATCGCCAACTCACTTTGAAAATCTGGACTTATGTGTTGAATAGATATCGATACGAGTGCGCAACGGAGTACATGCAGGTGATGAAGGATTTATGGACTCAAGGTCGATCAAGTTTCAACGGAAGCATTTCACCATGGAAGATTGCAGATTATTGCCACTGCCTTCCTCTGACATCAAGCTTATTGCTGCGGGCCAGGTACGTAAAACGGCAGCTGACTAATTTCGCTTTTTCAACCAAATGTTTTTTGGACAAAAGGAGTTTGCTTACACCATGTCCAGGCAATGCATTTGCTGCCAAATATTGCGACTACAATTTTACCAGCGGAGCCGGGCTGAATCAGCCAACTGCTTTCAAAGAAGCAAATTCTAGGTTGGTAGAAGCATCTAAAATCGAGGGCCGTAATGTTGGGGCACTCTTACTATTCACGATCATTGCCGACGAAATGGATGATGCTGCACATGCCAAATTTGAGCAGTACAACCATGGGACGGATGTGGAGACTCTAGCATGGATGAAAAACCAGAGCGGCAAGACGAAAAGGCTGACAAATTCTCCACTGCTCAGAGAATGGTTAACACGGTGCCAAAGTGTAATGCCAACATGAGCAATTGATCGGGTCGTATGCAAATTGTGGCTGCCATGTTAGACGAAGTGGCAAAAGAGCCGGTTAAGCGGGTTATGCTTACTTTGACGATTTTGTTAAGGGTGTTGAGATCTTCGGGACGAAGATTCAGCCATTGATAAAACCCCGCTCGAATACTTTGAAAGAATCAGCAGCATAGCTTGATAGAATTTTGGGGTCCTTCTCAATAAATCTACCTGGGCATCTCGGTACAATCCATCTCGTGCAGAACACTTCAAGGGTTCTGAACGACAGCCGAGTTTACAAGTTAAAATACAGGGTTACCACAACCCAGAGATATTAATCAAATTCAAGGAAGCTTGAGGTATCTATAAACGGTACGTGAAACCGTTCACCCTTTACTCCTTTCATGATATTCCTTCAACCTTTAAGCTTTAGCTTAAAGTTGAAGGGATTTATAAGCACGTTGGAAGAAGGGAAGAATACACTGCGAGTTAAATCACATGACATCTGGCTTCTGATTCGCTACTTTTCTGATGTGGGTCTAATCCGCTATTCTAATTAGTCGGCTCATTTTGGTAAGGAACACCAAAAAAAAAATCAAAAATCAAAAATCAAAAAAACCTTAGAAAACTAGTATTATTATAAGTATAAGATCTAAGGCCTGGAATATATAATTAGACTATCTTTATTTTAATAATTTAAAGCTAAAAAAGAGAGGAGGATTTTAAGGGAGCCTAAGAATAAGGAAGAAAATTCGCTTAAGCCTTAGGCACACATTTCGCTTAATTTTCGGCCTTAGGCTTGACTATTAGCCTCAGGCTTAACTATTAGCCTAAGGTAAGTTACTTATTAGTATAACTAATTTTCTAGAGATTATATAATTATATTATATAACTTAAAGTAATTAAGATTACTTTTATATAAGTAATAAGATATAAGAAACGAGATATATTAAATACTAGTACTAATTAAGCTTAATACTAGGATTCTATAAAGGATCTTATAAAGACTTAGTACTTCTTATTTAACTTACTAGATTAGTAGCTTCTTATTCTAGATACTAATAATTAACTTTTAATAACTTACTTATATTTCTTATAGACTTAGTACTTAGTATATTTAGGAATTATATATTAATACCTTAATACTATAATCCTTATTTCTAGAATATTTTAACTTTACTAATTTATATAATTAATATTCTATAATAATATATAATAGTATTATATATTACTAGTAAATTAATATTAAATAAAGTATATAAATTATTAATTTACTTTCTTTATTATTACTAGTATTATTATTACTTAACTTAAAAAATATTTAAGTAATCTTAACTAAAAAGCTTATTAGAGAAATAATTAGAATCTATATTAAAGAATAAAAGTATAATAGAATTTATAATAGTTTTAATTATAAATTTTCTTAATATTTATTAAAATATAAATCTTTTATAAAAAGTACTTATAAGAGCTTTCTTTATTATATTAAAGAAACTAGTATAAGACTACTTCTATAATAATTACTTATTTTATTAAACTTATAAAATAACTTATACTAGTATTTATAACTTTTTAAAGAACTTTAAATATTAATATTAAAACTTAAATAAATAAAATATTATTAACTTAAATTCTATAATACTTAAGTATTTAAAAAGTTAATATTTAATATTATTTAAATCCTAATTTAGATTTATAACTATTTTATAATATATTAAGTTCTTATATAATAAGATTATTATTACTTATTAAAGCTCTCTAATTTATTAATATATAATTTTAGAATCTCTTAAGGACTTTAATTAACTTATTAATAAGCTATAGTCTTTTTTATATATATAAGAAAGATTAATAATATATTAATAATAAAACTACTTTCTTTACTAATTAATACTTTTATTTAAATACTCTAGAAATATATTTTATATATAAGAAACTATATTACTATTTCTAGAAGTATATATTAGAGAAATAATAAAATAAAAAAGCTTAATTTAGGGCTAGAAATCTCTATTAATTTAAGACTTTAAACTCTCGAAACTTTAATAAAGAATTTAATTACTTATATCTATAATATATAGCTTATATAAAAGTAAATAAGAGATATATTAAAAAGTAAAAATAATTTAAGTAATAATTTAAGACTATTTTAGTAAATATAATTAATAATATAAATGAAATAGAAGTAGAAGATTAATACTAATACTTAGATTCCTTCTTTACTTCTATTAAGAGCCTCTTAGCTACTTTAGATATATAATTACCTAATAAATAAGTTATTAATATACGAACTCCTAAAGTACTAATAATTATAGTAAATAGCCCTTATAGAAATATTATAAAGCTAGAGGGCTATCACTTAGTATAGAGGCTAGATACTACTTAGGATCCTCGTCTTAACTTACTTATTAAATCTTATACTTTAGCTTCTTCTTACTAGCTTTATTACTAGGATTTACTCTATATTATATTCCTATTCCTTATCCTCTAGAATTACTAATAGAGGCTCTAGATTAGCTTAACTTAGTAAAGGGTTTCTAGGGTCCTTCTATAACTTCTCTATATAGAATATTAAGTAAACCTTTATAGTTTCTAATAGCTTTAGTAAGAACAAGTAACTATACTCTTCTAGAATCTCGAAAGGCTTCTATTTAGTTCCCTAGCTTATAGCTCAAGTAATTAGTCTTCTAGTACTTTATTATAACTTATACTTTATTACTTACTTTAAAGTTAATTAGATAATAATACTTATTAGTTTATATAGTATATTATTCCTATACCTTCTTTATATAACCCTAAGTGAGCTACTATAATTCGTGTAATTAGTTTACTAATACCTTAGCTTTATCTTTATTAAGCTTTTCTTTTAGTGAGGTAGCTTTTATAAAGGAGTTCTAGTTAAAAGTAATATAAGGTTTATATCTCTTTTTAGTTATAAATAAGGACTAGTTAATAATTTTATACTAAAGGGAAGTTTATTAGTAATTAATAATTATTACTTAGTTATCCTAGTTATCTTAGTAATAGTTAATATAAGGGTATAATCTCTAGTTAAAGTATTAATTAATTATCTCTATTTAGTTATTTATCTAGGGGTAATTAGTAATAGAGAACTTAAGCTTAGTACTAATTCTAGTATAGAACTCGTTCTAAAAATTAGAGATAAACTAAGGT
Organism: Hyaloscypha finlandica; assembly: GCA_021399475.1. Classification (NCBI taxonomy): domain Eukaryota; kingdom Fungi; phylum Ascomycota; class Leotiomycetes; order Helotiales; family Hyaloscyphaceae; genus Hyaloscypha; species Hyaloscypha finlandica. The sequence continues at coordinate 165,390 of JAJTUR010000050.1, read as the reverse complement.
CTTTAACGTGGTTTATTAGCGAGTCGCGTATATCAGCGAGCCGCGCAAAAAATTTATATACAAAAAACGTCTATGCGTAACCGTGCACTTTAATAATTTATTAATAAAAATTTTTAAAAATTAAAATAAAATAAAATAATTATATAAGTAACTTAGATTTTTAAAGTTTTAGACACTAATTAATTTTAATTAAAAAGTTATTAAAGAAATAAAGAAAATTTAATGAATACAAGGGTCTTTTTAAGCGAATTAATAATTAAAATTAAGTAAGGTCTAAAATTAAAAATTCAAGTTATTTATATAAGGTTTCTATACTAAAATTTTAATTTGAAATTAATTTTATTAATAATTAAAGAAGTTTTCTAGGGTAGTACGGACGTTTTTTGTATATAAATTTTTTGCGCGGCTCGCTGATATACGCGACTCGCTGATAAACTACGTTAGTCTAATATAATTATTTCTAGAATACTTACTTAGTATATAATATATAATAGAAATAGGAGTATTAATTACTTAGTTATAATTATATCTTATATAAGTATTATAATTAAGTGTTTTAATAATTAGTCTATAAATATAGTTACTATATTATACTCTACTTTACTTTCTAGATAACTCTTAAAATCTATAATAATATATTACTAAAGGTAATTAGGAATAAGTAATAAGTAAAAGAAACTAAGCTTCTTATCTCGTAATATATATAATCTCTTATAAGAGTAGTAGTTACTATAATATTAATCGATATCCTTACTTATAAATAACTAGTAATATTATTCCTTAAGTAATTAATAAAGCTTTATATATTTAAGGTATCTAGATAAAGGTTTATTATATACTTTATAGATTAAAGTAATCTATAAAAAGAGTCTAATAATTATTTCATTATCTATAATATAGAGTTTATTATAATATAAGAGAAGTTTATCTTATAGTATCTAGATATTACTCTTAGCTTATATTATAATATATAGTTTATCTAACTCTAGTAATATTCGATTATCTTATAAGATCTTATTACTATTATAAATTATTAAACTTAGTAAGAACTTCTAGTAATATTATAGTATAAGATATAACTAATAAAGCCTCTAAGAGGATACTTTCTTTTAGTAGAATTATACCTCTAATAAGGGTATTAGTTACTTCTAGGTAATTCTCTATATATACTTAGTTCTTTGAGCTAATATTAAGGCTTAATAAACTAACTTTATAGAGTATTACTATTAGCTAGAGGTTATAGACTATATTAAAGTTAATCTTATCTCTAAGAAGAGTACTTAAGTTTATATCTTTTCTTTTACTTATCCTTAAGTATTTATTTTATCTTATCTCTTTAATAAAGTATTAGCTTATTTATTTAATTTCCTAGAATAATATATAAGCTTAAAGTAGTATTAGGATAAGAGCTCTACTTATCTAGCTTATTTAGGTAAGAGTTCTTAGTAGTTATAAAGTATTTCAAGGTATAGTAATTAGAATAGACCTTAAAGAGAGTATCCTAAAGACCTTCTAGTTCTATTCTCTATTCCTCTAGTACTTATATAATAGTAAGTATTTCCTTATTATATATATTATAATTAAGTTCTACTAGTAGTATAGTTTTTGAAAAGTAAGTTATAAGGTACTAGAGGCTTATTTCTAGGTTTTACTAAGAGAGTAAGCTAGTAATAACTCTTTTTAAAGTATTTATCTCTACTATTATAAAGAGATCTAGATTATAATATTATAGAACTAGGATAGAAATTATAGCTCTTTTTAGGAAATTAAAAGCTTCCTTATATTACTTTATCTACTTAAATAAATACCCTTCTTTATAAATATAATAAAGGGTCTTATAATTTATTTATATTCCTTAATAAAGTATTTATAAAAATTATAAAATCCTAAGAAAATTATACTCCTTTAATTATTATAAGAAGTTACTAGTTCTATATAACTTTTACTTTATTAGAGTCTACTTTAATACTAGTAATCGAGATAATTAAGCTTAAGTATTTTATATATATAACTTTAAACTCTAATTTCTTAATATCTACTTAATAAAGTCTAGTTAATTATAGTTTATTAAATACCTTTTATATATATTATTTATACTCTATTAAGTCCTCTAAGTAAATTAGGATATTATTTAGGTATATAGTATAAAAATCATCTAAGTACTCGAAAAGTATATTATTTATATAATATTAATATATAACTAAGTTATTAGTTAAGCTTTCCTAAAGAATATTATATTTATATATTCTATAATAAGTATAGAAAGTCGTTAGTTCTTTAGAGTCTAGGTCTATAGTTATATAATAAAAGCTAAATAAATATTAAGCTTAGTATAGATCTTACTTTAGATAATTAACTTAAAGTCTTATTAATTAAGGGAGAGAGTATTAATTCTTCTATATAATATTATTTAAATAATAAAAATTAATATAAAAGTATAGTCCTCTATTAACTTTTTTTATAAAGAGAACTAGTAAAGTAAAAAGGGTTTAACTAGCTTTTTACTAAGTTATCTTTTAAGAAGTATTTAACTTCCTAAAGCTCTTAAGTAAACTACTAGTATAGTAGTTAATATCTAATACTCTTAGTACTCTTTAGACCTTTAATCTAAATCTTATAGTTATATAATCTATATAATAATAGGGTATCTAATTCATTTTTTAAGAAAATAGATATATATTCCTTAAGTTTAAGGGGTAATATCCTCTAAAGTTATTAGAGTTCTATTTCTCTTAGTTATTAGTCTTCTAGTCTAGGGATAACTTCTTATTCACAAGCTTTAAGTTCTTTATTAATCTTATAGATAGAGATTTAGCTAATAATATTCTCTTTTCTCTAGCTATAAAGTTAAATATTATAATAATAAAGATAATTAGATCTAGTATTTATTCCTTATTAAGGGTCTTATTTTATTTCTTTAGCTCCTTTCTAGGAATAGCTTCTTACTATAGCTATAGAAGTTCCTTTTCTATAGACTTATATAATTCTCTCTAATCTATTTAGAAGGTAAATAATTACTTAAGAATAGTAGGTTTCTAAGAATAACTTATAATAATATCTTAATAATTCGTGTCTTTTTAGTATTTCTTATTAGTTTACTTCTTTAGTTATTACTAAGAGGTACTAATAATATAGTTATATTATATAGTCTTAGGACTATTTTATATTATATAAGCTTATATTTTTAGTAATCGACTAGAATATCTATATATATAGCTTATTTCTTACTAAAGATAATATTATAGTCTCTAAAGTTTAAGATAATTTTAGGTACTTTGATAGTATATTTATTAATTAAGAGTAATATATTAATATACTTCTTAATAGACTCTATTAGTTTATTATTAAATCCTTATATAATATAGTAAAGAGAGGAGTTATAGCTCGACCCCTAGGAATTACTCTATAAACTAAGTAAGTTTAGTATTAATAAAAGTATATCTATTTACTCTTATATTAATAAGAGAAGAAGACTTAATTCCTAATTTATTTATATTAATAATATAAAGTATTATAAGAGTATCTACTCTTATTAAACGAGTTAAGTCTATTTCTACTAAATTAATACTATAAGCTCTTAGAGTAGAGACTTTCTCTAAGGTACTCGTTTTCTAGTTCTTCTTTAGAATTAGAACCTCTATTATAAGCCTCTAATAGGAATAAACTTAGCTTAACCTAAGATAGAGTTACCTTAGTTTTTATAGTATACTTATATAAGTAGTTATAAATATAATAACTAAACTCGTTATAATTAAAGTACTTAATAATTAAGGAATTACTTATTATAAGATATTACTTATATTTCTAGGGGAGTTTATACTTAATTATAATAGTAGATATAGACTCTTCTTTAATTACTTACTATAGGGTATATAGAGAAGAGGGTTTAGTTATTCTTATTATCGTTTTCTTATACTCTTTAGCCTTATTATATAAAGCTTAGATTTACTAATTATTTATAATATAGAACTAAGTAAAGTAGATAATATTAATAGAAGAGTTATTATAATATATATATACTAATTCCTAGAGCTTAGCTAAGAGCTTCTTATTTAACTCTTATTTAAATTATTTAGTAAATGACTAGACGGTAAGCCCGTATACGGAAACCGCGACCCCCGCATCGGGTAAGGCGCACGTATAGGCCGGCCGCCGCTTTCGCGGGGTATAAGAACATCACGTCGTCTATCGCTTGCTCCTTTCCCTCCTTTTTCCCTTTCTAACCGCCCCAACGACCCTCTACCTGCGCGACCTTTATACGTATTCGGCCCTTCTGCCTAGAATCCTACGCCTTCCTACTAGGCTCCCCTAATCGGCTATGCTATAGCTAAGGAGAGGAAGACTATACCTACGAGGAGCGGGGTAGCTTTTAACTAGAATCCGTAATCGCCCCCTATAGCTTTAATACTAATGAGTAATTGTGATACTAATCTCCTCTATAGGTACGCCTTCACATTAGCCGAGTTACGAGCTTAGTAGTATCCTGACCCTCTTATAATCTGCCTCGTCGTCGTATAATCACTGCCCCTTACTATAGCGTGCTCCGGAGGATGAGAGGCCGTGGATAAGGCCTACCCCTATTATAGTATAATAGCTAGTCGCAGAAATACCTTATAATGACGCGGACTAGCTTCTGCCTAGCTATGCCCTAGGTGCCGTAGGTAGATAACGTGTCGGGAGCTTCCTGGTGAGATTCCCCCCCGCCGTAGTATATATTATATTCGTTTTGATTACGTGACCCTAGGCTAATTCGAGGTAGTAGGATCATATGAGGCTCTTCTAGGAGTACTACTTAGAGGATCCGCTAATTAGACCACGCTAGCTATAGGATTAGTAGCTAAGACACTAGACGACGGGAAGGACCTGGATTATACTAGTCTACTAGTCTACCTAAAGCCTTTAGATAAGCGGAGAGGGTAATATCCGAAGTTATATACTGCCTCCTCGTACGATAATCATCGCTCCTTCCTACTTAGCTATTTATGGCCTTACTAATAATCGAGAGATAATACTGAGATTAACTAATCATAGTATATAGAGAAGCGGGGGTAATAGCTATAGATAAGCGTATTCTAGTATGAGAGTATAGGATTAGCGGTGTCAGGGCCTTATAACTATAGTAGGTCTCTCTATATAAGAGGGGCTATATTAATACCGAGGTATTTTTGACTAGAGAAGTAGTTAGAAGGGGGGAAGCCTAGTATAGTAGGTGTATACGGCGGGCTATAGCACGAATTCCGGTTCTATGAGGGTAGTACGAGAAGTCTACTTAAACCCTTTAATTTCCTTGTCTCTATTATCTCTTTATAGTCTAGTTATATAGCTAGTAGCTAGTCGAGAACTCCTCGAATACTCCTAATTATTTCTATGTACTCGAGATAACTACTCTTACCTTTAAACTATATACCTATATACTAACTCCTCTATACTCTAAGAGTATAGTAACCCCCCGTAGACTTACCCCGAAACAAGTTAGTATCTTCGATAAACTCTAGTAGATTAGGTTAAGCGGTATACTACTTAGTATACTACGACTAGTAGTACTAGTAGTAGTAGTAGCTAATAGTGATAGAGGCTATAGGCCCGGAATTCGAGGTATACTCTAAGATAGAGATATGTTTAACTTATAGTAATAGTAACTAACTTATAGGAATCTGACTAGGGGCTAGTACTATCTATAGCGATAGTAATAAAGAAAATAACGACGAAATTAACGACGATGGCCGCGACCTTCCTATTATCGAAAAACTACTACTTAGTAAGCTATAAGAGTAGGGCTTTATAGCGGCTAACCCTAACCTAGGCTACAAGGAGTAAGGAGTTAAGGAGGTAGCTATAGATAAGAGGGGTAGTACTATTAATCGCTACGGGTTAATACTAGGCGATAACTCTAGCGGTAGCTAAGGTAAGCGCCTACTACCCTCTATCGTAGAAATAGAGGGCTAGTTTTACTAATACGGTATAAAAGATCTAATTCTTAAGGGAGATAGTGACTCAAGTACCTCCGAAGCCGAAGTTAATAATAATAGTCTTTATACTAAAAGTATAGTAGTACTAGGTATAGGCTTTTTCGATAGCTTAGAGATAGCTATTAACTCGACTACTCCGGGCGCTACTTATAGTTCTAATAAGTAGTACGATATTAATAACTTCCCTAAGATAGCGCCGCGCTTACTACTTATAGAATAAGGAGCTTCGATATTAAACTCTATATACCCTTATACCCCTTCTTCGCGCCTCTCGAGTGAGCTATTATATAATAGTATTAGTATAGAAGGATCACGCCACGCTAGATCCGAAGCTATGACCTCCTCTTCGAGCTCGCCTCTACGCTATTATAGAGCGTCGCTAGAGACCTAGCTTAGTTAAGAGGGTCGTCTTTATACCGGTTAAGGCATAGTAGATAAATACGGACTAGTTAACCCTATACTCGACACTTTCCCCCTTAATGAGGAGGCGAGGGAGTAGTAAGAGGTAGAGTAGGAGAAGGGCGAATATAATAGTAAGGATAAGGATAAGGGACTATAGTAAGAGCTAAATAGTATAGTACTAGTAGTTATAGCTAAGAGGACTAGTAGAAGTCTAAGACTAGCTAATGGATAATAATCGCTTCCTAACCTCGAACTATCTCTAGAGCCGAGTCATAACGAGGTAAGAAGCTAAAGCGATCATAATAGTAACGACGAGCTTAATAGCTCCGACTTAGCTAGGGATAATAAGAAGGAACCATATCCTACTAAGCGGAAGTAGTTATCCTTATCTCACGGTAACCTAGTATATAAGAAGTATAGGCGCCCTATTTAGTAGAGCCCTTCCCGCTAGTGTCGACCTCTCTCTGAGCCTTATCGCTAGTATCCCAAGTCGTACTCCCCTCTTAACTAGAGGTTAAGAGTCACTACGAGCTCGAGTACTAAGGGCTAATTACCTTCACTAGTGCCCTCTATACTATAAAGCATAGATATAATAATACTACTTAACGACTCTAGCCTTAGCTAATTATCTAGAGCTACCCTACTAATACTAACCGAGATCACGTTCTGTCCGTACTCCGTATACTACTACTCCTTTATTACGGTTATCTGGGATAGTTATAACAGGCGAGGAGTCTCTCTTACCTAGGTTATCCGACTTATTACGAGTACCGGCTATATAGGGAAGATTAACGACTTTACTATTAAGCTAATAGAGTAATATTCGTACCTCCTAAGTAGCTTTAGCTAGTATACCTCATCCCGGCTCTCGTCTAATAATATAGCTCTATTAACTACTATAGAGGTAGGCCGTGACTACGTTAATACGACACGTACTAGACCCTAATATAGTAGAGCCGTTAATACTAGAGCTCTTATATCACGAAGGTACGAGCTATTAAATAGTAATAATGATAGTAGTTTAAGCGATAGGGATCCTAATATTAGTAGCGATAATAATAGGTGTTTGAGCGAGGCTAAGAAGTAGGGCGGTTTAAGTATGAGGATAAATATCCTATAGGACCCTATAGACGAGTAGTGCTTAGTAGTATAGAAGAAGGAGGGCAAGCCTTAGGACTAGATCTTCAAAAAGTTTCTAGGTAGAACTCATCCTATAATACATACGTACTAGAGTATAGTCCGTCCTAGAAGCGAGTAAGCTTCCTCCTATAGGTGAATAGAGAGTAGCTTAAGCTCTATAGTATAGGCACAAATCTAGTTCAGCTCTAAACTACTAAGCGTAGTGTACCTTAGATCAAATTTAGAGTAAGCTTTAATCACTGAGTTCTTATAGTATAGCTACTCATTGTATTATTTATATACTTTTCTAGTCTCGGTTTTCTTAATAGCCTCTAAAAGGTTATATAAGGTTATAGGGTATTAATATGAACTAAAAGCTTTATAAATCTACTTCCCCCTAGATCTACTAGGCAAATTTTCAGAAAGTCAGATAAGTAAGTAAATAAGAAGGATTTCGATGAAGATATGTAGCTACTGAAGCTATGAATTAATTACTATATAACGGCGAGTCTACTATAAGAAGTATTATCCTAGTCTAATCCTTTGGCTTACTAGTTCGCCGAGCCTTTTATCTTCTCTTAAATAGGAAGTTATTAGCCGATAACCTAATTAGCTAGGTTTGTAATTCTATAAAAGTATTAAGGTTATTCTTCTCTAACATAGTCTAGACATAAGGGTTATACTATCTATAAGTCCTCTAAGTCCCTTATAGCGATGCCCTAACCTTCTAGTAGCTATTAAGGTCATTAATAACTAGTATACTATCCTCTTCGAATATAATATTAGATAGTATAATATTATTATAAATAATACTAAGTAAATAAAGGTAACGAATACTAGCTAGGATACTATCTAGATACGCTTTTATAGTATCGTTAATAGATAGGCGCCTACTTAAGAGAAAGTCGGATTTACTCAAATAGCGGGGGTTAACTTTCTCTTATAACGTTAATATATAATACTAGAAATAAATACCTAATACTCGCCTATTAATATTTCGGTAGCCCCTATAAATAGTAATATTCGGGTGAGGATAAAGTTTTAGGAGTTCGTATACCTTAATCTCGCGGAGGATTTATTACTCGAGATTAGGGCTAGTATAAGCTTAGAGGTCTAGTGTTTTAACGTAGTAGTTATTCGGGGAATCTAGTACCTCCTAGGTAAGCTTTACCTTCGGGCCCTTATCCTTAGTCTCTAATAGCTTTATATTATAAAGCTTAGAGAGATTTGGCTCGCGATAAGGGCCTTTTATAGTATATAGTCAGTTATCCTTTTAGATAATAAGTTATAAGTAATTGAACTTATATGAGTTATTAACTTTCTTAAAGGCCTCGGTTAACTTAATAATCTCTATAATACGTAGGGGCGCTCGTCGAACTAAATCGATAGGGATATAGAAGTAGTGAGTTAAATTTGGCGAAAGGATATATATAGTATTAGAGGGCTAGTTTAGCTCAGACCACTTCTCGCTTCCTATTAACTACTAATAGTGCTATAGCCTATGAAAGCAAAGACAATAGAGTATTAACGCGTTTCTAGTATATATAACTAGTAAATACGTCATAATTAGTAGAGAATAATAATATAGGAATATAAGGTATAAATCATATATAAATAATAAGATAACCTTAATAATGAATTAATTAATTAAGTACTAGTTATAGGTAGTTCCCGGGATAATAACGAGTAATTGAGAACATGAAACTATAAGGAAGAGTTACAAAGTTAGTCCCTATCTCATAATTAGCTAGGAATATTCTAATCTATAGTAGTATAAGTATCTCGGATATTCCATATATTTCTTCTAGGGTTAAAGATACCTAATATAAGTACTACCTTATTTTACGGGGGCTAATATTTCACGGAGTCTAGATAAGTAGTCGACCCGTAATTAAAGGTCTTTTATAGTATACTATTATTCACTAAAGACTAATAGTAGTAGTTAATGAGGTCTCTACTAGCGTTAGTTACTTGGGTAGTTATCTATAAGGCTATAAGGTTAGATATCGAGCCTTATAAATACACCTATAATTATACCTTAAAGAAATTCTAATAGTAAGTAACTAGAAGACTAAAAGATATATTTAGGGCTATAACTAGCGAAATCATATAAAGTATATAAGGTGGGAAAATATAGAAGAGATAACTTAGGGTATATTTAATTAGGGGTTAAGGACTACTCGTTTATGTTTTAGGAAAGTATATATAGCTTTATACTTAGGGAGGATTATTAGTAGTAGTAGGCACATGTGCCCCCCCCCTCCCCTAAGAGACAGTAATCCATGTACTAATATTAAAAATAATAGTTGCCTAAAGAATAGTAGTTAATTGAAATTATAACTCGTCCTTTCCTATAGTCCTTAATGAATCGTGGTATGAGCTGTTACCTATTCCCTAAAGGAGTCTATTACTAAGCTATTAAATAATAGGGATTATAGATTCGGTTATAGCCGAAGTAACTAGACACCCTTAGCTTATTCCTATAGTAGAACATAGTATTAATAACTCGCGTCACGGTTACTATATCTAGAAACGGCTATAATAGGAGTAGGGTTCATCTAATAATTATCTAGGAATCGACTAGACCTACTTTAAGACCTTCTAAAAGAGCCCGCTATACGGGGGTTAGTAATAGATATTAGCTAGGTAATAATAGTGAGGTAATAAAGGATAATACGAAAGGGGGTCTAAAGATATTAAGGAGAACCCCTTACCCTTATAGTATCCTTAATATCTCTAGACTACCTTTCGAATATTACATTATTATAGGTAAGTATAGCTATAGGAAAAGTGAGTAAAAGTAAATAAAAGTGAACCTTATCGTGGGCTAATAATGAGTTAAACTACTATAGACTACCTAAATATATAGATTACTACTAGGATTAATAAACCCTTTATTAGAAAGACTTCTATAAGATATCTCTAGGTCAAAGTAAAGGCGCTTCCGCTTCTAGTTTAGTGATATCTCTTAAAGAACTAATACCTGCTTTAGAATCTCTAAATACTCGAAATCTACTAGTACTATATTTCTGATCTCGGGATTCTATAGTATGTTTAGTAGCCATATATCACGATACTCTACCCCGTAATCCAATATCTTTATAATAGCCCTACTCGTTTCTGTAGCTAAATCCTGTCCTATAGCTAATATTAAATCCTTATATACCTACTCGCCCGCCTATAATATAAGTAATATATGAACTATTCTAACCCTAATATTAAGAAAGTAAGGATAAACGAGAGAGATATTCCTAAGGTAGACTAGTATAAGCTCTCCTTAAGCTTTATTCAAGTATTAGTAAACTATCCCTTTATACTTCAACTTTGCTTTAAATACTGTTATAGTCCCTTTAGTAACGAAAGTATATCTATATAATTCTAAAGTTAATCTAAACAGGGTACTATAAGTACCTTACTTTCTAAGTAGCTTATACCTATTATTAGGGTTTTTAGTGAGTTAATATAATATATGTTTTATAAGGGATTTCCGCCCTAAAGTATAGTAGTTACTAGCCTTATAAGTATGATATGTATTAATATTTAGATAAGTATCGTCTAGGGGACGTTTTCGAATAAGCCCTAATAAGTAAGCTTATATATAATACTATTAGTAGAGGACATCGCTCTCTTTAGTCACCTATAGTAATTTGATAGAACATATCTATCTAGTACTAGACTAGTGAGTTTGAGCTCTTAGCTTACTTAGGGTTTCAACGTCTAAGGTCTTATCTAATAAGCTAGACGGACTCTATAAGTCTTCGTAAATAATTATATCTATAGAGCTATAGCTATTCTTTACCTTTCGTAACTTTCTAGGTCTTAATATAATTAGAGACCGCTTGAAAAGATAGATTCGTGTATGAAATATAAAGGGTAGAGGAGTTAAGGTCTTCTCTTTAGTAAGTATTTATTATAAGATTACTTCGTAATTAATTATAGCCTTATAAGAAGTCTCTAGTATATAATTTCGCTATTTTTAGCTACGAGGTTTCGTGTCTAGTACTATTAAGTAGAAGGTTAAGGTCTAGCTTACTATAGTATAATATAGTAAGATATCGACTTTACTCTATACTTTAGCTTCGATATTAGGTTCTATGAGGTAATAATAAAGCATATATAGCTCATCTTCCTTAACCTAAAAGAAAATATTAGCTTCTCTAGTAACTAATTTACTATACTTAAGGCTATTCTTAATTATATAAGTATATGTTTACGTTAGAGCTACTACCGTCAGTTACTTAGAGTAGTAAATAAACTTGTCCCCTAGATTAGCTAGTATTATGATCCAATTAATAACTTCTTCCGGAATATTTATAGACCCTTTATTAGCTCGCAAAAGTCCAGCCTACAAATTAAAGACTAATAGCTTATGAGACGGTTTATATTCCACGACTATATATAAGCTCTATATACTATCTACCTCCTTATATATATAAATCTAATTAGTGTTTCGTGGTTTTAGATTCGAGCTTAAGGCTTATTCTTTACTTAAGATATAGAGATCTTATAGACTTTACTAGACCTCTTCGTTACTATTACTAAAGGTATTAGTATAGTTCTTGAAAATAATACTACTACCTAGATTAAACTCCCGGCGAGCCTCTTTTACCTACTAAAGGTAGGAAATAATATACGTCATTAGTCGCTTAATAGCTAGGTACTAATATACCTCTAAATCCTTCTCGCTTACTAATAGTTAGTCGTAGAGGTCCTACCTAAGCTTAGTGAGGTACTAGGTAGAGCTAAAAAGTACTATATCTCGTAGGATATATTTATAAGTTCTTTCGAAGAGCTACTACTACTATACTAGAAAGTCCGCCCAAGGCTTTAATAAGGTTAGGTAAGGCTTATTCTTGGGACTAGTAATAGAGCCCTATATATTAAGGCTCTTATCTATCTAGATATAAAGTGGTTTCGAGAGAAGTATATAGTAAGTATATATATATTCTTTGAATATTATAAGTCTTATCTTCTTTCCCTTAATCTAAGCGCGAGACTTAGCTTCTTATCGATTTCGCTACTCGTCCTCTATATATCTTCGTTCTAGCTCTACCCTCTTATCAGCTTCCTTTATACGTCATCGCTCCTATTCTACCCGCTCGTCTACTTCTTATCGATTTCGCTACTCGTCCTCCGTATATCTTTGTTCTAGCTTTACCCTCTCGTTAGCTTCCTTTATACGTCATCGCTCCTATCTTACCTACTTATCTACTTCTTATCGATTTCGCTACTCTTCCTAAAGCAACTACTCTAGATACGCAAAATCCGAGTCCCGTCGTGACGATATTTCGTGGATGTGAGTTTGTATCGAATTAATAATTAGGATTAAGAACCTGTAATTAGCTTAGCTATACTACTACTCATTATTAGCTAGGTAATAGTCTAGGCCCTGTTTTGGGCCGTATAGGCACTAGTACTATTTAAGGTATATAACTCTATCCTATTCCCTTCTAGCTCGAAAACTAAGTTATACTTAGAGGAGTTTAATTTGGTATAAATATATGTGAGAATCCTAAAGTTAAATTTCTAGAGTTTCCGATAATATTAGAAATAATATCCTTAGGCATAATATTATAGCCTTAGAAGAGTGAAAACTCGATTAATAGTTTGGAATCGTAGGAATAAGTACTTAGAGATGAAAGGAATAGGCTAATTTAATATAACTTCCTCTAAGGCTAATTTTCACAAAACCGGAAATATATCATATAATAATTTAAATTCTAGAGATAACTTTAAATAGCACGTAAAATGAGGGTTAATTTTCCTAACTATAAAGCTAATCTAAAGGTACTATTAATAAAATACATGTCCCATATTACAAGTAAAATAGGAATACCTTCGAATCTTTGAGTTACTATTAACTATTTATATATCGACTATAATTACTATTATATACTTATATACTCCTTACTTCGTGGGTTTAATATAAGACCCTAAGTAGATACAAGTCGTAGAGCTATAATCTAATATCTTCTAGTAACCTTCCGTTATTAGGCCGAATATATAATTATTAATAGGAGTAGATAAGTCGAAAGGGTTAGGATAGTCGCATATCCTATAGTATAATTACCTTCTAGTTATTAGATAAGGGGAAGAATAGGGTATACTTAATTATTTACTTAAGTAGGGATTACTCTTTCAATAATAGAGCTATATTTGAGGAATATAATATTATTTAAGGACTTAGGAACTTAGCGGAATTTAATAGATCTCTTAGTCTTATTATATATAACTTGCTCTATATACGGCTTATAGCGACTCGGGTTATTAGGCTCCTATAACCTTATAAACGTATAGTAGGTAGTAGGTCACAATATACCTGATTTTATCTATTAGAGAGGCTATATTAGGCGAGTTGGCGGCCCTACTTTATATAAGTCGACAGAATTTTTCTCGTCACCGATTAGCTTTATACTTCGGGAATCCGCCTAGGAGCCTTATTCTTCTAATCTTAGTTAGCTACTTACACCGCTAGTTACTTAATATATAGAAGGCGATAGAGCCTTATAATTTCTTAGCTTTCATTTCATTAAGTAGCTCTCTATTCGAGATTTTCTCGAGTATCCTTTCAAATTCGAATCCGCTATTTACCCTAACGAATGAGAGGCTAGTAGACTATAATTCCTGTACTCCCCCGCCCCCCCCCCCCCCCCCACGAATTTAGTTATAGGATCAGTATCTATCGAAATAGAAATAGTCTACTAGGAGGAGCTATATAATAATATTAATAGGGACGGGGTTTACGAGTACTAGTACACGATAGTTGTTTATAAGCTTAAGGACAAATTCTATCATAGGATCTATTAAACTTATATTCTTAGGGACTTTAACCTCTAACTCGAGGATATCTTAGATATTGTCTTAATACCTACTAAAGCTTACTATCTACTAGTCCCTCCAAAATTCACGATAGCTCCTAAAGACTTACCCGAAAGCTGCTTTATTAAGAGGCTATAGCTTAGTACTTATATACTATCTAAGCCGATAGAGATAAGTAATAGAGTTCTTAGAGAAGTTATAGTTCTAGAAACCCTTAGAACCTATCTATATCCAAATATCGTAGAATATATTAGTTACTAAGTTTATAATAATCGGATTATTAGAATTTACTTTATTAAATACCGTAATACCTTAGAGAAAAGGATAAATCCTAGGAGCTATAGGAAGGTTACCTTTAGATATATAGATTCAAAGTATCTACTTGAGGATTATAAAGGATTCCTGTCTAGAGTCGAAAGTAGTATTCGATATTTATATTTACTTAGTCTAATTTATAATAATATTAAATAATGATAATAACCCTATTATTATCGATTTCGATAACTACTACCCTAATAGATAAGACTTGGAAGGAATAGGTAGCACGTAGCTATAGGCTAATAAGGGTATGAAAATTGCCTTACCTAGTAACGATTTGGATACTCTATAGGACATTCGGGAGTAGTTAAGTGATAGTAGTATTAAGAATTTTAAATTCAAAGAAGGATAAGTAGAAGCTATTATAGTGAGAGCGGAAGTAATATATAGAAAGAGTTTAAGGGTACTAGAGGGATTAATAATAAGCTATTAGTAACTCTAAATAATTAGAACTTCTAGAATCTAGTATATATAATAAAGGTTTATAGAGTTATAGAGCTATTTAAGATAAAAATATATAATATAAGGCTATTAAATCTTATTTATTTGTGCCTTAAATGAATAGCTCTTCTCTCCTCAAAATATAGAGCTTCTAAAGGTCTTACCTTCTCGGGCCTCTATTAGTAATAGAGCTAGTGATATTATTCTTAGCTAATTCATATATGTGTTATTCTTGTGCCTATTAACTAACGCCTAATATAATATCTATAGTACTCTCCTACTTATTATAGAGGTACTATGTTTTAACTATAGATATATTATCCCTCGTAGGTTATTTGTTATAGCTTATAATAGCTATATTAAGTTAGAGATATCGAGAATACTAGGAGTAGACGCTATTAAATAATATTATAATACTCTCGTAATAGGCTCGATATAATTAAAAATAATTATTTGAAGCTAGAAGTCGATAGTATCGGTAACGTTAATATAGAGTTAACCGAAAGCTTTACTCCTAGTTAGTCACTTATCTAATAAAGAATTATAGCTATAGATAAGGTATAAAGATATATAATTAGGTGTACTAGATCCTGATCTCTTTACTATATAGCTCGTAATCTTAGGGGTAGTACTAGTAGATAGCTTTCTTTACTCCTTTCTAGCTCGAAACCTTTATATAGTAGGTTTTACAAGTCCTAGATACTCTTAATTTATTTGAGGGTACCTAGAGGATTTGATTTAGTATAAGATATATAAGGATCCTAAAGAGTTAAATTTCTAGAACTTTTTGTGATAAATACTTCTTATATCTTTTAGCCCAAAGGTATTCCTAAAGGCATTATAGCCTAACTATACTAGGGTCTTTTCGGTTAGTATTAGATTACTAAACAAATCACATAGTATCGAACCCTACTAATTATAAAGTCCTATAACTATAATTTCTTCCCTATAAATAAATAACCTTATTAACCTCTCGAATTATAGGTAAGAGATTAGATATTATCTGAAGTTTATTCCCTATGATAATTAATTTACTTAGTTATTCTACCTAACTAGCCCCACTTACCTCTACTAATAGACTTTATCCCACCCTATACTAAGGGGTAGTTATTACGCCTTATTCTGCCGTATATTATTAGTATTCCCCTTAGTAACATATTTTATTAGATTCGTTTCTCCTTTATACTACGGACCGTTACCCGACCTCATTTCACACGCTTACTATATTTTATTAAAGGTATAAGATCTAGATTTACCTTCGGCTTTTGCGTAAATAAGCTACCTCTTTCTACTATCCCCAAAGGATATAACTATATCCTCCTTAGCTAAGGTAAATACTAAGATAAGACTCTATATAGTCAATATAGCTACTAATATATATAGACCTATATATGTATTAACCTTAATAAACCCCAAATCCCTAGTCTATACTATAACACGTAAATAATCTCTCTAGCCTAACTAGCGCTTAAGACGAGACTCTAAAGTAGCCTCTACTAACCATATTTATCTCCTCTCTATAAAGATAGTCTCTTAAAGGAGATCTAATTATCGCTACTTAGTATAAGTATATAGGAGTAGAGCGGGCTTACTATAGAGGTAAGAGGACGTCTTAATAGTAAGTTCCTTTATCTGTAAGTATAACTCATCTAATATACTATTAGGCTTTTAAAGCTATAGAACTCGATTCAATAATAGATTAGGAGAACGTCTCTAGTAATATCGCTATAATAGTCATAGGCTAGGGTTAGACGGTATACTAGAAGGGGTATAATATTACTATTTATTAGAAAGATAGTAAAGGGAAGGAGTAGATAAGGAAGCTAGTTAGTATACCTAATAGATAAGGGCAAGTTATATCAGGTATTAAGTTATATATTATAGATAGAAAAGTAAAAGAAGGATAGCGCTATATATAGTAGAGAATATAGATTTGTATTCTAGGTATATAGCTTATTCTATATCTAAAGACCTCCTTCTAAACCTAGAGATAAGTTAATAATAGCCCTATTCTTTATAAGGATTATTAAGACATATTCCGTTATACGCTTCCCTTCCTCTAATTCCCTCCTATGAATAGAGCTTTCGGTGATAGCTTTATATATCTCAGGACTAAATACTTTAATAATAGCTTTATCTAAGACCCCCTTTAGAGTAGCTTCGGAGTATGGTATAATTAGCGTGATTCCTTCCTTTAGGACAATATATAGAACCTATTTCACCTATTTTACTTTTGTATTAAATAGAGCTATTATAAGTTATTCCACTTCCTATTTATAGATATCTAGACTTATAAGACAATTAACTAGTCTACCCCAAATAGGTAAGACTATTATTACTATAGCTTTCAAATTACTCTAGATAGTGACTCTTCTAATCACATCATATATATATTCGTCGAAAACTTTCATAATCCCTTATAGTAAAGTATTTTCGATTACTCGTTATTCCTATATACTAGTAAAGTTCGGATAGTTCGAGGAGATTTCAAGCACATTAGGAGGTGTACTTATATAGCTAGTCGAAATAATAGGGGATACTATAGAGTTTTATTAAGCTTCCTTATTACTCTTTAGAGGAGTATCTAAGAGCCCTAATCCACTAGGTTAGAAAAAGGAAAGTAGAAAGGATAGATGACTTACTACTATATATAAGGGCCTTAGAATATTCGGGCCCGAGGCTATTAGTAGTACCTAATATATACTTAGGATATATATTATCTATTAATACGTGTTTTCGCTTTCGAGGTTATTCTATTATAAGATATATTATTAAGTAATTATTTAGTGAGTCGTCGTTTAGCGATTAGTGCTCTACTTAGAATTAATATTACTCGTCGTTAAAAGGGCCTTCTATACCTAAATAACTCTAGTTTATATATTATCTATCCTCCAAAATATCTTAGTATATCCTATATCTTTTAGAGACTATTATTAGGCCTTTTAGGTAATATACCCCGTCCTACTAAGCTCTAATCTTCGAGACATAATTACTAAGCTTCGAGGCCCCTAGTACTAAAAGATTTGTAACTAATACGTATAGAACAAAGACATTATAGCTAATATAGTTCTTAATATTATTTAGGATATTATTTGCCTTTTTCTTTGAATAATTCCTCTTCAAAGACTCTAGAGCTTCTACGACGAGGTTATTAGCTTTTTGGAGGGCTATCTCCTATACCGTGAGTAATAGATAATATTAATTAGTGAAAGTATATCTTTACTTCTCGAGTAAGTTAATTAATAACTCATCTATAAGTTACGACTTCGAAGACATAACACGTAGTATTAGGAGACAGATATGACAAATATTTCATAATATATTTCAAGGTATTATAAGATATTACAAAGTAATACGTAAAGAGGACTATTATAGTAGTTATAGTAAAAAATCTTAGCGCCTAATCGTATATTTCTATTAGTTTAACCCCCTACCCCCCATGTCGTGGCTTTAAATTAGATATATAAGAAACTAGTATAGTATAGTAAAAGCTAAGATAAGTTTCCCGAAATAACCCCGCTAAAACCACTAGCTATAAGGTTATATTTAACTCCGTAAAAACTAGAACCACGGCCTATAGTAATATTCTCCGTTATTCGTTAGTTATCTAGTATACTTTAGTAGAGTATATCGAGGTCCTTAGAAATCCGACTTCGACTTCGCCTACGATATTTCTCTAGTTTCTTATTACAAATTACTTTTGGCGAGTCTACTAATTCTAGTTAGTTTAGTATCCTAATTTAAAGGGTAAGCGAACTCACTAGTACCTTCCTCTATACTATTCTCCTCTATTATTCTCTACTACTAGCGCTTTAGGAGGTCCGTCTAACTAGAGCTTAAAGGGGATATTATAGGAACCAAAACCATATATTAATTAGGATATAGATATATAACTAGTCATAATCTATACTAATAAACCATAGATTAATAAGAGTATTATCGTAAAAGAACTTCGTGTACTATCCCTACTAATATCTAGGAGTTCTAGGTTTATAAGATTTAGTATGAGTCTTAAACTAGTAGATTAGGTCCTTATAGAAGATATATCTCGGTATAAGGAGGTTATATTTAACTTATAGAGTTAATATGACTACCCTTAAATTAATATTATAATACAAGAATATAATATAACTATAATTAAATATCATTCGTACTTACCTCTATATCTATAGATATGTGTATAGCCGGTAGAGGAACTAATGAGGTAGTAGAGTCCTACCTCGTGAATTAATTAGCTATAGTAGCGAGAGGTCTCATATATGGCTTAGTCTAGCTAGTAAATCCGAAAACCGATTTAATGAGCTCCTTTTGTGATAGAAGCACTAGGAACCTAACCGTAAGGGTACTAGAAGAGGTAAGAAGGATCTTCATATAATATTAGCGCTATCCCTTTTAGGAGCGGTATTCTGACTCACCTAGAGGACTAGATCTATAGAAATCACAGGCGTCTAGCCCATACTAAGAAGAATATAGGTAAGAATAAGTATTAAACTATAAAGGAAACTATTATTTAGAAGGAATTATAGGGCGAATCTATTTTTCTTTATATTAGAAGTAAGATATAAATATCCTATTAGTAAGCTAGTATATACTCTATAGGTTATAAAGAGTAAGGGCTTCAAAATTAGCGAGAGCTCATTAGTCTTTTCCCCTAACCTACGGGAATTTTTTAGTATTAATTAATAATTTGGAGACTGACTTTATTATACTAGATATAAAGCCTAATAGCTAAGAGAAATATTAGAATTATTATTCCGATACAAACTCTTTAAGCTACTATAGAGATTATATTAAAGAGCTTATAAAGGTACCTAATCTAATAAAATATTAGTAATAAAGAATATTATCTAATTATAGTAAATACCTCGTGTATTAGTAGCTAGATAGAGTAGAAAAGAACTAATATAAGATATGTATCTTAATAGCTATAATTATCTACTTAGTTAGCTCGAGTACTAAAAGGTAGAGAAATTGCGTATACTATAAAACCTTGAGAATACTACCCCGAAAAGGCTTATAGAGGATACGAAGAAGATATAGTATATCACTAATTACTATTACCTAAGTATACTAGGTAGAAAGCATCTATAAATCTAGCTAATTATAGCTACTATAATAATTAAAGAGAAGGCGAGAGCTACTCTAGAGGGAATAGCATCTCCTATCGACAATACTAGGGCTATATATATAGCTTAAGAGGCTTATGTATACATTTTGAGAGAGAGTAATAAGGGAGGAGTAGAAGCTACCCTAACTAGTTACCTCGTTTCGTCTATAATAAGAATTAAATAAATCTAATTAAGGGGATAAGGCGGATATAATAGCGAATAATATAGAGGGTAGGTATAGTAGGATATTACTATTTATCTTTTCTATCTAGTTAGAGTTAATTAGTATAATCCGAAAATAATAATAAGGACTATCTTTATACTCGGATTCCTATATATAATTAACTAATAACTAGAATAAGACTAGAGGGGAAGTCGAACCTTTATAGAAAAAGAATAAGGATAATAGCTCTACTGTAAATCAAGGTATAGGCTAATTGCTCCCTCGAAATCTCGACTTATCGTATTAAAGCATATAGTTATTACGAACTATTATACTTTTATTTCATATATTACCTATTTTCTAAACCCTAGTGTTCTATTCCTAGCTTTTCGTATGTCTTAGTAGACTAATACTATGAATTCCGGTTAACTTTTATATATATCATATTACTTTTTATCATATAATATAGAAAGTTTACTTACTATATATTCTTCGCTTTATATAGTTATTTGTAAAAATTTGTAAAAATTTATATAATCTTTCTACTACTACATTTTCATCCTCGCTTCGACTTAATTAATTAGTCGAAACGTATCCCGTTATATATAGTGATCTAGCTACGATTATCCGGGGAGCTAGTATACCCTTAACTCGATAGAGATCTTAAGAGTACCTATATAGAGGCGTTTCTATATTTTAGAGAAACTACGGAAGCGATATATTATATACTCTCCCTCTAATAATATCTATAGTTTAAACACTACTAATACTATATTAGTGTCTATAGGCGTCGTTTATTAATAATTATATCCTATTGACTTTTCCCGTTTCTTTATAGTAATATATTACTTTCTAGTAGAAGCTGTAATATGGATAAAGCTATCATAATTATCTAGGGGGGCATATATTATACCTTAATCGTAGGCTACTAGCCGCCTCAGAAATGAGGATCCTATTAGAGAAAGAGTTCATAGTATATCGATTCTATAGTTCCCAAAAATAGAATATCTCTATATAATACCCTCTTCATTATTAGTGCCTCTAATTAGTTAAGGTAATATTATAAAACATTAAAGCTCGTATATAATATCCAGGTCCAAATACTCTATATTAATGTCTTACTTCCCCTATATTACTATATAGAGAATCGGCGAAGCTATCTTGATTATCTAGGTACTAACGTATTATACTATAGCTATGGGCTATAAGTATATCCAAGGGATAAAGGAATTAGCTTCCCTAATCGACTATCCCGCGCTAGCCGCGGAAGAATAGACCTCTATTATAGACTATTATACGAGAATTAAGGAATATTGCCTTAACCTAATAGAGGTCTTAGAATCGAAAGAGTACTAAAGGGAGACGTTCCCTTTTTAGAGAACTATAGACTCAATTCGCTATACTAGCTTCTAGCTTAATTAAGAATAAATCAGACAACAAGTAATATTTTATATAAGTAACTACTATTCTTAGGCACGCTATAACCTTAATTCTCTCGAGATTACGATATACTATGAAATTCGAAAGGACATTCAAATTAAAGTAGAAATACTAAAAACTAAGATCCTATTTCAATAATCTAGCCTGACTATAGGTACTTATCTCACTCTAGGACTATTCCCACTCTCTTATAACTAGGCTTCCTTCCCTTGAGGCTAAAATATATACTATAGCTATGATATTCTTGATCTAAGTCGACTATTAACTAAGGAGAATATGGATATACTATAGATAGCCCTTACCTAGGTTAATCCTCGAAGATACTCCTCTATAGACGGGTCTATAAGCTTATCCGATCTACTAATAGTGGACTAAAGAATCTCGATAATAGATAGGTCTATTTCAGGCGGGGCCTCTTTAAGTTTATTATTACCTTTAGACTCAGATAATAGCTAATTCGAGCTACTTGTTATTATGCTTTCTATTAGAGCTATTATTAATGTAGAGGATTAGTAGATGACTTAATAAGATAAGATATATAGAAGTATGAAGCTTCAGAAGAAGCTTGAAGAATCGGGAAGGCGAATAATTAAACTTAAAGGGAAATTCGTACCCTTATGTGTTTATATCTTTCTTGTAATAAACTATATATCAGCTTCTTATTTAATCGTCTTATTTAATCAAATCTAGCTCTTATTAATTAGAATTAAAATCAATTTGTTACTAAGTAGCGAAGACTAGGGACTACACGATTCCTAATAAAGATACGAGTATAAGAAACCTTCTATAGCGTTAGTCTCCTAAAATAGACTAGGCTCGAAGATTATTCTTACTATTAATACCGATCTAGAAAGATATATATTGCTCTATAGGAGCGTGAAGTGTAGTGTTCTAGAGTATCCTATTAAGTACTAGCTACTCTTCCTCTAATAATATTCTATTAATACTCCTAGTTAATACGTTACTTCCCCCATATTACTATATAATGAATAATTATTCAAGACGCTAAATCATGCTATAACCACAGGCTTTCAAGTGCATCCGACGGTGATCGGCTTCCTTCGTCGAGAGTTTGGATACTAGTATAGACGGATATATAAGGGTATAACTCCTCTAACATTTTCACTATTCGTCTCCCTTTATATTCCCTAGTATCTAGCTCTTTAAGTATCTCTCTATACGCTATTCTTCACGTTAATAATAGCTCGAATAGAGATGACCCAAGCTAGTCCTTCGGTGGCCCTAGTATAGCAAAGTACACCTCCGAGTAGCCTAAGTTAACTATCGTCCGAGTAACTCGTCACGTTAAACAATGTCTATTAGTTCATTGATATAGTTAAGGTAGTTGTAGCGATAGAGATTACCTCTATACCTAAGAACCTAACCTTATAAGTGTAACCTCTTATACTCGAGAATCTCGAGTAGCTCTTACTAAAGCTTATTAACGTAAAATCGAAGCTACTAAAGGCACCCGAAGGTGCCAAACCTGATACTTATCCTGAGGCTACCTAAGCTTCTAAGCTAGAGTATAAGATAGTAACTGAAGTATATACCTCTAACGGCGTAGTAGTAGAACACAGCTAATGACTCACTTAGGTAGGATAACGAGAAAGAGGAATATAAGATCGAGGAATCTCTAGAGGGGAAGGTGAAGATATTTAATAAATATATATTCATTATACGAACGCGGATTCGTAAGTAGAAACTAGCCCTTATAGATAATCCTCCTACTTAATAGAAATATTATAGACCGGAATACAAAAGACCTAATATCTTATATCGATATTAAATCGGAAGAGCTATAAGACAATTTAAGGGAAGTCTTAAAAGACGTCTATAGAAATAGTTTAATAATTAAAAAGCCTATCATATACCCTTCCTCTTATTAGAGGGAAATACCTAGTAACTAACTAGATATAGGTCGAGCGAAATCTACTCTACTATTACCTCCCGGAATTTGAATTACATTAAAGCTATATTTAGGCTAATACCGCTAAGGTAATATCTATAACGTACCTTGATCTATTAATCGACTATATTAAGATAATCTATATACTAATATCCTAGGATCTCCTCCTGCTCCTAGGCCTTAGTGAGATCACATATAATCTACTTCTACTACTATTTAAGCCGAATACCTTAGTCTATACTAGATATTTCGGTACTAAAAAGTCGCGGTGCGTTATATATAATTCGGTAGAGGAGAAGGTAGATTAGTTAAAAGAGAAGTACTTTAGTATAGTATACCGGTATCTCGATTTTAATAGCAAAATAACTAGTAAAGCCTTTATCTATCTCGCTATTCCAAAATTCCGCGGGATAAAGCGTATTAATACGCTTCGAGCCTTCCCTCTCAAGTACTACTAAGACGAAAATCAGGTTAAGGCTAATCTCGTTAAATATAGCCGGAAGTTCGTCGCCTTAATAGATATTAGTCTTATCTATTATTAGGGTAAAGTATTTTATATAGATAATAGAGATACTATATAGTTATCTATTAATAGCCGAGTTGTGATTAATCCCGACTTCTTCTAGAAGATGAATCCTAATTACTCCCGACCTCGTACTAACCTTAATATAATAAGGCCAAATAGGTCTAGATAGCCCTTACCCCTAGGATACCTACCCCTAAGCTAGCTTAAGAGCGATAGCGTTTAGCTAGCCGAGCTAATAGAGGACGATTTACTTATTTACTATCCGACTATACTAGGTTTTAGTTTTAGTGAGAAGTAGTAGGGTGAGTCTATATTTTTGCATAGTATAGTAAGATACCGGGCTAATTTATTAACCTGTAGCGGAATTTGCGGTCGCCGATATTGAGAAAATCGAATAGTCCTCCTTACCTTTCGATTCTCTATCGATTTCTAATAAGTAGAGAGACGTGATTATAGCTCTCGTAGAGGCTCGTGATAGTCTAAGAGATCCTAGCGTGATATTTAATAACGTCGTCGTAGGGAAGGGAAAGGGCCTCAATATTCTCTTATAGTATAGCTCTATATTATTACTTTATATTAACGTATTAACTTGTGAAAAGTAGCGAACTAGGACTAGGGAAGACCTTGATAATAGAGGTAGTCGCCGAGCACCGAAAACGGGCCCTCTATTCAGTAAGTTTTACTTTCTTATACCCTCTTATACCTAGTCTAACCGTCTAGATCTCTACTAGAGAGCTATCTACTAATATAGCTTAGCTAGAAGTATAGCTCTCTCGAATCTTTAAGATTATTAGCTATTAGAACGCTATTCTTCTACTAGACGAAGCGGATATCTTTCTCGAGTAATATATACCTAGTAATCTAATTCGTAATAGCCTTATCTCTATATTCCTTTATAAACTAGAATATTACGAAGGAGTTATATTCCTCACAACAAACCGAGTTACCTAGTTCAATAAAGTAATCCTTAGTAGAATCCATATCATATTGAGATACGGTGATTTAAGTAAGGCTATAGGAAAGAAGGTCTAGGAATTATTTATAAAGACCGCGAATATATCTCAAGGACTACCGCGTATTAATACTAACGAGTTAAAGTAATTAGTTAATTGCAAGCTTAATAGTAAGCTAGTAAGGGACTTCTATAGCATATCTACTATCCCTTAACTAATAATCGGCTCTAGATCAAGAATGTTATAGTAATAGTATATACTTTAGCTAAGAAGGAGAAGAGCCGAGTATATTTCTCTTATATCCAAAGGACTATTACTACGAGTAGGGAGTTCATTACTAAGTTTAATAGTAGGGTCGAAGTAAGTTAGTTATACCTTTAGCCTCAGTTATAGGGGAGCAGGATTATAGTGAGAGGATATTAATTTGTCAGGACTTATTAATATATAATCTTGTTTTAGTATTATTTCGCATATACTTTAGTTATATAGTCTTAAATATAAGTCTATGATTTTCGAGTATACGATTAACGTGAGATAGAGGGCTCAATAACTACACGGCTATAGGGACTCTACTTACATATTCTATTTATACGCCCGTGAAACATACTAGCCTAATTAGGGCTATATAGGAGGGTTAACTAGGGGGAGTTCTATCGGGGGGGGGGGGTTGAAGTAGAGAGGTCTCTTAGGGTCTCTCATCCCATTATATATATGAGCCTTCCCTCCCTAAGTAATACCTTTCGAACGAGAGCCCTACCTCTACTCTAGTTCTAGTTAGTATCTTAATTATATAGTCTACCTATTTCAGAGGTGATTATCTAGGTTTAATAAGGTATTAGTATTTCATACTACTTAACTAGCTAAAATAGTAGTTTATCATATTATTATAAGTACTATCTAAGTCTCGGACCGAAGAATACTAACATATTATCGAAGTATTACACGCTACTTAGGCCTCGTCGTTAATACTATCGCTCACTAGCTATATAAGTTAATCTCTATCCCGAAAAATCCGACTTATTCCTATAAAGATATCACGATTATCCTTCTAACTATTTCTACTAATATTAAAGAGCTTCGATAAATAATACAAAGTATATTAGATTATAATCTATCCTAGATCTTACTTATAACCACGACGAGTTAATACGATATTCTTTAGAAGTTTTCTAAATCGATAAATATAAGAAAACTCAAAGTCCTCGAAAGTCTAGTTACTAGTAAACGTCTTTAAGTCTATATAGTTATTCCTTTAGTTAAGACTCCTATTACTATTATAGCTAATAATAATATTATATAGCCGAGTACTATCCTTCCTTAGCTTTTAGTACCCTTCGAGAATAAGAAGATAAGCGGAGTCGGGACATATTAACGAGTAAGACGTCTTGAAACTAGGACATTTATAGAGTAGTATTATAATTAGCTAGGTACTATATATATCGAATAATATAACTTCGAAATATCGGCAATATACTATATTAATAGAGGTACTTTATATATATCTAGAAGATTATATACTCTCCGAACTAAGATCTTATAAGATAATAATTTCTTATTAGAGTTCGTAACGGAGATATAGAGGGGATATCTTCTCAAGGCTAATGACGATAACTTTATTATACGCTAGCTAGTTATAAAGAGATAGAAAACCTAGGTTTAGTATAACCAGGAATACGAGATTAAGATAACTCTTGAGAATAATCCCAAATTCCGCCGTTAGTATAGTAGATAAGCGAGAAGTAATTAGAGAAGTAATTACACAAGTCTATTTATAGAAAGACACATCTAGTAGTAAGTCAAAACTCTACAGGAATGACATTAGTAACCTAACTATTATATAGGTAATAACCTTAGTCTACTTATATTCTATATCTCTCTATATTTACAAATTTTGCTATTATCCGCGATCCTTTACTTCTTTAGTCATACTATAATAGTACTTCATCCTTTAAAGATCGCGTAAAGATATCTTTACACGTTACTTTCTTAATCTAGTAACTAGTTACTAAAAACATCAAATTAATCAGGCTATATAAGCGCAATATTCGGGACCTCTGATTTATACTAGTATCTATTTTCTTTACCTACTTCCATAGTTATATTAAGGCCTAGGTACTTTTTACTCTAAGCGAGGTATAATCTATCCTATTAATTAGGATATCTAGAATCTAATCTATATTACAGATAAGCTAGGGAAGTCGATAGAGGCGGAGAGCAAAGACTAAAGATTTAAGGTATTATGATTATCAATAAAGGAACAGAAAAGCTAGTGAATATTAGGCGTCATTTTTGTATCTAGGCTTCTAATTATAGCTTTTATAGAAATTCAAATTTCCTAGTATATAGTCGGAAGGATTACGAGGGGACGATAGATAATTCAGCCCTGGTATCTCATCTGTACGTCTTCTATGGCTACAGCGACATCTCAATTCAGCAGCTCACGCTCCAGTATACGAGTGCGACCAGTCATTCGATAGCAAGCCCTCGAGCAGCATCTCAACTCACCAGCTCACATCTTCGAGTGCGTCGAGTGCGATCGATCGTTCTGCAGTCGGTAGACCTCAATTTCTCGCCCTCACAACTTCAAAACACGATCGACGGTTTAGGTTATGGATCGCAACACTCAAAAGGAAATGCCGCCACAATTTCAAGTGATGCCTCCAGGAAATCGAGTCTGTCGGTTGGCGTTGGAATTCACACCTCGAAGAGTGACGCCCTTAGTTTGGTCCTTTTCTAGGCCTGGAAAACGAGTTTCCCGATTAGACTTCATGGTTGATTAAGTTGGTGCAGGACGCTACAGCACTTCGAATGTATTTAACTAATTAAAGGATGGGCAGCTACATCGCTTGACAGTGACCACCTCGCCCCACAGTGATCATCTCGCTTCAGGGATCACCTCGCTTCCACCTGGCAACTCAGCTATACTTCTACTTTAATTGTACTTCTAATCTAGTTGTACTTCTAGTCTAACTGTACTTCTAATCTAATTGTACTTCTAATCTAATTGCACTTCTAATCTAATTGCACTTCTAATCTAAATGTACTTCCAGTTTGATTGTGCTTCTACTTTAATTGCACGCGTTGGGAACGACCCTATCTGGATTCCTTACGGCTGCTGTCCCCTTTGGTACGTCGAGTAGACTGGGAGCTATCTCTCTGGGTAAGCAATATCAACAAATCCTTTTGGAATACCTTTTTAACGGAGTAGATCCACATCATTGGAGCGAACCTCTGGGTTGGTCGTGAATTGACCGTAGGGTTTGAGAGCTTTTTGAAATCTGGACGCGGGGAGATACAATTTGGAGTAGAAGAGTCGGGAGGGGCACTGGGGAGTCGGGAGTCGGTGGTAAGTACTCTTTATATATACCTCTTCCCATATTATAATATTTACAAGCCGGGCTTTAAATATTATTACTATTTTTTAGTTAGTACTAATTATATAATAAGGGTAAGGGGAACTTATACTCTCTAAATTAATAAGGACTCTAAGATCTTATAATTAACTAGATTATTAAAGGGGATGGTATTATAAAGAACTTAGAATAAGACATCTTGAGGAGTAGGGCGTATAAAGGCCTCTTATTAAATATTATTAAAGAGGGCAAGCTAGAACAAATTTCCTATAACTTAGACCTTATTATTAACGATTTAAAGGTTGAGGTTATTAACTATAGTAAAGGTGAACTATAGGAGCTTAGCACGTCGCGCGTAGTACGAGAGGGCTTAAATATACTATAGAGGAGTCTTATATAAACTAGAGATTAATTGCGTAAGAGTAAAGAGCTGTTTCTAACTATTTCTGACGTGTTATTACGTACGAAAAGTAGTGATATTGAAGGAAGGTTTGGGAGGAAGGTTTGGGAGGAAGGTTTGCGGAGTGAACTAGCGGGGCAGTAGGCCTTATATTTCAGGCCCTAAGCGAGCGAAATCAGGCATTGAGGGTTTTGGTCGCTATGGTGCACCAGAGCTGCGGACAGATTATACCCCGCTCTTCCGCAGCCTCAAGATTGACAACGCACCACCTATCTCCCACGCTTCTTCTCCTTTTAGGATGGTAGAAAGACAACATTTGTTATGCTCTCTACATCTAACACCTATCGCAAACCAGATTCATCATGGAATATCACCCTCTTGACCACAACGTGGACGAGTTTCGTCTTTTAACAATTATGGTTCCTGAGCAACGAGACAGTGATGATGATGTGCGATGCCTCATCCAGCACACATTCATGAAAGACGACCCAGTATACAGCGCGCTCTCCTACACATGGGGTGATCCCACTGTCACTGAAGAAATAAGTGTGGACGGAAGTCCCATGCAAGTAACAACCAACCTGAAAGCTGGGTTGAAGGCACTTCGGGCACAGGCAATCATGACCGTGTGGATTGATGCGCTATGTATCAACCAAGAGGATATTTTAGAGCGAGAACAGCAAGTCTTGCGGATGCAAACCATATACTCCAAGGCTGCAGAAGTTATCATCTGGCTTGGTCCGGAAGCAGATGATTCTGCCTTGGCGATGTCACGAATCCGCAATCCCACACCAGTGGACATCGCCAGGTTGCGAGTCCTAAAGATCCAAGCCGACATCGGTGGACGTGGGATTGCAGAAAGCGTGAGTAACGAAGGGATGGGCCATGACAAGTACCCACCTTTTGGTTTGATGGATCGGTTGAACCATCGGTTGAAGGATCGGTTCCCGCAACTCGATGTCGTGTATGGCTCTTCGGGTGATGATTCTGATGAAGATGATAGGAGACATGGCATGTTGGAAGTCGAGCTTCGCAAAGTCCCAGTTGCACAGCAAATTCCGAACCCTCTCCACACCGAAAGTCACAGGATTCATCTTAAGCTTCTACCTGACATTCCTCCTTCGTTCGAAGCTCTCATGAAACGCCCTTACTGGAATCGAATCTGGATCACCCAGGAGGTTGCCATGGCTCGAGCTCTTAAGATGTTGTGCGGTTTTCAGTGTGTTGAGTGGCGACAAGTCCTCGATTTCGTGAGACAGTCTCAAATTGTCTGGCCGGAAATCGTAGCGCTTGAGAACCTCCGAGTTGCGCAACAAGGGCAAAAAGATGATCCCGACAACCGTCTTCCCGCGAGTCCAACGCTCACCGATGATTTGATTGCAGATGGCTTCGAATCAATGCTGCTGACACCAGACCCCAATAAACGACCAGCACTCGGCGCAACGATAATTCGCACACGATATAGCTTAGCAACGGATGAAAGGGATAAGGTGTATGGGTTGCTCGGCCTTTGCGATGATAGCAAATGGCTGGTACCCAGGCCTAGCTACAGGATACCAGCAGCCCGAGTATTTTTCGGCGTTGTGAGAAATTATATATTGTGGGAGTTTAGGGACACGGGTTATCAACATCTTCTACGTGAACTGCCCCTCAATCACGAGCTACGGATCAACAGTGGATGGAAAACAAACTGGGTTGACGTCTCGATCGGACTTCCTCACTTGTTCCTAAGTGCGACTGGGAATCCCTGGATACCAATGCAACCGATATTCAGAGGTTGCTTTCCTGCCTGCCACGGCGATTGTGAAGTATCCACCTGGTGCACCTTAGTAAGAGACTCGCCCCTCGATGTCGAATCCCAACAGACAATTGAAGACCACAAACCCAAGAAAGCTCCCGGCAGACCCAGAGAAACTTCTGCAATTGAGTGCGAAAATGCACAACGAAAGAAACCCAAGGATTCCCGCCGAATCGGCTCCCGTTCCAAACCAGAGGATCACATGGATAGATGGCCGTCTTTGTCTTTCTCTGGGCTGCGTACTCATCTACTTGTAAAAGAGACCATAACTTCGACAACACACGACTCTCAACCTACCTCTGCAGGTGGGGCCAGAGACCCAGGTCCAGAAGACTGTGATGTGAGTCTTCTTGTCGATCCCTCGGAGGCACGCAACGTCATCAATCGATTTTTGTCTGCTTTCATGGACCGGTGGACTTCGGAATGGACTTTTGAAGACCGCACCACGGCATACGCATTTACCAGCCTTTGCCTTGAATCCAAATGGACATTACACTCAAACACAGTCAGCAAGAAAGACCTTCTTTTCAAGTTCCACAACTCGGTCCACAAAATCCAAAACGTTGTCTACAAAGAACGAAAATTCAGAACATGGGTAGAAGCTTATGCCCGAAGTGTCGACTACACCCAGCAAATCCTTGTCGAATCTTCTTCCATATCAGGCCTATTCTTAAGAGCTCGTCTATCCTCAAAGTTCAAATCCGTAGTTACTACTCAAGTCAGCGACGCTCGCAAGGAAATTGTTACGGCATTTGCCTTGAGATTAATCTATGAATCTAACTATCGGGACTTGCAGCTTGTGGTTGGCAGCAAGGGCTTTATCGGCTGGGCGAGCTCGCAAGTCCGCAGAGGAGATCAGATCTGCAGAATAAGATGGGGCCGAGACTGTCTAATTTTGCGGCCCGAATCTGGGGGTTATTTAGCCATTGAAGGGATCGATCCGCACAACGGGAAGGAATATTTGGATATGAGAAAGAAAAGGCGTCGTAAGGATGGGGATGAAAATCCTAAGGCTTGGACGATTGTTAATATTCGTTGATTCATGTAACTTTCCCAATGGGAGACTCACAATAAGCACTGGGAATATCACTTTTCGCCCACATTCTAGCTTTCTTTGTGAACAGACTTTTCATCATGAAGCTCTCTGTGTTATTTCACAACACGAGAGAGCTAAGATTCATTGAATGAAGAGGTAATAAATAATCCTGATTCACAAGACAGCATTTGTAAAATAGTGCTACAGGACTTGAGAAAGAGGAGTTGCTAGTAACAGCACTGATTCCGAAAAGGTTTCCTTTCTGGGTAGATTTATAATGTGTGAAGATCGCCAAATGCTCTTCAACTACTTTCGATTTGACCTACCATGCTTGTCTTACCATAGCTGTCCATAATCCGCACCTCAGATATCTTGTTTAGCTCTTCCTCCATAATCACTCTGTACCTTTCTCCCGCATACAGCGGACTTGTCGCCCGATATGTCACTAGCATGCTACGTTGGTAGAAGATATTGTATCATTTAGTTTTTGAGATTACAGTATCTCCCACAGGGTCTCGCCCCTGTAAGCCTTGCCACCAACATCTCCAAGTCTGTTCTCGACAGCCGTTGTCCCACTTGTGGAATCTTGCTTGCCTCATTTCACGACACGCTGTTAATAAACTGCGCCTCACTCCAAAATGTGGCTGCCTCCACACAAGGCCGACTCCAATTCACCGCGCACAAAACCAGCAAACACGATATGCCTTCCATGCTTCGACAAACACTGCGAACATCAACCCCGTACAGAGTGCTCTACCAATCTTTGCCAAAAATTAAATTGCCTACCACAAACCTCTCGGAGTCGAATACTTCAGCGATGGTGGAAATAACTGCGATCTCAGCTTCTAGAGCTTATAAGTACCTCGAGTAACACATGCAAGGAGATGTCCAAACATATTTCTCTTTGCTATCGTAGTTGCCTAGGCTTTTTGGTATGTAGACCGCGGCGACTAACTATAGTTAGTGCCCTTCGAGTCCGCGTCTATAGCGTCGGAGCATAGCTCCGGGCAGAGAGGACAGACGATATATCAAGGCCAAAGATTATATATTTGTAATAGAATAGATACCTGAGGAAATGATGCTATGAGTGAAATGAGCTCATTAGTTTTGTGTATCATAACTCCGTGGGAAAGTATCCCAATCCGGTACTATAGGATTGTATCATTTTATTCCGGGCTTCAATTACAATACCTGGTGGATTGTGTTTAGTATCTCTAGCCTATACTACGGATAACGGCTAAAGTGATAAGTGTCTATCTTCGTGAAAGCCCGAGATGAAATCTATTAGGGTTCTATTATCAATTCCTAGTAGATTATATTTAGCTTATTCTGCCCATATCACGGACTAAGGTGATAAGGGTCCGTCTTCGCCAAGGTCCGAGGTGATGTGCCTTAGAGTTCTATTATCAATTCCAGCGGTAGGTAAAGGTAACCACAAATCTTCAGAAGCACGGTGTCCTAGAGTACCTTACGCTAACTCGATGGTATCTTGGCTATGGAATGACGACTAGTTAGTCAATATTAGATCAAGTGAAGGGTCGACTACCGTACCGGCTAGTCGAGTGTCAATAGTACCTAGAGGTAACTAGGATAGCTCCGCTGAGGGGAGACTACTAGGTTTTGACGGTTCGGTATAACTAGACGCCTCAAATAGCTCCTCAAAGGAATGATCTAGTAATTCGTCACGAGGAATTACCTCGATCACTAGCTATTCTGAAGAGAGTCTATCTACTACTATCCCTGGAAGGAGGGAGGACAGTGTGCTGATCTACTCCTTTAACCCTGGATGACACTTGTCGATGTAGTCTACGACCTCTCGATACTGATCTGTCCGGAGGTTATAAAGTCTAATGGTTAGCGAAGCAGGACAACGAGTTCCGTCAATAATAGAGGTAAGAACTTACCTACTTTCTGTCACGTTAGTAAGGAGTCGGAGTAGGATGCTGTAGCCGAACTGCTCGGTCATTCTCTATAGTAGCTCCCCTAACCCCTTCGTCTAATAGTCGAGCGTTCTCTTTACTTGATTACGCTTCTTCTTCCTCTCCTTCTCCCTCTCCTTCTCCT
This sequence comes from Hyaloscypha finlandica, assembly GCA_021399475.1. Lineage (NCBI taxonomy): Eukaryota > Fungi > Ascomycota > Leotiomycetes > Helotiales > Hyaloscyphaceae > Hyaloscypha > Hyaloscypha finlandica. The sequence continues at coordinate 131,572 of JAJTUR010000050.1, read as the reverse complement.
ACTTTCTTTGCTCCTCACTTACCTCTTTGCCTTTCTTCCCCTTACTAGCCTTTTTGCGCTTATACTTGATCGTTTCTGGGAAGAGGAGGTTAGTATACCTATCTCTAATAGATTATTGTCCCTTCTTTTTAGGTATAGCTTTCTCAGCTTCAAACTTGGCTATTAGTTCGACTAGGTGTACTCTCTTTAAGACTTGGAGAACTATTTTCGCGGGCTTGATAGACTTGTCTATCGACTTTCCTTTTTCGTCCACGTCCTGAATACGAAATTTGAGCTACTTTAGTAGTTAATCCGGGGCTAGGATTATTTACGGCCCTCTACTTTATTCTAAGGCGTCCTGCTCGGGCCTTAATTAAATAGTAAAATTAGGGAACCGTATGCGATGGCAGAAATCCTGGGTATATTCATGTCCCTCTATACTCTTAATCTGTTCTAGACTCGATCGCTAGGCTGGAGATAACGTCTACCTATCATCCCTCTCATTTGCTAGACTCACCGTAGCTAATAGCTTGTGTTCGGAAGAGAGAAGTCGGCGGGTGCGCTTACCTCGCCACAAGCTCTGGATAATGATGACCTTACGCTAATACTATCTCTAACTCTTCATTTGTCTCCTTGAGTACTATACCCTTTGAATCAATACTATAGCGCTTCTAATAAGGGTATCTACGATCCCCCCTCTTTGTAAGAAGCCCTTCGTCGTAGCTTGTGTAAGAATAACGCTTTTGCGAATCGTGTTGAAGCTATAGCGCTGCTTGTGACCACGCTACCCTCTTTGTATTGTGGTAGTAGCTCGGACCTTACGAGCCTCTTGTGTATACTTCCGAGTAAGATATCCCCGAGCGATGGACTAGATGAGAAGTATCGCGTTTCGTGCTTCTAAATACTTTCGGTGGTAGTACTTGGCTTTTAGATTCTTCTGGATCATAATAGCGTAAGTGTTGAGACGGTTAGTCCTAAGATTCTCTAGGAATGCTAATGCGCTAGTATGAGAGAGAATTGTCGTCCTATCCTTGTCTAGATCCTGGCTACTACTAGCCCTAAGCGACTTCGTGAGGATATTGTTTGCTATATCCTGGATGTCTGATGTCTACGACGATAAAGGGACAAGTATATAATACCTCTAAGCGAATTCTTCGTACGTCTATCTTGTCGGGTATTCGGTACTACTACTTTCGGGACCGCCTTCGGCTATATCTGCGAGCTTAATATGTGCGTGTTTCGAAGCTCTGCTATCCTCAAAGTTTTGCTTACGTTTAGAGGCACGTTGCGTTGTGTCTAGCTGGTGCCGGATCGAAGAGGTGACGGTCTATCCGGGGGGCTGCCTATCCCCGGGGGTATCCTGACTATCTGTGTTATTATTGTGATCAGATAGAGGCTAAACGTCGAGGTTCGCCGAACGCTGAGAATCGTCATACGTCTGCTCGTCTCTAGAGTCATCTGTGTCCTTGATATATGCTTGGTTTGAAGGTCGACCTCTATAACTAGGCTCTTGTATAGCGACTGGTGGGCTTTGATTGTGGGGGTCGACGGGGTTCTCGTGCTGATCACGAACGTCTGGTGGACTTTGATCGTGAGGGTCGACGAAGTTGTTCTCGTGCTGGTTAGCCTGACCGCTAGCGTTAGGCTCTTCTTCCTGTGTGGTATGCTGAGGGGATAGAGGGGTAGGAGCCTATTCGCTAGGTGTGGAGGTAGGGCGAGGTGTGGAGGCAGGGCGAGGTGTGGAGGTAGGGCGAGGTGTGGAGGTAGGGCGAGGTGTGGAGGCAGGAGTTGGTAAGTTGGGCTGTGGGATATTTTGAATAGCTACTACGACTTTATTATAAGTGGTAGGGTAGGTTTCGATATATCGGTATAGATAGTTGACTACCTAATAGGGTATTAGAAGAACTATGAAGGAGGATAGATCAGTGAAAGGAACGATTCTTAACCTTGTCTACGTCTAAGTATAAGTCTAATTCGAGCTCTAAATCAATAGGTAGCATCTCGTTACTTGACCTTATCTTCTTTTGAATCATTATCTGTTTATGGCCGGTGCGGCGGATGACGGATAGTCAATAGCTTGTATGTGAATTTCGGGCGGTGCGATAAAAGTACGAATCGAATTAAGCGATTTGCACTTTTCGGCCTCCCGTTCCTGCACTAGCCAGGTACAGGTAGCGCCTCAACACTAAACTCTAAGCCTCCCTGCCCATCCTTGTCCACATTCAAATATTATCCGCCATCTGTGTCCTTACAACGTATTATCCTATTACCATCCTAACCTAACCTAGGGTAGTGAGAATCTTCGGTTTTTCTTCTCCTTTTTCTTCTCCCTCCTACGATTTGGCATACACTGTTTGGTAGCGCGACAATCAGCGGGCGCGTAGACGCGAGTATGTCGCCGAGCTGGAGCGCAAGGTCCACGAATGCAACGCACATGGACTTCCGCCGTGCGCACCCGAGACACGCTATGGGAAGAGGTTTCTTAGAAATTCTTTAGAATAGTATCATATAGACTCCAATACCTTTAATGACCTCTCTATTTAGTCTGACATTGATTCCTACAGAAGTGCCGTTGGTTCCTCGCTGGTTCCTGGGACCGCTCCGGGTCCTGGGAGATTGATACAAAATCGTACCAGCACTGATTCTCGTGCTACCCATGACTCTCGTGCCAGCACGTGAGCTCGTAGGAGCTCAAAGTCTCGCACGAGCCTGTGTGCTCCCACCAGCCCGTGTGCTCCCACCAGCCTTGATTCTCGTGCCAGCCTGGATTCTCGTGCTACCCATGATTCTTGTACCAGCACGTGAGCTCGTAGGAGCTCGAAGTCTCGCACGAGCCTGTGTGCTCCCACCAGCTTGTATGCTTCCACCAGCCTTGATTCTCGTGCCAGCCTGGATTCTCGTGCTACCCATGACTCTCGTGCTAGCATGTGAGCTCGCACTAGCCTGTATACCATTGATAAATCTTTATCAGTTCTCGCAGATCGAGAGCTGGGTCGCAATTATGGTATTGGCGTGGATAACCAACGAATGCCCCTCTTCCTCGCACGCCAAAGCTCCGTTTCGTCTTGCTGTAACCACGTCGGGCCCTGTCCGAGAAATGACATCACGTCACGACCTGGACTTGCTTAAGCCTTGACCTATCCAGCTAGTCCTGGACTCCCGCCATCTCCCACGAAGGGCCGGCCCGCTGAGAACACTTGGTGTGTACACACCAATTCTATCCCCCCCATGAACAATTTCGAGTGGGTCCTGGTAACGCCACCCTGAAACCTCGTTTATATTCCCGAGTTGGGGAATATCAGGTGCTTATGAGAAGTCCTATTCGCTGAAGGCCCTTGAAATGGCCAGTGCTTGGGTGGTGTTATCCTTGGACCCACTCGAAATTGTTCATGGGGGGGGATAGTTGGTGTTTACACACTTCTTGGTTCTTGCGCACCACTTGGTTTCTGCACACCACTTGGTTTCTGCGCACCACTTGGTTTCTGCGCACCACTTGGTTTCTGCGCACCACTTGGTTTCTACACACCACTTGGTTTCTACACACCACTTGGTTTCTACACACCACTTGGGTTCTATACATTACTTGGTGTTTACACACTTCTTGGTTTTTGCACGGCATTCGAAATAGGGTTGAATCTTGTGATACGGCGAAAGTGTACGTTCCCCCTACATCCATTCTACCCCGCAACTGTAGGTGTCCCGCCTTATTTTTACCCAGCATTATTGTAATACCCCTACAAGACAACCACTGCCAAACCCTCTATCCTAAGTACCCCTAATAAATCTACTTCTCAAGATGGCGTGGTAATAACCTCTTTGGGACCAGATACGCAAATTCCTAGATATTATCTATTAGTTACAGATTTGATCTATACGAGTTATACATACTATTTCTGCTATTACTAGCTACTAAGACTCGTGGTCTATTGACTAGTACGTGGTAATTTTATCTCGCTGGCGAATGAATAGAGCTACCTTAAACCCAGAACACTTCCCTAATTAATAGGCTTTCCTAATTAATGTTTTCTTTCTCCTTACCCCCCATCACTTGGTGTGTTATTTGCAGAAACTATTGTGGAAATGAATAGACGCTATTCTATATGCAAAACGAAAGCCTCACTACGTAGTCTAGTATATATAATCAAACAAGATCATCCTCTCAAAGTTAATAGCATTATTAATATTATCCAAATAATCGTAATTATGGATCGTTTATCTTTAGATAGTGTCATCCGAATACTGGCTCCTAGCCCACTACCTATAATTATTACGGTCAGGAGCATTATTCTGATGGCGATGACCACCCAATATCCACATTAAGCGAGGCATACAGAGTCACGAGACAGATTGAGATCACGTGAATACATCAACTCTTAGTACTAGGAAATGGCTGGCACAAAAGTTAGGTTGGCACTAAAAGACTATTAGTGTCACGAAACCACGTGACCACGTGACGATGAGTCACATGATGAGTCATATTGAACGTCTATTTAGGGATGACACCCCGCACTATTCTTCTTGACTCCTTCGCGCTACGTCTTGTATCTAGAATCAATGCATACCTTGACTCAAACCTTCACACACAGAAACATTTGTACTAGGGAATGGTTGGTACAAATGCGTAATTGGTACAAAGAAACAATTAGTGCCAAACAAACCTCACCTTATAACCCTCCCAAAATCAAAATTATTGGCTTTATGATATTACGTGCAAACTTCAATCCTGTCCTGCGGAGGTCGATTCTTTAGGCCAGCATATGACTAGTAGAATTCTACCGGCCTTAGAAATATCTAGGAAGAAGGAAAGGCGGTTTCGGTGAGACCAGTAGAATTCTACCAGCCTTGGAAATATCTAGGAAGAAGGAAAGCGGGATTGGTATGACTAGTAGATTTCTACTAGTCTTAGAAATATCTGAGGAATTGACGCCGGCTTTTGTAAGACTAGTAGAAATCTACCAGCCCTAGGGGAAAAGGAAAATGTTGTCTGGTTTCCTAAATACTGAGGTGGGGCAAGCGACCCCCGTAATTACTGTATTTCCGTTCCAGACTTGGGAGCCTATCTTGACTATGGAGGAAAACCCGTACCTAACCTTAGAAGAGCTAATCAAGATGCATAGAAAAAAACATTATGTTATTTTCTTTGAAACGTGATTAGCTGTACATGCGCCCGGCAGAATGCTGTTTTCGACTAATAAGCATTTGCTATTCGCTTCCTATCACTGCTATATTAAGCGCGCGCTTGCAACGCTAGCCAAAGAAGAGACCTCACCTGGGAATTGAAAGGTAGAACCGCTCGTCTGTTTTCCTTTCCTCGAAAGTAATAAGCGGACCGTTCCCTTACCTTTCGAAAATGCGTAGGTCGCAAATCCGTGTCGAGAATACACTTTCCATTTTCAACTTCTCCTAGCTACCGAATCCTAACTTTTAGTATTTTGGACATGTTTGTTCTATGTATTCTGTTGCAGATTTTCCGGCATTAGATATGTGAGCTTAGACTATTTAAAGGACCGTGTGCCTCACCCTCTTAATATTCAAAGAATAATCTCCTATATCATAGCTGTCAAGCTACCCAAAAGAAGAAGCGAAAGGTTAAGTAGGCGGAAGTCTACCTTAATTAATAAGGCCCACGACCTGGCAGAGTTCTGCGATGTTGACGTAGCCCTCATCATCTGTAACCGTCGGACTAGTCGTTACTTTACGTATAATTCTGTCGACCTCAAGTCCTGGCCGCCGTCCAAAGAGCAAATCGTAAGTCACTAGCCCTAGTTTTAAAGGTTGCAAAGGGCGTAACTAACGGGGAGTTAGTAACTCTCATACCCGGTACCGGTGAACCTGCTTCCGCACGATATAGAAGCGGGGCGTAGAAATCTCAAGCATCGTACTAGACTAGAGCGGGTAGAGTAAAAGGTCAGGGCGGAAGAGGGGTAGTAGATAGAGATTATGATAACGGAGCTAATATTTGTAAATTATAGTCAGATAATTAAAGGACGGAATCAAGTGTAATGATTAAATAAATACCCTCAAAATACATTATATTAATTATTGTAAATAGTGTCACATAAACACAAGACGCTATAGAGATGAGATAACTTCAAAGTACCCCAAAAGTAAGATACATCTGATATAACCTGATATCGCTCCGATATTACGGATGAGATTACCTAGCTTAGGTAAGTGTTAAGAATTCTTTCTCGGGCTTACCCTCGTACTACTATGTCTCGGGCGGAGGTTACCCAACTTACCACAAGTCGGTACACGCATCTAAGCGTGCTCCCCCTATCGCGTTAGTGTGCCCTCATGATCCTCGACGAACTCGTTAGTCACAGATCACTTGACTTGCTAAATCTCCTATTCACGTGACTTTTATGATTAGTAAATATACAAGCATATGAAGATAAGAAGAGAGAATCATAGAAATCCAAGGTTATATATTTGGACTAATAAAAGGTATATAGTACTACTACTAATTTATACCTAAACACCTAATAATAGAGGGAGAAAGAAAGAAATAAAAAGTCGAGCTATATAGCTATACGCTCTTAGTATATCATTAAAGTATTAGGATATAGTCCCGTGGATACGCTCTACGTGATTCTAAAGATGTATCTTATACTCGAGAGATATTTGATAGACCTTATACTCGAGTAGATCCCCTTTTTTGATATTAGCTAGATACTTCCGCTTAAAGTACTTCGTCAAGTCCCCTAGCTTAGTAAACTTGTAGGTACGCTTTTCGAATAGTAAGCTCTACTCCCCTAAGTAGAGGAAGTAGGTAGTAGTCCTCTTCTCTATAAACACTAATAGTATAGCGTCCCTTAACGCTTACTTCTTAGCCTTAGCGACTACTAGCTACGGGTTAATCTCCTTCGCCGGCGTCGGACTCGCCTTTCGTATAGATAGCCTCCCACGTAGTATAGTAATAGCTCCGCCTTCTTAGAAGTAGTAGTAAGTAGTAACGGCGCTAATCGTAGCGTTATACCGGCGGAACTCCTCCTCTATAGTCGTCCCCGGTAAGGTCATAACCGTCGTGGCTAAGCGCTTCTATATTAGGGGTATCTTATCGACTATAGGCACGCTAGTACTAGGGTCATCGTAGAACTTAAGCCTAGCGAGCTATAGCTCGACCTTATTCACAGGGTACTCTGTATCCCACTTATCTCGGAGCTACTTGAGTAGCGTAGCTCTTAATCGCTACCTCAGATTAATAATCTCGCTACTCAGGCTTTGGTACCTGGACTATTTCGTTACCGCGCCCTTATAGCGGTGGTTCTACCTCGCGCGTAGCGCGAGAAGCTAGCGGACTCGGCGGTGTTTATCTACGGACTAGGACTACTTAACTATGAGGGCCTACGGGCGACCGGGATCGATTTATCGCGTTAACCGAGAGGCGGCCCGTATTAGGTCCTTCTGGGGCTCGTAGCTAGACACGATAGCCCGGATATCACCGGACTGCCTCGGGAGGTAGTACTTAATAAAAGTATTAATACTCGTATATTATAGTATCATATTCTAGAAGGTATTAGTCACGTCACCTATATAGGGGTTATTAGCTCTTGGCTATAGACGTAGGTATAGGAACACAGAGTACTCACCGCTCTAGTTAAATTCATTAGCGGCGTTATAACGGAGATAGTATAGGCGTGTAGGCTACAGGAACCTAAGTATGAGGCCGATAACCTTTATTAGTGATAAGAGGGTTATATAGGTTAGGGGCTCGTGTGGTGAGATCTCGTAATCGTACCCTATCTTAATCGACTTCCTAAAGATAGGGACATCGAGTATACTTGGCTTAAAAAGTAATTCTAGTTATTGATAGCTAGGTCGGATATCTAGTCTACTTAATTACGTGGTAGACCTGAGATTTAGAGCTATAAATACTCTATCGGCAAAGATGAGGCCTAAGAGAAAGACATACGGGCTTAGGATAAGGGAGGGGTCGAAGATAATCTCGGGAAGGACGAATTTGATCCTAAAGTACGTGTGAGTAGTGTTTAAGCCGGATACGAATAAGAGGGGGACGTGGGAAGAGGATAGGCCAAAAAACTTACGTATCCTTTACACCGAGAAATTACTTTATAAACTCGCAAGTGAATTCTATCAAGATCCGATAAGGGCCGCTATTAGGGTCCCGAAGTAGGGTCACGATGATATCACAGTAGTAGAGCTTAAGGAGCGCCGAAGGGCGGTTTCCGGAAAACCTAGTGAGCTAGTAGAATAGAGCAAGCTAGATACGTTACTGGCTATATATAAACCGCTTCTTCGTCGTAGTTAGGTTAGTCTAGAGGTATTCTACGAGATCCTCGATATATATAGCCGTCTTCTCGCGCTTCTTCGTCGATAGGCGGTACTTCTTCGCTAGCTTCCTAAGGACCTATGACGAGAATATTACATTAGCCTCTCATCTTCGATTATTCGGACTAGATTAAGCGGCTAGATAAGACGTACTACTTACCTGATATATTTGATAATTTAGCTTCCCCTCGATCTTCTCCCTAGTCGCTCGTTCATACATAAGCCGGAAGACCTTCTAGTATATCCCGAGCGTGCTAGCCGACTTGATACCTATAAGCCTCCTCCCACCCTTCCCCTGACGTTAATTCAATATCTATTCGAAGAAGGCCTTAAGCGTCTAGTGAGAGATAGCTTATATTATCTGGGTAGGATCCTTTCGTATATATTTATAGTACCTTTAAAGAGAGTTAGCTTAGCGATTCGATAGTAGAAGACGGTAGGTAAGAAGGGAATAGGGTACACACCGATCGAACTAGTCCTCGATCATATCTAGGAGGAGGAGACTATTATCGCTATAGTCCTTATCTTTATCCTCGGATTCGTCGGAGTTGTTCTCTTAATCGAGGTAGTACTCTGGCGGGTACGCGTTCTCCTCTCTAGCGATCCACTTCAGATCTAGTAGGTCCGCCTCGTCGTCTCTGTCGATACCGGTATCGACGTCTATTGGCACGGTGTCAGCATTATCCTCTCGAGCGAGCTACGCTAGATCTAGCAGGTCTACCTCGTCGTCTCTATTAATATTGGTATCGGTGTCTATAGGCTCGGTCTCGGCGTCGGTCTCCTCTTGCTTATCCCCTATATCAAAGTAGCTCTCGATGTCTGACCTATCGCTATCGGAAGAGGAGGAAGAGCTTAGTATTAGTTGGCGATGACGTATATGAACTGGATCAACCGAAGGGGGCGATAGCGATAACGATAGCGATTAAAGGTAAAGAAGTAAGCTAGAAGATATTAAGGAGGAGCCTGCCGCCCAAGTAATAGTAGCGGAGGGGGAGGAGAGAAATAGAGCGAGAGAAGGTAGTTGAGTATGAGAGGTTTAGAGGAAAGAAGATAGAGAAGGGAAGGAGGATGAACGAAGATATAGGATGGCGGTTATCTTGAGTTACTGAGGAGATAGTAGGGATCTATTTCTACTCTATAAAAAGGCTCCTCAGAAAGTAGGAACGAGAACAGAGAAGCGGTTATCGTTTTTAGTATTCTTATAGTCGGCTAGGGTCGTGTTACCTTAGCTACTAGGTGCGCGAGCGTTAGAGTAACGCGAGATTTTGGTAAGCTAGCTACAGAAAGCAGCGGCTAAACCCCCCTGAAAATAGCAGCTAGTTTACTATTTGATTATTAAATCTAGTAATATTACCTTCTATAAATAATTATAAGAAGTAGATATAGAACTCTTAAAATATATAATTAAAGCGAAGTATAAGTTTTTTAAAGTTATAACAAGTATTTTATAACTTATTAGGATTAGAGTATAGCTTAATTAAGTAATTATATATCTCTAAGAGCTAGTAATACTAATAAGGGCTTTCCTAGTTTATATAAGGGTTAGTTAAGGCAAGGGTATTATTTATAAGTTTACTAGAAATATAAATAATCTTAAGATCCTTAGTTAAGTATATATTAGTATTTCCTTATAACTTATTCTTAACTTAGACTAGCTAGTTATTAAAAACTATATAATCTATATAGAAGGGGGTTAAGTCTAGTAAGATAATTACTCTAGGGACTCTATATAATATATATAGAATAAAGGATCCTTTATAGTTTTAAGAGTCGATTTTAGGGGCTACTTCTAGAGCTTATATAAGAGCGGCTAGTACTAGTATAAGTTAATTATAGATTATAGTATAGTACTTAATATTTATATTAAGCTTAATATTCTAGAGCTTTATATTCTTAAAAATACCCTTAGTATCTCTATATCTCTTCTTATATTTAGCTAGCTTTATAGTAGTATCTTAGTAGCTCTTAATAATTAAGTTAATATTCTTAAAGAAGTTAATAGAGTCCTTAGACTAGTTATTTAGATTATAAGAAGTAATTAAGTAATCTATATCTAGTACTTTTCTAATAAATAAGGAGTATTCTTCTTTAATAGACTTATCTATAAAGCCTCTCGAAATATTAATAAGGTATTCGGATTAAGAAGAATTACTAACGAGATAACTTAATCTAATAAGAGTTAGTTAAGAAGTTAATATTCTTCCTAGTTATATAAGGTCTTAGAAAGTCGACTTATTAAACTTTTCCTCTAATATATCCTCTCTAGTAATCTCGTTATTAACGTATATATAAGGCTTATAAGGTTATAAGGTAAAGCTTACTATTAGTAGTTAGGTTACTAGCTTATAAGTATCTCTCGCTATAGGACTTAATTAAAGAATAGCCTTTAATAAGAGATTCTTTGATTTTTGGGGGTTTTTTTTCTAGGGGTTTTTAATATATTACTGTAGTGGGGATTTCTCCCAGATGGTCACGTGGCACAGTCATGTGACCATAGACGTCTAGTTTCTATATATTACCCCGCTTTCCTTCCTTATTCTTAGAAATCAACCAACCTTCACTCCTTAATTCCACGCTTCACTCGTACGCTGTGATCCCATACTATAGAAGCCCTATACTATATATCTCTTGCGAATTAATCCCCATCACAGTAGCGACCTAGGGAAGATCACGTTCTAGAGCTCTATCTTCATATAACTCCCTCGCAGTCGTGGGATCACAGTTCATAGTAGCGGTTCAGGCTTTAATTACGTCAATTCCTCACTACACCTTCTGCTAGTTCTACGGATAGCGTAAGCTAAGCTTCAAGCTTTACGATTCAGCCTCAATTACATCAATTCGTACGACGACGAGGTCCTTCTTTAGCTTAAGACTCTCCTCTTACGACTAAATTACAACTACTTTACAGTTCACTACATTTTCCGCTAGTTCTACGGACAGCGCAATCTCTCTGCCAAGCTTCAAGTATCACAGATCACAGTCGCGATTCAGGCTTCAATTACGTCATTCGTACGACAGCAACGACGTCCCTGTTTAGTTCAAGACACTCCTTTTACGATTACTTTTCAGCTACTTTACGCCCTACCTTCGATTCCCACGATTCCACGGACGACGTAATCTCGGTGCCCTGCCAAGCTCTTAGCTTTACGATTCAGCCCCAATTATATTAATTCGTACGGAAACGAGGTCCTTCCTTAGCTCAAGACTCTCTTCTTACGACTGAATTACGACTACTTTACAGCTCACTACACTTTCCGCTAATTCCACGGACGACGTAATCCCTTTACTAAGCTTTAAGCTTTACGATTCAGGCTTCAATTACACTATTCGTACGACAGTAACGACGTCCCGGTTTAGTTCAGAATACTCCTTTTACGATTGTTTTCAACTACTTTACGTCCTATCTTCGATTTCCCACGATTCTACTAATTACGTAATATTAACTACTCCTCCTGAGGTTCCTATCGACTACGATCTTATTATCTCCGATCTTATCAACTCTGATCTTGATTTACATATAAAGCTAGATACTTTACAAGTCTCTCGCTCCTACCTTTAACATATCGATGAGCTCGTACGATACAGAGATCCCTCTGATCCTGATATTTAAAGCTTTCTCTTTTACTATAAAGAGCTTCTACGGGAAGAGCTTAATTATATATGTCTTAGAATCATGTGTCTTACGATTCTAGTCCCTCCTTCTCACCTCTCCCCTACTTAGCCACACGATCCGCTACCTCCACCTCCTCCTACTACGTAAGAGTACAAATCTCTATTCCAGGTGGACGAAGACGACGATACACCGGTGTAGGTTAGTCAAGTGGTAGCGTATATAGTACATAAAGCTAGGGCTATATGGTGGGTATAGGTTCTAGCACATACTTCGATTTATAGACCCTTCTCTCATGTGATTCCACCTTACACCTTCGATTTACGGACCCCTTCTTCGATTTCCCCTTTACGCTTCTAACTTCCGATTCTCTCCCCTTTTACGTACAATTCCTATGATTTTCGACCCTCCTTTACCTCCTCCTTATTCGATTCCTAGCCTAGTAGCTTCTGTGGTCGCTATCGCAGTTACAGAGGTTCTAGTATACACTTCACTCCCCCTTAATTCTATACCCTCGATTCTATACCCTCGATTCTATACCCTCGATTCTATACCCTCGATTCTATACCCTCGATTCTATACCCTCGATTCTATACCCTCGATTCTATACCCTCGATTCTATACCTTCCGATTTACGACGCCCCCGGGCTTCCCTCTAAGACGAGTAATACCTGTATTACGGCTGTAATAGTAGAGGTGCTGGCACAGATATCTCATACGATTTTAGGTACCTTAGATAGGTGCTTTAAGTAGTGTAGAGAGAGAGTATTTCCGTATGCTCCGGGCACGATTTAGTATTAAAGAGACAGAAAAATAGAGTGTTTACTGGTACTTTGAGGGCGACGAATTGGGCTGGAAACACAGTGGTTTGAAGTCGAGGGTATACACAAGATAGAGCGTACGATATTTATGATTACTATAGTGCTTGAGAGAGGCTCTTGTCTTGTGGTGTGCTCAGGGGACGAGCACTTGTGGGTGGGGGAAGTATGTGGTGGGGATTTCTCCCAGATGGTCACGTGGCACAGTCATGTGACTATGGACGTCTAGTTTCCATATATTACCCCGCTTTCCTTCCTTGTTCTTAGAAATCAACCAACCTTCACTCCTTAATTCCACGCTTCACTCGTACGCTGTGATCCCATACTGTGGAAGCCCTATACTATATATCTCTTACGAATTAATCCCTATCTGTCAGAGAGTGCCTTCGCATCCTAGCCTCGGGCCGTGCACAGGTGGTCCGTACGCAAGCCCTTAAGGCTTCGTACCTCCTACACCTCACTTCCCTCCTCAAGTTTCAGTCACAATACTACTTTGATTACTCCCTGACTCGACCCTTTTAGTGACCCCTATTACACTCTGAAACTTCTCTTTTAGAGTCGGCACGGTAATTAGTAACCGTATACGAGCGATTAATTACTAAGTACGAAAGGTAGTAATATGTCACAAGAGAACTACCAAATTCACCCTCCCTTCCCGGGATACTCCTAGGAGAAACCGAGTCTTGGCTAGAGGGTTATATGAGCTATACTAAAGTAGTTACTCTAGTATTACGGTATTAATAATCGAAGGGAAGAGAGGTAATTCCCTAGAGGACCCGTGAACTAGAGAGCCTATAGTAGATAGAGAAGGTAGTAAAGGGATTCGAAGAAGATATACTAGAAAGTTAAGTAGTATAACCTAGAATAATAAGTGATATAGATAATATAGATTAAGCTTATAATAATATAATAAATACCCCCTCTAGATCCCTAGGACCAAGTATCGAGATTTATCGTACCCTACGCTCCCCTCGCTCCTCCCTATAATCGACGACTTTATAAAGACTAATTATAGAGAAAGAGAAAGAGCTTATAGTAACTCGAGAGATAAATCAGGAGTTAGAAAGAAGGATTCTAGCGATAGAATAGAGATAGATAAAAGGAGGATATCCTATTAGCGTATTCTCTTTCATAAGTAGAGGTATACTAGCCTAAACCTAATACCCTAGAAGCTAGATAACTCGATAATTACTACTAAGTATCTAAGGCCCCCTAATATTCTTTAATACTATAATTAGACCTAACCCCTAGATACTAGTTACTGACTATAGCTATTACCTTATTATAACCTAGGACTATCCCCGGGCTAAGGCACTATCTACCTTTACTCTACTAAAGGATAATATCTAGTTATAGATTATAGAAGTAGAGGACTATTTAGTAGTAGAGTACGTTACTAATCCGGTGATCTAAGCCCTTATAGTACGAGACTACCTTATATAATTAATTAAATTAAGAGTAATAATAGCTAAACTTAATAGACTACCTTAAGACATAGTGAAATTCAATAACTAGGTCTAACTCAAAACATAATTATTCGAGGAATACAGTCCTAGAAATATAATAATTAAAGCTAACCTAAGGATATAAAGATATAAAATATTCGAAAACTAATTAGTCTAAGACTTTACGAATTACTTTAAATTTAAGATATAAGATATATTATAGGGATATAAGAAAAGAGTTATATAGTCAAACTATTAATTAAAGCTCACGAAGCTTATCCTCGAGAGGATATTTATTAGCTTAAATAGAATAATCCCTCAAATATATACTAGACTCAAATAAGTAGCCTTCGTTATAGAGGAGTTTCTCTAAGCGACGACTAAGCTATTCCTAGTTAATAATACTATACCGGGTTCTTAACTAGGATAAGTATAACCTCGCCGAGAATATAAAGTCGAGTTCGACCTACTAGTATCCAGATCAAATATAATACCTTAAGCTCCCCGGAACCCCTTAGGGCTAGCCTCGGGAAATTCGAATAGTAAATATAAAGAAACATTATTCCTAGATATCCTAGTAGACTAGAGAAAGAAGATACGTAGAGAAAAGCTATACTTTAAATATTAATAGCCTAAATACTTCATAGACGAGTACCCGGGAAAAGATAAGCCCCCCTAATAACTAAGGTAATAGGAGTATAGGGGGAGCCCTTAGTATCTAGTAATCCGATAATATATACCTTATAATAATATTAGATTATTAATAACTCTAACTCCTACTACACGTCCCCTATAGCGATACTCCCTATCTATAATACTATATCACTATTAGAGAATAAATATAAAAGAACAAAAAATAAGTATAATATACTTATAATAACCTAGGAAAGAGAGATAAATAAACTCAGAGGCTAAGGACTCACGAACCTAGGACTATCTAGGGACATACGAATACCGGACATCGACTTACTTACTATATAGAGAGATACTTTATAGGAAGATAACCTCTTTAATCTCACAGAAATATACCCTAACTTCTATATAGTATAACTAAGAGTGAAAAGCTAAAGCGACGAAGAAGTATAAGTAAAAGCAATTATCGACTTAGTAGCTATAGCGAACTTCATTAATAGCAAGTTTCAAGAAATTATCTAGTATTATAGCTTAAGCTAATATTACCTAATAGTAAAAGATACGAAAGGAAGGGTATTAGCTCTAGCCTCTTCGACTATAGTATATGAAATTAATATTAACTATAACTAAATATATATACTAAAAGTAATGAGGTTTAGAGGAATAGAGCTAAAGATAACAGATATTATACTCGGACTACTATAGTTAAGAGAATATAACCCGAAGATCGATTAGTATACTAGAGAACTAGCGAGAAGTAATAATAAATATAACTCGGAAATACTAGCCTAAATAATAGTAGCTCTAGATATACTTTACCTCTTAGAAGAGGACGATAAAGATAAAGTTACCGAAGAACTATTAGTAGACGAGGAACTATAGAAGTACTTCGAGATCCTAAATCTAATCGAGAATATCCCTAGAAATACCCTAGAGGAACCAAAAATAGAGAAGATATTACTTACGAAATATAATAAATATAGATATATTTTCGATAAAGCGAGAGTAGAAGAACTTCTACCCTACTAACTAGGACTCGACCACAAAATACTTCTTAAGCCAAGCTTTAAGCTACTATAAGGGCTAATCTATAACTTATTAGAGGAAGAACTAGGAATCCTAAGAGAGTATCTAGAGAAGATACTAAGACTAAGAATAATCTAGAGATCTAAATTACTAGTAATAGTATCCCTTCTATTTATAGGAAAGAAAGACGGGGGCTATAGACTATATATAGACTATTATAGTCTAAATAGTAGCATAATTCCTAATAGATACCTAATTCTACTTATATCCGAAATCCTGAACTAACTCGGCTAAATAGTAGTCTTCACAAAGCTAGACCTATAGAATATATACTACTTAATTAGGATTAAAGAAAGACACGAATAGATAATAGTATTTAGAATAAGATTTAGTCTATTCGAGTACCTAATACTCCTATTTAGCCTAAGTAATAGACTAGTAATATTCTAAGCCTATATTAATTAATACCTTAGAGAGTTTATCGACGTCTTTATAATTATATACCTAGATAATATCCTAATCTTCTTAAGGGAAGAATATCTATATATAAAATACGTATATAAGGTCCTAGAATAACTAGATAAGTATAGCTTATTCTATAAACTAGAAAAGTACGAGTTCGATATAAAAGAAGTAGAATTCCTCGGATATATTATCTTATATAAAGGAATAAAGATAGACGAGATACAAGTCACTATGATCTAATACTAGCTAGTCCTAGGAATAACTAGGGAGATACTAGTATTCCTAGGGTTCTATAATTTCTATAGATATTTTATCTACTAGTATAGCTTAGTAGCTATAGGGATAATAATACTACTTAAAGGGAAATAATAATTTAAATAGATAGAAAGAGTAATAATAGCTTTCGAGAACCTAAAAGAGAAATTTAAAGATACCTTAATCCTCGTATATTTTAGCCTAGTACTAAAAAGATAGCTCGAATATAACGTATTAGTCTTTATACTAGCTAGAATCATATCATAGAAATAGGATAATTACTACTTATATCTAATAGTATTCTACTCGAGAAAATTTATCCTAGTAGAGATTAATTACTTAATATTCGATTAGGAGCTATTAGCTATAGTAGAAAGTATAAAATACTAGAGGTATTTCTTAGAAGGAGTACGAGAGAAGATTATAATTATCTCGGATTATAATAACTTGAGGTATTTTATAATAACGAGAGTTCTCACGAGACAATAAGCTTATTAGGTAATAACCTTATCTATAATCGATTTCGAGATCATATATAGAGTAAGTTCGAAAAACCTAGCTAATATACTATTACGACGACTAGACTATATAAGAGGACTAGCTATAGTTTAGAAGCTACTACTAACCTCAAGAGAATAAGATATAGAGAGCTTAATCGAACTAGATAAGGCCCTAGACCTCCTATATATAATAGTCCAAACCGCTTATATATAAGTGAAGTAGGGGAGAGAGGATATATTATAGGAGCTAAGGTAAATCACAGAACTATAAGCTTACTTATATGTGACGGATAATTCTTCTATATCCCTAGGAGAAGCTAAGGAGGATGAATAGATATTCGATAACTTAGTAATAGAGATCTAGAATATATAAGGAAAATTCGTAATACTAGAAAGGGAAGACTTTACTCTCGAGGATAGAATATAGATCTATAAAGAGACTTATTTATAGGTACTAGAAGATATAGAACTAAGAAAACGTCTTTTAAAAGAGTTTCACGATAGCCTAACTACGGGCTACTTTAGAAGAGATAAGACGATCCTAGTAATAAAGAGACTACTATTCTAGATAAGTATCGATACTAATATAGACGACTTTATTAGCTTATACTTAGCTTACTAAAGAAATAAGCCCTTAAGGATATAGATACTAG
The DNA here is from genome assembly GCA_021399475.1 of Hyaloscypha finlandica. Taxonomy (NCBI): domain Eukaryota; kingdom Fungi; phylum Ascomycota; class Leotiomycetes; order Helotiales; family Hyaloscyphaceae; genus Hyaloscypha; species Hyaloscypha finlandica. Next base: position 113,896 of record JAJTUR010000050.1, on the reverse strand, counting down.
GTGAATTAGAACTACTCCTAGTCCTAGGAAAGCCCTAGGGCTCTATTACGCTAGACCTTATTATAGACCTACTATTATCAAAGAGATTAATAGACTTCTCTTATAAGAAGGGTAAAAGATAAGTGATATATAATATAATCCTAGTAATAGTATATCGGTTAATAAAAGAAAGAAACTTTATCTTAGTTCGAAAGGAGATAGACTCAAAGTAGTTTATATATATATTCCTCTATTACGTATTCTCGAAATATAAGATACTAGATAATATTACAATAAATCGAGCGAAGTTATTTACCTTAGTATTCTAGGAAACCTTTATAAAAAGTTTAGGAATAAAAAGGAAAACCTTAATAGTATTTCATCTATAGATAAATAATTAAATAGAGAGAATAAATATAGTCTTAGAGGGTTTCTTATAGATATTTGTGGATTTCGACTAAGAGAACTAGGTAGATCTACTAAACCTAGTAGATCTCGCCTAGGGAAATAGCCTATTACTAGTAATAAAGCTATCCCTATTTAAAGCGAATAGAAAGAGTATAAAACCCTTCTAATTAGTGAAGCTATAGAACTATAAGTCGGAATTAGTAAAAGACCTAACGAAGAGGCTATAAGATATATATAACTAACTAAAAGTAATACTAATATACACATAAGATATATAAGCGAAGTACTATAATATAAAGTATAAGAGAGTAGAGTTCTAAGTTAATGAATTAATAATACTTAATATAAAGAATATGAACTTAAACTAGCCCTATAAAAAGCTTAGACTAAAGAAAGCGGGACTATTTAGGGTAGATAAGAGAATCGACTACTAGGTATACTAACTCAAATTACCCGAAACCTAGAGGTACTATAACGTATTCTATGTGAACCTCCTAATAAAGTACCGGGGATCTACCTAAGACCTTTAGGAAATAGCTAAGCTAGAGGGACTAGGAGCCGAACTTATCTTAAATAACTAGGGTAATAAAGTCGAAGAATAAGAAGTCGAAAAGATTATGAACTTATAATATCGAATATACTAGCGAAAGTTATACTATCTAATATACTAGAAGGGCTAGATATCGGACTATAATAACTAGTATAAAACAGAAAACCTAGAATATATATAAGAAGTAGTAAAAACATTCTATGAGAAATATCTATTTAAGCTAAGGCTAAATACTAAGGAGTAAGAGGTATACTTATAAAAAGAGAATAGTCTTAGTAAGACGAGGATATTTATCCTTAGTAAGAAAGCTAATTATAGTAATATAAGGATATTTATCTAAATCCAAATTATAAAAAACCGAGAGTTAATTAATACTCTATAAAACTAAGGTAAGAAAACTAAGTATTAAGTGAAGTAAATAAGAAAGCGGGGCGTGATTACCTTCATAACCCTCGACCCTATAATATTTACTCCTAGAGATTCGATCTCCTTAACTCTTCGAGAATTATTATAAATACCTATTAATAAACACGACTATAGATATCAAGAAACCCTTCGTAAAGTAATACTAAGAGCTAGTAACTTACCCTCTTAGATCACTTATAAATAAGACCCTTAGTAGAGTAATACCGGGATACTCCCGGGAGAAATAATAGCACAAGCAACGAAGCTACTATATATATAGTAAGGACTATAGGTATTCTCTTATAGAGTAGTATTAGAAGACCCCCTTATATAGTCGAGCGAGTTCGTAGCTACGGCTTACTTATTAAGTATATTTGGTGAGCTAGAACTAGATATAGATATAGAGGACGAGGTTATATAAGAAGCTAGTATTAAGATCTTACGAGAGATAAAAGGAAGAATTATAATATAGAGTCCTAACTTTAATAATAAAAATAATCACCGATTCCTTATATACCTAGTAAAGATAAGTAAGTTCGGTAGAAAGAAGGACTTAGATATAAGCTCACTAATAGCGAGTACTAAAGCTATTTAATAGATCTATAACTAGTATCTAAATAAGTACTATACTAGCTAGTTATAGCTAAAGAACTAGTTAAAGAGAAACGATCTATATTATAAGGTAGAGGTAGTAGAGGATAAAGGAGAAGGGGCTAGCGAAATCAAGAAAGAAAAGAAGATAATACTAAAGAAACTACTAATTAACCCGAATATAGAACCAAGAGAGACTAGGGAGATTATAATACTAAAGAAGCTACTAGTAGTAAGTAATATATAAATACTACTAAAGTCGAAGATAAACTCGAAAAACCGACTAAAGCTAGCGGTATTAATAATAACCCCTATAAAGCTAACGAACTACCTAGCGGCGAAGACCTCCTCAAAGAAGAAAGTTAAAAAGATAGAGATCCTATAAAATACGATTTAGAAACTATACTATAATAAGGTATCTGACTTTATAAAGAGACTACTAGAGGTAAGACTAAGAGATTCTAAAGAAACTAAGGTAATCCGAACCCTAATTAAAAAGTTATTATTAAAAGAAAATAAGAAGATAAGAAAGGGAAAAGAGAAGGAGCTAATATCCCCTAAGGATAGAGACCTAGGACCTTCTAGGGCGGGATAATAAGATATATTCGGGGAAAGTATAAAAGTCGATAACTAAGAAGAAGAACTATAATAAAGTATTAACTTAGTATTCTAATATAGAGAATCCTCTAGATAATAGTTCTAATAATATAATAATATATATAGAAGATTTATACTAAGAGAGCTAATATAACTAATATAACTAGATATCGAGTATTTATATAAAGGAAATAATAACCTAATTAAGCTAGTATAGTGATATATGAACTAAAGCGAATAAGAATTCTTATAAGTAATATTCGCAAACGACTAGAATATAGTAGCGGGCCTAATAGAGAAACTAGTAAAGGTACGAAGAGTAGTAGTAGATATAGTAATCCTATATAGAGTCTTTATTCGAGACACGTATAATAAGGTAGAATATAAGACTATAGAGAGAACTAGGAAGAGCCTAGGAGAACTCTACTTTAAACCTCTCTTAAAGTACTAAAAAGGAGAAATAGTATACCTAAAGGTATTTCTATTATAATTAAATATAAAATCGGAATTCGTCTACTAAAAACAAAGATAATATAGGGACAAAGACATATACCTAGAAAGGAGTAAAGTCTTTAGAGACTACCTCCTTATAGCCCTAGTAAACTATAATAAACGAAACACGAGCGCTTACTAATATACGAATAAGGAGATATTAGTCTAGCTAGTATACTACTAGTTATACTCATAGTATATAGTATAAGAGGTAATACTATAGGACTAATATATAGTATATTATAATATCATAGACGAGGGCGAATTCGAACTAATATACCCTCTTTAGATAATATAGTAGATATTTAGTTTAATATTATCGACGAACCTCCGAGTAGCGGGTAGTTTAGTACTTAATCTAAATAATACTATACTAAATAGAGTACGAAGATTAGGAGTAATAGAACTAGTAAGAGTCGCTATAAATCTCTGGATCTATAATAGAGAAGAGTAGGCACTTAAGAGTATAATAATAAATATCGATAAAGAGTAAGTAAGTGATCCGAGACGACTACTAGTCGATATTAATACGGCGAGCCTAGAGGCTAAGGGCGATAATAGGATAGAGGAGGACGAAGAAGTAGAGGTAGACGACGACTTCGAACTATCAGATTCGCTAATCTCATCAAAAGACAAGACTTAAGTGAACCCCGGAATATCCCGGGACTAGCGCGGCTAGTAGCTAGCTCCCATATACCCTAGTGTACGGACCCTATCTTCTAGCTTTAAGTAGTTAGAAGAGGAGAGAAGGAGCCTTATATAAACTTTAATTCTTAGGTAAGCCTTTAAGTTTTTTTTTCTTAAGGATCTCTAGGTAGAATATTAATCCTAGCCTTTACTAATTAGGAGGATAGAAAACTAAGAGTAGGTGTCTTCGTTTCGTTTTACGTAAAGGACTTATAGAAGTCGTATAGACTTAGAGGAGGAGAAACTAGTAAGGTTATTTTCGTTCGTTTAATAAGATTATAGAAGTCACAGGGACTTAGCGGAGGACGTATATAGTACTTGTTTCCGGGGAGACTCGGGGGAGTCAGCTATAAAAGGGGGAGGTAGTATTAAAGAGTACCTTCGTATCCTAGCCTCGGGCCGTACATAGGTGGTCCGTATATAAGCCCTTAAGGCTTCGCACCTCCCACACCTCACTTCCCTCCTCAAGTTTCAGTCACAATACTACTTTAATTACTCCCTAACTCGACCCTTTTAGTGACCCCTATTACACTATCACATTACTAGTATATAAGGGTCTAAAGTAATTTATTACTCTTATTATTCTAAAGCTTTAGCTTATATTCTAAGGTTCTATAATCGTAATAGTACTTTTATTTAGAGTTAAATAAGAGTGTTTTAGTTTATTTGAAATTCTCTATAGGATTAAAGGGATTAAGCTTTAAATACTATTATAGGTATAGTATTTAGAGCTTAGAAAGTAAGGTAAAAGGTCTCTTATAAAGACGATTTAAAGCTAAGGAAGGAAAGACTAGAATATAAGAGGTTATAAGAGTATATATATACCTTATAATACACTAGTCTATATAAGGCTTAGTTTCCTAAATTTCCTTAGGAGTACTTTATCTAGATTCCCTTAGTAAGGCGGCTATATCACGTATAACTATTAAATAACTCTAGATACTAGATACTAGATACTAGATACTACTAGCCTAGGTAAGTAACTAGGTGTAAGAGTAGAATATTATTATAAATAGGAATTAGCTTATATTTAAAGAAAACTAAATTAAATTAATATTTTAATTATATTAATATAATACTTTCTTTCTTTATTTCTAATCTAATTATAAGTTTATATTTATATTATTAAGTTTTCTTTTTTATTAAATAAGCTTTAGAAATAATATTTATATAAAAGCTTTTAATTATTATTATATTATAAAGAATTAAATCTTATATATATAATTTCTTAAGTCTATTAATAATATTTTTTAATTATATAAGTATTATATCTAATAATTAAAAGACTAGTTATATTTACTTTTATATAATTATTAATTTTCCTTACTATTTTAGGGTCTATTATAATTAATATTAATCTAACCTAATAAATAAGAATCCTTCTAGAGGTTGAAGGTAGCTTGTGCGTGGCCTGCCATGCACGCTGTATGCTTGAGGGGCAGCCAGTCACGTGCCCTCGGCAAAACACGGGTTGGCACGGGATATTTTCTGAACCTCTCGGATTCCAGGATTTGCAATCATCTCGAATATTTCTGGAACCCTGCCATCCTCGACTCCACATCATTGAGGGTTCATACATCCATAATGGCGGCCACGACAACAGGATTTAGGTGTTTAAATGCGCCTCCATTAAAACAGGCATCACGATGGTTTATCTCTGCCTCCTCCCGCTCTTTTGCCACCGAAACCGCAACGCCCGAACCACCAGCTCCCAAGAGACGGCCGACGTACTTTAAGGACAAGCTGAACGCAGTTCCCTCTTTCTCCGAATTTGTTGGCCTTCCAGATCAGCCATTGAGTCCCGAAGATGCACTCGAGCTGCGCACGGCGATGGTCGGGCCTCCTGGCAAGAAGAAGCAGATCACACGACTCCCTGAATGGCTGAAGACTCCCATACCGGACAATTCGAATTACAAGAAGATCAAGAAGGATCTGCGGGGCTTAAATTTACATACTGTATGCGAGGAAGCGCGGTGTCCGAACATCTCGGATTGTTGGGGTGGCAATGACAAGAGCGCTGCAACGGCTACAATCATGTTGATGGGAGATACTTGTACCCGAGGATGCAGGTTCTGCAGTGTCAAGACTTCGAAAGCTCCGCCGCCATTGGACCCTCACGAACCGGAACATACAGCGGAAGCCCTCTCTAGATGGGGTTTGGGATATGTGGTCTTGACATCCGTCGACCGCGATGACCTGCTGGATGGCGGAGCGAGACACTTCGCTGAGACAATTATGAAGATTAAACAGAAGAAGTCGGAAATGTTGGTTGAAGCTTTGACGGGCGATTATGCAGGGGACCTGGAAATGGTAGCTATGGTGGCGAAGAGTGGACTGGACGTCTACGCACACAATATGGAAACAGTGGAAGAATTGACTCCCTTTGTTAGAGATAGAAGGGCGAAATACAGGCAGAGTTTGGCCGTATTAGAGGCGGCAAAGAAGACAGTCCCAAGTTTGATCACCAAGACGAGTATTATGCTGGGGCTTGGTGAGACGGAGGAGCAGCTATGGGAGACACTGAGAGGCATGGTTCTCTGCTCACCAATTGAAGAATAATGCTAACATCTTGCTAGATCTCCGCAAGGTTAACGTTGATGTTGTGACATTCGGTCAATACATGCGACCCACGAAACGCCACATGAAGGTCGAGGAATACATCACTCCAGAATCATTTGAGCTATGGCGTCAACGAGCCTTGGATATGGGGTTCTTGTATTGTGCTAGCGGGCCTTTGGTAAGAAGTTCATACAAGGCTGGTGAAGCGTTCATCGAGAATGTGTTGAAGAAAAGGAAGGGCGTTACTATATTGGCCGATGAGGCTACCGGCTTAAAGAAAGCGATTGTATAAAAAGAACTTCGGCGCGCTTCGACAGTAGCTAGGTGTGGCCGCGGCGTTCTTGGGCATTCTTCATGGCGTTTACAACATTCTAGAAGTAGTAGAGCTTGCATGAAGTATATCGTGCAGGCAATTGATGTCAAGGTGCTCATATAAGATGTTGACTTCATATTGAGGTTGAGCATATAATCAACAAACAACCAAGTTCAACCACGAACGATCTTTTGGTCTGGGCAGTGTTTCCAGCAGCCAGGTCGTAGCATTTGATCGCAAATCTATTTCCACATATCACGCTTCCCTTCCCAAACGCTGTTGCAGTGTAAATGCACGCACCATGCGGATCGTCCTCCATGGCGAATGGTCCTAGTTGGACTAGTATCCCATAAATGTTGTCTTGTGTTAGCGAGCTGAAAAGAGCTTGCTGATGCAAATCGGTGAGCGGGTTCGTTTCATCGCGCCTTTGGGATACTTGGTAGATATTGATGTCATTGTTATTTTCTGAAGCATAGTATGAACTCCAGATGAATAGTTGATCCAATGTTTCGGCTGGGAGGGGGTTTGGAACATTCCCTGTACTGCCGGTTGTGGCGGCTGTGTTGTTAGTGCAAGTGCGCGATGTCACCACCATGAAACTGTAGCAATTCTATCAGTCTGGCTCTCGTGTATCACGGGACAAGTGTGGCTCGCTTTGGAAGGCAGTAGACTGGGTTGGGCTCGACTGTGGCAGAAGGAGCTGGATCAGAAGACATACTGTAGTTAGACTTGGCACTGTTGTTGACGGAGACTTTGTAGCTGTTGGAATGCTAGTTAGATATACTACTGGTGGATTTCCTCCGGTGGTCGAAGTTGTGAACGATTGGCTCATAAGTGGAGCTAGTGTTATTAATCCATCTGGTCCGAAAGAGAACGGGAAACTAGCAGTATTTTCTAAAGGGCATGCAGGGACCGAAGTTGTGGGACTGCTCGTGGCTGTGACTGCGCTTGCCGAAGTTGAGATTTTTGTTTGCTGCTGCTCTGGGCCTTGGTTTTTGTGCCTGAGCTTTGCTGGGAAGTTTTGTTGGGAACACTACTGGCAATCCTGTAGGGGTGTTGAGTGCTTCCCACACCACTCCGCTCGCACCAATCAGAGCAAGAAGTGTGCGGCTACTGCTATCTGTGACATAGGGTAAGATTTCAGAGCTTGCTATGCGAGGAAGAGAATGCGAAACCGGCGCGAAAGTTTTCACCACTGTAGTGCCAATAGTAGTGATCATGACCAAGGTTTGGCCATTGTCAGATGTCAGACCACCGGCGAGATCAAGTTGAATGCTGTCTTGCTCTACGCATGAGATCAGCCAAAAGTTCAAAATTCGCTGTACTTGGGGGGAGGGGCGTAAATACTCTCGCTTCTAGCTCAGAACAAAAGTATTTAAAGATCTCGGACACCCAACCCTGCTAGGCAAAACGCCATCCATTGTGTTGATTTCATCTTCATGCAACGCTCTAGGATATATGACGCTTTGTAATAGTTGATTTACCCCACCTAGCAGTGTTTGACTCTGGGAACGTCGTTGAACTTGCATAAGACAAGCCAAATTCTGGGAATCGATAACTCTGACATGCTGGGGTCTCAAGATTGAAAAGGGAAGACTGAACACAGAAGCATAAGGGAAATTTCTAGGTAAGGCCGCTAGCCATAGACCTCGAGGAGGCTGCGAGCCGATGATTTGGGATTCATGGCCCTGGACCTCTGCGCCCTCTCCCCAACATTTTTTTCGGTGGGCAGTGAAATATTTGAAACACACTTTTTAATAGCCTTCGTATGTATTTCGTCAATTTTTTTTTTTTTTTGGAATGATGTGGCCAAGCCCTAGGTGGCTCTCCAGAAGCCTTCGGGGGCTGTTGGAAAGCTACCATTTGTTCTTGACCAAGTTGACTGACACCACTTGTGCAAATGCCGGGCGACCTCATCCACGTTCCAGTGTGCCATGCGAGAACACAAAGGGTAGGAGAGGGTCGGCAAGGTGTTTGGCCACCAGATCGGGCAGAATCTACAATTTTCGCACGCCGAGTTTGGTTGACTCTAGTATTAAATGGAGCAAGTCGGTTAGGTTTATCATCGACTTGCTAGAAAAAGAGTATTCTGTAAGGGGGGGGGCGTTCAAAAACTCGGGGAGTTTGACTCTCATATTACAGGAACGGCATATATTATGTGTGGTGGTATGAGGCTTTTCTTGCGCTACCATTGATCTTACTGATCAGGACATACTTCCTCACCCTCAGAAATACGTCTGCATCGGTGGTCATTGGTTGGTAAGCAAGTGTGCTCCCGTACCTACTCGATTGGGGCTAGCTCTCTCGGAGACTATATAAACTAAGATACACATGTATACCATTCCTTCCCTAAACACTCATTCATTTATTACTTCTGTAAACCACTGTCGGTCTTCGTTTGGACACCCAGCGGGTTTGATCCAAAGCCGCACGTCAAACGATGTTCGTCCGACTCCAACACCTTAGGTCTCAAGGACTGGCCATGCCTCCGGGCGAATTGTTCGGGACAGTACTCCTGTTCCTCGTGTCTCATGCGGTACGGTCTCCTACAAGGAGCTTGCAGCTCTCTTCTTTCGTCCTCCTCATTCGTTGCTAAGTATATGGAATGCTCATTTCTGTCCTAGTCAGATTCAAATAAGCGGTTGTATTTTCATCCCCAACATGGAACTTAATTGTGGGTCCGCTCTGAATGCTCGAAGAGATTACTTTTAGAAATGAAAGCTTTTGGGCAGATTCGACAGATTTGTCCTTGAGCTTCAGCAATGTCCAAATCTGGTTTCAAGTTGGTATCCGCCAATCCATCGCCTCTAGAAAATTTGGTCAATTCTTGCAGGTAGTTTCTCCTGCACGTTGTTCTAACGCGGCTTGCCTCGCCTCCCCATACAGCATCTGCTTTTTCTCTCTCTTTCGCTTCACGTCCGTCAAGTCCATCAGTGGTGTGTCGGGCAGACATTTCCACTTATTTTGAGCATAACTTCCATGATAAGGTCCAGTCTTTCATACTCTGCTTCTATGTGTCTTGACCCATCTCCTATCATGATTTTCGAAAGGTGCTCGGGCCCGCGCTCCAATTTTTCGACACTGCCGTGCCATTGCCATGAGCCTTGGCGCCTCAAGAAAGATATCCTCCGGATTGTGATCATAAGCTCATTGAGGAGAGGAAACAATTCGAGAGGCTCGAAAACCGGCGTCCACCGTTCCGGTTTCGGGAGCTTTGTGAACAGTATCTTCACATACTCTAAATCAAATGGAGTCTCCTAATGTTGTCTTCGTTGCCTTGCCAGTTACATAATTTGGAATACTCCTCTTCCCAATTTCGCCACTGGGAAAGTCTCCACAGCTATGAGATTACCATTTAGTACAGGCCGTCTATGGTGGGAATGGGTCTTATTTACTCGATGGATAGTCTTTGGATTTGGGGAAGCCAAGAAAATGGCAGGTATTTAAAATCGTGAACGCTCTTTTTACGGCCGAACTCGAATGTGTGGTCCTTCCAAAGAAAGTCCACTGCCTCATCGTAGAGAAGCTGGTCTACTTCGAACATAGCAACTAAAGTTGATATGTTATGAAGCCAGTATCATAGACATCGAAGTAGACCAGCGGGGGTACTTTAGGTGACGGGGAGCGAAGCAATAAAGTGAGACCCTTGGTTGTGGTCGTCGGGGGAACATCGAGGTATCATCGGCTGCTGTCGCTGTCGACGACGATTTATTCTTCGGGGTACTTTGCCATGATGTGCAGTACTAACTCAAATGTTTAAAATTTGGAGAAAATATTGCGCTGGAAGAAAGGGGTATTATTTAAAATGTCCATTCAGTTTTGACCTGAGCTCTCAGTGATTCAGGTGTTCCGGTGCTAACTTATGATATAGCGTTCTACCAGGAAACAAACTTGGTCTTTCAAATGGATCTTGAAGAGTCCTATAAGATACTAAGACCAGATAAAACAGTGTTCTTTTCCAAAAGAAGGTTGGCCCCGCGTTGAAGCCAGAATCGTCACGTTCAAAGCCTCGCTCCTCGTGTCTCGATTTATTTGGCAATAGAAGTGGAAGTTCAAGAATGAAGCAATATAACTAACTGGCGCTAATAATAAGAGAAATTTAAGTTCAAAGCGATACAAAAAATATGCAATGGCTAGTGGGGATGTTAGGGTGATAACGCTTCCCTCGAGTAACCAGGAAAGTGAACAACTCTCAGATCAAGCGGCACCATCGTCCCATATCTGACATCTCTTATCTTGCCAAAGCTCTTATTAGAAGCTGAGAGATGCATTGGCAGTCCTGCGAGACTGAAGCTGTAAGTTTTTGATCTATGGAAAGTTGGAGGAGGAAGAAAAAGAGGCGTCGTTCGGTTTGGGTTCAAGACCACGTGAGGCGCGTCATGGAAGCTCACGCGAGAAAGCTTGACCTCAACTCAAATCATACGAAAGCCAACACAACTCCAAATTCAAGAAGAGAGCCTGCAGATTCGCGATAAACGCATCCCGTTGAATTCCTGACATACCTCATATCTACATACGGTCTTCGATTGGAAACAATCAACATGGCGGCAGAAGCGCCCCTCAGCAACGATGGCTCCGCTGAGCCCCGAGATCTACAAGTCTCCAGCACCCTGCCTTCAGAAGTTGCCCAATGCCTCCAAAACGCACGATTCGTACACTCTCCCCCCTTACCCACCTCCCCCAACCTGCACACTCCCGGCTAATCTCTTCTTTCTAGCTACACCTGGCAACATGCACGAATCTCTTTCCCCACGTCTCTCTGATGAACTACACCTACTTGCCCAGCAGCCCCTACTCCACGACACCCACGATAATTATGACCACAAACCCTTCCTCCAAGAAAACCCTCAACTTGATCTCGAACCCACATGTCTCGCTCCTAGTCCACGACTGGGTCTCGCACCGACCGCCAACTACGAATCGTCGAGGTTCCGCAGCAGCAGGAGACCGTGCAGGCTCTCCACCTCCTGAAGCTTCACGATCTTCGCTCGCTGCATTACTGCTGAATTTAAATACGAGCGCGATGTCCAGTATCTCTGCGACGATCAATGGGGAGGCGAGACTGGTGGAGAGAGGCACGGAGGAGGAGAGGTATTATAAGGAGATGCATCTGGACAATAATACATTTAGTGAGGGGGAGGAGCAGAATCCTGGGCAGGGTATTTGGGATGTGAGGGAGAGGCAGGATGGAGGGAGAGGGATGTATATTGAGGGGGAGGAGGTGAGAGTTGTGGTGGTGAAGATCACGAATGGGAGAGTTAGCGACTGGAAGGGCGGGGTTAGGGATTGGACTTTGGCCGACATAGAGAACAATATTGACGGAGAGGCGTTGGTGAACGGGGTTGCTGGGTCGTAATATTATGGCCACACGGACTGGTGGGGCGAACAAAAGTTCGGTCGTTGCATCGCGGTACGGAGTACACGGGAATGGATGATATTACCTCAACGAGCTATTATTGGACTGCCTGCCACTTCATGAGATTCTTGGCAGCATACACGGGTTACCTTTTCGGAAGGAGCTCAATGAATTGACCAGTCGCCATTTACTTATTCGCAAGGGGTATCCATCACGTGTGCGGCTGAGGATGCATACAATCCACTAGTTTGATCCTGAAGAGTACAGGTATGTAACCTTATAACCTAGCTAACCTCGACAGATCTTCATCAACCACACATCCACATCACCAACTTTAAGAAGTGTTGGTTGCCACCATGAATTTCCTTAACAAAGCTCGCAAGAAAGCAGAGGAGGCCTTTAAAGAGATCCAAACTCAAGCACAAGCTCAAGCACAAAGCAGCGGCCAGTCTCGCCCTCAAAACGCCAATCAGCAAGCCCCTCTCCAGTACCCGCAACAACACAGTCCACAACAATTTCCACCTCCTCCTCAATTCCACCACCACCAACAACAACACTATTCGCAGCCAGCTTCTCAAGTCCCACAGCAGCAACCATATGCCATTTCACAGCTTCCTCCCCAAGGCAGTCAGCAAACTTCCTTCCAGCAAGGATACCCTGCCCCACAGCCAAATCAATACTACCCACCTCCTCCACAGGTCTTTGGAGGGGTCACCTCTCCATTTGCTCCCGGTGTGTGTACTCTCAAGCTCTCTTTCCCGCCTTAATGCACCATAAGTTGCTCTATCTTCGAGTTTTCAATTCGAGTAAAGGTTGATGCTTCATTGTTTAGGTCAGCAATACCCTCCGCCTCCACACCAGCCTTCAGCTCATGGAAGCTACCAACAGCCTCCCCAGGGCCACCCTGCTACTGTACTTCCACCCCACGAAGTTCCAGCTCCTGTTCCACCCCCTCAAGCGCAAGCACCAGCAGCCGTCGCTTCACCTCAAAATGCGACTAGTAAATGCCTTGCCAAAGAGTGGGTAGTACCATCCCGCCACAAGTTCTACTGTTTTATCCCATCCATTGGAGTTTCAGGAGAGTCCTTTACCGTGTGCGCCAATTGTTTCCAATCAAATGTTGCCTCGTACACTCTTGCATCCAACTTCACAGAGTTTCACACTATGAATGAAAGCCTTCGCCTGGTGTGCGACTTCAGTATACCCAGGATACGAAATACTTGGTTCTCCCAGTGTGTTCCTCGGAACACCGTTCAGCCTCTGGTGGACTTCCCGCGGTTCGTCGAAAAGCTCAGCCCCTGTGATGGATCCACCATATCAAGTTCTGGTCCTTTTTGGATCACCAGAAATCAAACTATTCCCGATCTCGCTGTTTGCCAAACCTGCTTTGAGTTGTTTCTTCGCCTCACTCCATTCGAAGAACACCTCGAGAACAAAACTTACCTCGAGACTCGAGATTGGTCCTGTGATTTAGTATTGCCCTTCTTTAAGCGGGCCTTGATTGCAGAACTTGAGAAGACAAGCCCAAGTTTCCAGGACTTGGCTAATGAATTCAACCTACGGTTCAAAATGGCACCATGCTCTGGAGTCGGAAACCCCATTTCCACTTTTGAAAACGATCAATCACAGTCTCTCGTGTTTACTGCCGTCGGGGGCAAATCGGGAAATATCTGTTTTGCGTGCTATTCCGACTGCCTCGCAAACACCTCCCTAGAAGACGAGTTTGTAGGAGCAGCATTGAGCACTGATCAGAAGACCACGGTGACGTGTGATCTAGCATCCGGGTACTCGAAATCAGCAATGGAGATAGCAGTCCAGCAAGGCGACATCGAAGTTTGGAGAAGCGCCGTTGGTATGGCAGGAAAGGTTGGTGTGTGCTTTGGAAGGAAGGGGGTAACCGAGGAAGAATGGGAGAAGAAAGTGGCCGAGCATGGTTCGCTTGCTCAATGGTGGCACGTTAACAACTGGCCAAGCATTGTGATATGCCCTTCATGCTATGGCTGATTGTCAAGCTTTTCAAGGCTGATAACATGTTTTCCCCTATCAATCGACCCTTGCGAGGTGGTATTGTGCGGATGTGTTTTCTCGCCGTTTCAAGTACGCCATTGGATACATCACCTGAGAGTCCCGACAATTTCGAAAATTCGCTCATATGGAGAGGTCGGCGTTTAAGAGATGCTATAAGCACCGGATCCGAAACCGGTAACTTCTCGAAGCTGGAGTCGGAAGCCGCCTCATTATCGCAGGAGCCTCCACCCTGTGGAGGAAACGACAGAGGCTTCAAGCGCCCAAGTGGCCGAAAGTGGTACGGGCGACTATCCCAGGACATGGCTAGCACCGATGATTGCACTGTTGTGATGTGTGAAGAATGCTGGTTGCGAACTGTCAAAGGGACTCCGTTGGAAAGCGCATTCAGCATGGATCTCACCGACGCCGCATATCAGCACGAGGGAGAGACAGGATACATGTGTCAACCATATTCCAATCGTGCTCGAATGGAGCTTCGCGGTGCTGCTCAACGAGCAAACTTAGCTTCTTTTGCGAGGTATTGGAATACGAGAGAAGCATTGCGGAAGAAGAGCCAACAGTGGCTCCCAATTTTACAACAGCAGGCCCTCAAGCAGCAAATGCAGAATCATCAGCAGAGCATGAATATAATGCTGAAAGTTAACGCCCAGGCAAACGCGCTATCGAGAATTGGGGCTGCGGGCGTAGCTGAGGCTGCTATGAGCGACCCAGGTACATATATTGACACCCATCACCCCTCCTTTTCACTTTCTTGAATCATTCGAATATCCTTTACTAGGTCAACTAACGTCTTCCAGGTGTCAGATATGGAAACTCTCAGGTGAGTTGAATTGTGATACGAGGAGTATTGGACATTTGCGCTAATAAGTGGAAGATCGGCTACGACTCATACACCATGGGACGAGCGGAGGCGGAACAGGATTGGCAGAACGCTTCGAAGATGGATACTGGGCTCGGGGCAAGCATGTCGACAGCGGCAGAGTCGCAGAGGCTCATACAATTGGCGTCTATGGATGAAGCGGCATTTAAGGCTTATGAATGAATGTTTGGTCATCATGACATGGCATTAAAATCTCTTCTCTCCTCTCTCTAGCATCTATTCTTTTCGTCTTCGCATACGGATATCGGGGCATAAAGTCATGAAACTTCAGGGTATGCTTGGCTGCGATAGAATATTCGTCCATTGCAGATACAGACTATATAGTTGCCTAGTTTGGGTTTTTTGGGTTTTCGGGTTTTGACCCTTCACCGCCTAAAATCCTGCCCTAGTCCAGGTGCCCAAATGCCGCTTATCCACCCAACAAGAACTTGTGTTGCTAACACAGCTCAAGGACGCTGAACGGAATGGCTGACAGACTAGTTGCATCATGTTGTTTTCGGTACTCTCTAGTCTGTACTGGGGATAGCATGTGCGTACTGGAAAGTCAAATAATGCACCTAGATATCGTCCCTGGACAGAGGTAAGTGCATCCCTTTGAGGCGGGATTTTGGGTCAATAACACCAAAACTTCAAAATCTAAAATCACATCCGCCGGAGTATTCTTCGTAGTGTGTAGATTTTGTAGAATTTTCCAAGCACTTTTAAAAAGTTCAACAGCCGGTTCGGGACTCTTCACTCTGCCACAGTGCAAGCGCGGTGCCTGGCGTTTTAGTTGTAGTACAGCCTCGCTGCACAGCCCCGCTCGTGCAACGCACTAGACGGGTGAGTATCTCAATCTCCCAGCCTCTCTTGATTATAATCCTTAATAGCTTCTACCTAGTTTGTTATATACTGATATTTGAGGTGCTTTCCATCCATCACCCTTCGGCGAATACTGGTAGGAGCTCCACGATGCCGGTGCCTTTCGGCTTCAGTGTCGGGGATTGCATGTCTGTGTTTTTTTTAGTCAAGGATTGTATTGTAGCCCTGGACTCGAGCCGCGGTTCGGCGGCGGAATACCAAGAGGTCATCAGGGAACTGCGGGCATTAGATCATGCGCTGTCCGAAGTCCTGAGCCTAGCGGAAGGGTTTGAGACGACGCCTGAGCTGAATGCTTTGGCGTGGTCAGCAAAGAGGGTTACGGATCAATGCAGGGGTGGCATTGAAGGGTTTTTGGGAAGAGTGAAGAGATATGAGAAAAGCTTGGGGACGGGTAGTAGTGGGTATAGATTGAGAGATGTCAAGGGGAAGTTAGGCTGGGCGCTGTTCATGAAAGATGATCTGGCAAATTTCAGGGCGGAAATCAATGCGCAAAGTAGTACGATCAATATGCTGTTGATTACCGCAAGTCTGTGAGTATGGTCTTCCGATTGATTTGGTGGAGCGGGATGCTGATGTTGCTAGGTCGTTCACAAAATTGAATGACAAGAATATGCGAGAGCGACTCGAAGAAAATGAACAGGGTTTACAACAGCGACTGGAGGATACGGAACACACCAACGATGAGAGGGGGGGCGAACAATTGATGCTCCTTGGGCAGCTGAAGCATACGCTTTGTGAACATACGAGAAGTTTGGAGGTGCAGGGCAACACGACTACAAGACTCGCAGAGCGAATGTACTTTGTAGGAGCCTAACGATTGAAATATATGCTGATACAATTTAGGAAATACTTCATCAGTCTAGGTGCCGAGTTGAAGGCGTTCATGTGGCGAATTTGGAAGCTGAATTGGCGAAGCTACAATATCCTTCTCGACCTACAGACACGAGTTCCACGAGAATTTGGACCATGCTGGATCCAAGAGCCACTGATTCTGACAGATGCCATTGGTCGTGTTGCCCCCGTACATTTGGAATTCGTCAATTCCTGGGAAGTTCTAGAATCCGCGTTGGCGGCACGCTTCAGAAACTTACCTGGAGAGAGGAAGATCAAACAAAAGGAATATGCTCTTCAGGACCGGAGTTCTTTGCGAGATCTTAAGAGGAATACACCGTTTGAAGCATGTTTTATGCCAGGCGGACATGTCGACATGGCCATGATATTCCAGGGAACACAGGGCAGGGGAAATTATTGTCCAGGATGTGGGAAAGAGTCGGAAGGGATGCAGTCTGTTGCAGTCATATGGTACGTGATTATTAAATCAGATCCATCAAGAGGCGAGGCTTAATTTTTTCTAGCACGGGTTGTGGCATATGGTACCAGCGTGTGGAGGAAATTGTCGAGGAAAACCTTGATGAACCCATAGATGTCGAGACTTACTTGAACGCAAAACCAACAGGGATTCGGCAGGCCGATCAAATATCCTCCAGCCCTTCAAGATCTTGGGCACCCGCGCCAATTTCGAAGAAGAGGAAAGCTGACAATTCGGATACCCTTGAGGCTATGTCTATGTTTAAAAGGGTGCGATTGATGCAGCGCGCAGATCAAGACAGAAATCATGGATCAAACAGCACGGACATCGCCATTTTATCAATGGCATCTCTTGTCAAGGGGCAACGAGTCTTTGAATGGGTCTCGGAAACACTTTTTCATTCGGAGTATATCTACGATCAACGACGGCAGACTGAATTCAGTAAAAGTCTCGATAAAACACAGGCCCTCCATTTTGCCTCATTTCACGGCGATTCAAGTATTGTTCAGGATCTCCTCAACCAGGGCGTGGATGTCAATAAATATGAATACTGGCATAGAAGTACCGATTCGGGGAAGATCTACGATCTTCCATTTACAGCTCTGGAAGCGGCAGCAAGCGGTGCCCACAGATACATTGTGAAATTGCTCCTGATGCATGGAGCGAATCCGTGCATTGGCCAGGCCGTTTGGGGAACTCCTTTGGTAATAGCAGCTCGAAAGCATGACTCGGAGTTAGCAAGGACTCTCTTGGATTGTGGTGCCGATGTAAATCAAAGATCTGTGTATTCCTACTCTTCTGGGCAGACGATGACTGCCCTGCAAAGAGCTTGCTGCGAGGGAGACCTGGAAATGGTTACACTCTTGCTAAATCGAGGAGCTGATGTCAATGCCCCGTCGGGACACTATGGGCCTGCATTGGTGGCGGCAACAATAAGCGAAAATCCGCTTCTGGTTGATCAATTGCTGGGCTCGGGTGCAGATATAAATGCTGTACACAGAATTGGACCGAAGGCGAATAGCGGACGAAGACAGCAGACCGCGCTCGTGAGAGCTATTTCGAACAACCATCTCTCAGTCGTTCGACTGCTTCTCGACCGCGGTGCTGACATATATGTGGAATGCGAATGTGGGAATGCTGTACAGAACGCTGCTTTCTTCGGCCGTGAGGAGATCATCGATGAGCTGATTCTTCGCGGAGCAGACGTCTACAGACCAAGCAAATCATTCAATACCGTCCTAGAAGCAGCTACTGCCGGATCACAGCATAAATTATTCAAAAAGCTGGTTGCTTTTGGCATGAATATCTACGCGCCATGCGCTGGTGGCCTCGACAGCAACCTTCTCTATGTAGCTGCTAAGAGTGGGGCCTACGAGATCGTAGAGTGTCTTCTCCGAAAAGGAATGGACGTGAATATTCGGGGTGGATGGCATGGCTGCGCATTGACAGCTGCCGCGTCCGGCGGCCACTGGGTTACGTCTCGACTTCTTATTTAAAACGGCGCGAGCTTCGCTATCCTCAGTCACGACGGTACATCCGCGCTGCAAGCTGCGGTGAGATACGGCCATTGCGAAGTCGTCCAACTTCTATTAGATGCTGGAGCCCCAGTAGATGTCATCGAGGGCAAGTATGGCAGCCTGCTTCAATGGGCGGCTCTAAATACCCCGAGCCTGTTGTTCATCTCCTTCTCGATCGAGGCATTGACGTCAATCTCCAAGGAGGGTATTTCGGCAATGCACTCCAGGCGTGGAGCTATGTTGGCAATGATTACATTGTCAAGACTCTGCTCGAAAAGGGAGCTAATCCCATCGCGTGCGGTGGATTCTATGATACAGCCATGAATGCTGCTATCCACGAAGGACATCTGTCGGTAATAAAGCTTCTTCATGAGCATGGCGCTCCTTTGCCACCTGCAGCAGGCATATTTAATGTGGCAGATGATGCTGATCAAGCGGTAGAAGCCGAGGATTAACCTGGAGTGTGAATCACCATTATGAACTGGGTTTCCAGTCTTTCTATACTCCCAACCTAGCCTGCCCTGTCTGTCGGTAGCCGTATGTCAAGGCCTGAACAGGCTTGTGTGGATAAAATGGGTGTATATTGGTATGTTTGTAAGGAATCCTGACAGGAGTAATGACATTAACTGGACGAAACGGCAGTCTATTCAACTATAATTGCGAGTTCACCGGCATTGCTGGTACATGTCTCTTCCGATTACCAACGTCCAAGAGCTCACATGGTGCTGTGAGACTCTGGAGGTCTACAACATGGTCAGCGCTATGTCCTATCCGCCAACCTTCCGCACGGCCATGAAGAACATCAAGATCACAACTGGGAGCACCAATCCGAACGTGGCATGGCAAATTTACAACCGCGTGACCGATTGTGGCCAGCATACAGATGAGGTTAGCAATTCTTCCGTGAACGGCGAGGTCGATCTGTGCTATGGTGTCTCCGGGTTTCCTTCTGTCTCAGCCGTCTCTTGGTACTACGACAGGCTCGATATCTTTGGTCTGGGGACAGACGATGCCTTCTACCACAAGCATGGACCGGCAATGCGTGGGCTTCGAGTCCCTCTGGATGGGAGTATCTCGGTGGTCGTTGCAATAGTCCACCAGTCGCAGTCTCATGGGGTCCGGGGCGTCTTGACATCTTTGTACTGGGAACCAACAACGGCATGTACCACAATTATTGGGAGAATGGATGGGGATCTTCAACCACCGCATGGGAGTGGCTTGGTGGGATTTTCAACAGTCCACCTGCTGTGTGCTCGTGGGGTAAGAACCGCATCGACATCTTCGGCCTTGGAACTGATAACCAGATGTAATCTTACCACAAAGCATGGAACGGCAGGTGGAATCCGTCCGTGACTGGGTGGGAGGCCTTGGGGGGAGTCTTCCACAGTCCACCAGCAGCGGTCTCGTGGGGCGCCGACCGTCTTGACATCTTTGGCCTGGGAACCGACAATCAGATGTATCACAAGTCCTGGGATGGTTTCCAGTGGGGCCCGTCTACCACGGGTTGGGAAGCACTCGGCGGCGTCTTTAACAGCGCGCCGGCAGTTGTATCCTGGGCTCCCAATCGCCTTGATATCTTTGCACTCGGTACTGATAATCAAATGTACCATAAGTATTGGGACGGGACCAAGTGGGGTCCTTCGCAGACCGGAGTAAGGAAACCTGTCTTCTTCAAAACACCGTTTTTATTTTCCACTCGTGGCATCACGTCTTCTACAACTGTTATAGCGAGCGAACAGAATAGTCATACTCCAGGTATTCAAGAACCTCGCAAGAGGAAAAAAAGCTGACCATAAATGTCTATAGTGGGAGGCTTTGGGCGGTGTCTTCAATGGCATGCCAGCCGTGACCTCCTGGGGTTCCAACCGCATCGACATCTTCGGGCTCGAAACCAACAACGCCATGTTCCATAAATCTTGGGATGGGAATAGCTGGCAGCCCTCTCAGACCGGGTGGGGTTCCCAGGGTGGCACGTTCAGTAGTGCTCCGGCCGTTACCTCCTGGGGGTTGAATCGCATCGATATCTTCGATCTCGGTTCGGCGATCAACGATATGCAGCACAGAGCCTGGACTGGATCTGCTTGGAGCCCTACCGGGACAGGTTGGGAAACCCTTGGTGGGATCTTCGATGCTGATTGAACGGTCTGAACTTGTTGGAGTAGAGAAGGTCGGTGGCTTGGAGGCTGCTGAGCGTGGTGGACTGGGAAAACTGTCTTTACTAGATCCCGCTTCTTCTGTGCTTGCTTCTCTTGATCTATTTCCCCCTGCTCTCGTAGCTTCTGCGCATAGCTTTCTTGCTTTAACCTCTCCTGGTCACGCTTCTCTTGATCCGGCCTCTCCCGTTCAAGTCTCTTGCTCCAGCCTCTGCAGCCCCTCCTGGTCCAACCTCTCCTGCAGACTGCGAATAGTATTTGAGCTGGAGTCTGCTACTAGTTCTTGACTCGACTGCGGACCAGTAGCAGAGAGATCTTTCTGATTCCCAACGGCACCAGAGATGAGGCTCTCCATATCAATTGCGTGTGACGCATCCTAGCCCGCTCTGAATCATTGAGTATCCTCCCTTGCACAAGCGCCTCTTGCTCCCGCCTCCCTCGTTCCCGAGTCTCTTGTCGCCGTCTCCTCACCTCTTGCCTTTCTTGCTCTTGCCTCTCATGTTGCTGCTGACGTTGCTTCTCTTGTTCTAAGTTTTGTTGGGCCTGTAATCCTTGTGCCAACTTTTCTTGCAAGTCCCCCCGCTCTAATATTTCCTCTCCAATCTATCTTGTTCAAGCCTCTCCTATTCGGGAATGGCCCTTCCATGGTTTCCTAAAACGCACCAAGATTGGGGACAAGACGATATGTGATCTCGAGTTTTAATTGCCACGTATCCCAGAACAGCTCCACTTCCCTACTTTTTCCAAAGCGTTGGGCATGCGTTCCGATAAGGAGACATCTACAGAGGTTGCAGTCCTTCATGACGCTGGCGTATATTCCAAGATGCATCCTGCAGCGGTGCGGCGTCCCATAAAGCGCGTTCGATGGACACCTGAAGAGGATGCAACGATACTCAATATGATTATATAATGGAGGAGGATGGGTGCTTGTAGGAAGAGCTCCATGCTGCCCTCCCTAGCCGGACTTTGGGGACTGTCCAGGTGCACTACTCCATGAAACTCAAAAAATCACCATTGGGAGAAGTGGTGGCGCCAAAGTCCTAAGTCAATATAGCTTAGATAAAGCCGGGAAGGCTAGAGAAGCTAGTAGAGATTCTAGATATGGCAGAGATCGTGGTCGATAAGAGGAAGCCGCATATTATTCGCGTAGCGTCGGTTCCGTTATATAATACTTATGACGAGGTTTGAAGGTGTGTAGAGATTTTTAAGAAGCCTTTGGAGGGGTGCGAGTAGAGTGGAAAGGCTCGCAAGAGAGGAAATGTAATTCACACCTCAAGTTCTTGTTGTAGATGAGCATTGAACTATGTTAAGCGTGTCATCTGAACGGACTAACACTGGTTTTGGGGACGTAAGTGTGCTTTAAATCCAAGTTTTGGAATTGACTATGAGACAGAAGTTCCAAAATTCAACGTAAATTTTCGCCCCCAAAAGTAGCAAGACAATACCAAGCAGTGCCCTAAATAGCTCATGTCCTCGTCGAATTCAATCTCTGTACGCCCTTCGTGAAACACCGCGCCAAACCCCCACCTAGAGCCACATCACCAGGGATACATCTAGCTTGCAACCCCATGTACCTGCCTCAGATGCTGCCTCAAATGGTCTTTCCTCGTGAAACCATTCCTCCCCGACCTGTTGCAGGCCATGAACCGGCATCCGTGGCTGCGAACGCCAGAATGGATCTGCTGGTGGCGATTGAGTTCGAATTGTCGTTTGTATGAACGAGTGCAGCCATCGAACTCACATCGGAACTGGCCAGCGGAGCTAAAAATTGATCAGTTGGTGTTCAGGCAGCTGGGAAGAAAGACTTACTGTCGTGGCCTACCAGTTGTTTTCGCGGGTGAGTCGGTGGGTAGTGGGAGGTTCTCTGAGAGAGAAGAGTTGTCGTTCGTGGATCTGTGGGTGATTAGTATCACCTAAGCAGAGTATAGAG
Organism: Hyaloscypha finlandica; assembly: GCA_021399475.1. Lineage (NCBI taxonomy): Eukaryota > Fungi > Ascomycota > Leotiomycetes > Helotiales > Hyaloscyphaceae > Hyaloscypha > Hyaloscypha finlandica. Next base: position 91,281 of record JAJTUR010000050.1, on the reverse strand, counting down.
ATGGCCATAGCAAACTGATTTGAGTGATCGAAGGTTGTATTTTCAGAGGAAAGTTTTGGGGGGAGATATCCATCCTAGACAGAATTAGCCACAGCAGCTAAAGAAACCTTTGGGAGGCATAAATTACATTTCGGCTTCCGAGGTAAATGTCCCAAAGATCAATGAGTCGCTATCGATAGGCGTTTGCGGAAATCTGACACTCCCCTGTAAGCCTTCTACAAGTGTTTGCTGGAAGCAGAGCTAGCTTACAAAGATGAGTCTGATATGAACGGCTCAGATATGTTTGTCAGATAGTCAATTTCAATTCCAAGCATATCATTATCGAACTGAAGGTAGTTGTTGCTGTCGGAAGAGGCGTTATCGAATCCCGTGAAGTCGAAATCGAAGTCATCAAAGTTCGTAGGGAGGAGCGATGGGAGAGTGCTCGGACGTATCATTTCAGTGAATTGAGGACTCATGTCAGTTTCCCATCGAGATTCAGTGGATCCAACCCCATCCAAGTGATGCGTGTAGTTGACTTTTTCAACAGAGTGCTGAATAAATCCTACATCATCTAGCGCGGCACGTTCTGCCGATGAATGAGGGTTACTCTCATCTGAGTGAAAAAAACAACTTTGCCCTCCGTGGAAGGCTTGACCATGCTCGAATTCTTCTGCCAAGTTCACCAACTTACTTGCCTGTCCCCCTTCAATCATAACATCGAAGTCGGCGAATGGTCTGAAAGGTCGCTCCAACAATCGGTCCAGGTAAAGGGTATAAGACATGAGAGAGCGAGGAGTATGGGCGGCAAGCCCCTGCTAAAGTAAGCTAGCTGTTCTTGAGGGCTGTAGACTTACAGGTGAAATGAGTATCCGGAATGTTAGTCATGGTAGCGTGTGTATAGCAAAACGTAAGGGGAGGTGAAGGTAAAGAACCTAGACCGGTTTGGATCTAGGGGTCTGACAATGATGTAAGGATAGTATTCAGTGATTCACTTGAAAGTCAAAGATTCAAGTTTCATAGTTTGATTTGAAGCTCGTGCAACAAGTTCATAGCTGGCAACCGCATACTTGATCTCGCTCTCTCGGATGTCTTATACCCTATTCTGTCATCACTGGTTAAATCGGTGATTAGTGCTGAACCAAAAAGAATCGTGAGAAGAGAGGGGTGGAGCATACCGAATACGCTGACAGCATGTTGGACAGCAATCCCGAGGTCGAGATTTCGAAGATGCCGCTGCACTAGTCATGCTGAACGTTTGATAGTGGTTGCTTATGTCGCCACCTCGTCAATCTTGGCTGAATATTCTTCGCCAAGTCTGGAAAGAGTTCAACAAAAAAGGAAATACCTAACCTTTCCCGCAACGAAGTCCTGTCCAATCCTTGAAGCCTAATTTCTCCGAAATCCGAGCGCCTTTGGCGTGACCTGACAATAATGAGATCCCTGAGTCCACGCGAGAAGGTCGAGGTGCTGAAGTGTTGTCGATTAGTAGAGACGAGGCTGGCGTGCGCAAATGGGAAAGAGCAACCATCAGCGATGATTCTAGATGCACCAATCGTCAGCTTGCATATTAGGACAAAACTCCGCTAGTGGGCTTACCTCTACCAATCAGTGCACAATAATCGAAATGAAGAAGGCACGAGAGGTCGAAATGTGTCGATCGTGGCAAATGTTCGAGAGCTGCAGAAGGTGGGAAGCTCGAAACTTTAGTAGATCCCCCCGCCCTTTGACCCACACCAAAACGTCGCCCTAGCCCTTTCGCCCTTTCGGAGCACCAATTGGGTCGTCGTGTGCGAGTTTGTGGCAGAAGTGAGGCTGTTATGCAGAGTGATTTACTCCAGACCGTAAGCGAGGTTTGCAGCCTATCGACATGTTTGGTCATGCACTCTGGATTCTTGAAAGCACGTTGAGTATTTGAGCCTTGTGGAATGTCAGTGATGTTTTAATTTGAATGGAATAATTGCCCAGTGACAGACTTAAAATGAAATAATGTAAATGGTTTCTGGGTCGACATTGGGGAGAAAGGTTGAAATCGAGAACTCCGATCTCTACTTCGCATCCTCCCTTCTTTAATAGAATACCCGGACAAGTACGACTCAAGATTCTCTCCCACCATAGACGACACATACCCACTCCGCCCATCCATCATGATTGAGAATTCAGCGTTGGGTTTGAAAGGAAAGACAAATGATTCGTCCGAGGTAAAGGATATGGGACATGAGAGAGTACGAAGTAAGGAGCATGGGTAGCGTGGCCCCTGCGAAAGGTAAGCGTACTGTTCTGAGGTAGGATGAGAACCTACATGACACTGTAGTCCTAGTATTAGCCATCAATTCGGTATTCGTGTAGCAAAAGGCAAGAAACCAAGAGCAAATATTCTCTCAAAAGAAATGTGAAATGGGTAAAATAACAAAATGAAAAATAAGTGGAAGACTTTTAGAGAAATAAGAAGACAGTGAATTATAGAGTCTAAGAGAAGTACGTGAGACAGCAGCAAGAAAGGAAGCTTGAGGACATCAAAAAACAAGAAAAAAATTAGTATTTAACGTCGAAGCTGCTGGCCTAGGTTCAAATCCTGATGCCGCATGCTTAATCTCACTCTGTGGCCGTCTCATACACTATTCCGTAATCCCTGCTTATATCCGATGCCACTAGCTGCCAATGGACCAATAGAGGTCTCCAAAACACGAGGAAGCGCCAGGATGACATACCAAATTGGGTGACTGCAAAGAGCCTAAGGAGAGCAGCCTTGGAAACCAGACCAGTTGGAGGCCATATCCAGATTTAATCCTAAAAGCGGAACGGGTAGAGGCCTCGACAAAGTGGTTGTCGCCAAAAAAATTCTGGATTTGTCTGTCCGCGTAGCTGTGGAGTAGAGTGACGGCACTCTGGCAGGCGTATGCCGATGTAGAGAATAAGGTCCTGGTAGGTTGATGGGAAGCTGAAATGAGAACGAGGATTCCGATTTAAGCGTATCGGTGAGGAGCTTTCTCTTGATCTGAAGTCGATCCTGGGGCTGGTGGACAACAGGAGGTTTGCAAAATAGGATATATACAAGACAGGAGGTTCACAAAACAAGATATTTAGCAACAGGAAGTTCAGACAACGGAAGGTTCAAAAGACAAAAGATTTCTAACACAGGATATTCAAAATCCAGGAGATTTCGTAAAACAGCAATTGTACATGTGCTCGACAAGATCAAGAGGAAAAGACAGAGTGGTTCAGATGACCCTGAGTCTTTGGAAGTACGAGACGTAGTGGGCTCGGAGGGGGACGAAAAGGTGCGGGGTCAAGAATGCAGTTGCGACATAATTTCTTTCGACTTGCAACTTTACTACATGTTAATATTTAGACAAGGAAAGATCTATGGTACTGTTTACTTACCAGGAGTTTACTTATGAGTTGGTTTATATTTTGAAGTATTAGAACTATTTGACTGGTCAAAAAATAGCAACGATTATTCTTTGTGCAATCGCCTCAGGTTCAAGGAAAGTATCATATCTATAACTCCTGCATCTAAAGGCGCCCGCGAACCAAATAAATGGAATCAACTCCATGGGGTTGGGTATCGCGAATCTCGAGCCTGAACACCAGCCGCCCACTTGAACGTGTCCCCAAGAATCACCCAGAGTATGAAGAGTCCGGGATTCATACCCCGAGTTAATTCCAAGGGCAGAATGTCGAGAATGACCTTCACGGTAAAGCGCGGAGATCAGGTGAAGCCGGAAAACTGCCATACTCATCACCAGAGGAGTCGCCAATCACGCCACCATCCGGAACAATCTTCGCGGGCATATTCCCAAGTACAGGAGATAATTGAGACACAGACGGGAAGCTGCCATAATCATCCTCGCCTCCATCCTCGTCTGAATCAAGCATTATAAAATCCCTGTCAGCATCTGCTGTTCTCTTGGCAGGTGGTGTTGATGGCTCCGCAGCCACTGATGGGAAGCTGCCGAATATAGTATTATCTGAGTCCGAGTCGATGACTATGACGTTGTTGACGGCGTCTGCTGGCTTGGTGATTTGCGCAGGTGGTGTTGATGGATGCTGTTCCACAACCAACGTTTGACTCTTAACGAGGTCATCAAAGAGATCCTCATCGGAGTTTTGGGGGGAGGTTGACTGTAATCGAGCTCTTTTTGCACTTGTTCTCATGTTTGACGAATCCGGAATCTCATTGCCTTTGCTCTTGCCAGTATCATTCGCCTGCGTAGATGACGTTCCAGGTTCTTTATTCTTTGTGGGAGCTCTTGAGATGTTTTTTGTGACCCTTGCCATAGCCAATGGTACTGCGCGTTTGCGTTTTCTACTGGTAGGTGTTGGACTAAGGGGCGGGTTCTGACTGCGCCTCATCCTCTCACTTTTCTCTGATGAACCTTCTCCGTTTGAGCCAGGTGGCGAGGCGGATGGTGGTGTAAGGGGTGTCCTGCTAAGGCCCAGCCCTCCGGAACCTGACGCTGAAGCTACAGCTTTGCCTTTTCGAGCCGAGTCGGGAGAGAGCAAGAAGGAGGTCATGGGTCGCTGCCCATTGAAATTGGCTTTTCGAAGGATCCACAATAGAGTTTCGAACTCCTTCCTCGTGGATTCTGTGGTTCCGAGTTCTGTGGTATCCAGCGAGGTTGCCTTGCAGAGTAAGAACGTCGCCTTTACCTTTTTCGTGATCTGATTCTTTTGCGGGCTCTGACTTTTTCTAGGGGTCGGCTTCTTTGGCAGGTCACACTCTAGCTTCAGATAATCGTGTTGGCTTGCTCCCCCCTCCTCAGTTGCAAGCAGATCCCGAACGATTCGTACAGGTACGACGTACTTCACCCACTGCGTGATAGTCCATTGAAACTTGTCAACCAAAAATGCGAACATGTCCCTTTCATTCAAGGGATCTTGTGCTTGCAGAAGCTTTGAGACTCTTGCCGGGGCCGATACAACTGGGTTGAGGTAATCTTGGACATGCTCCCATTTCGGAAAGCCTGGCGGAACTTCGAGGTTTCTTCTCGTATCTTTCAGATACCCAGCGAGGTCTGTTGTTGCCCATTGCCTCATATTATCTTGAGTGGTTGAAGCTGCGCATAAAGACTTTCCAAGGCCCAACTCGGCTGCATTGAGCATGTCCTGCGGTCCGAGATCATACAGCTCCCCAATGTCCTTCGGTCGACCATTCAAAATCGCATGTAGGATGAAACCCTCTCGATCCATGCCCGGATGTTGACTTTTAAGATTATCGAGTTTGTAGATTTTGAAGTGTGTTTTACTCTTTCGCACGTTCTCGCCATTCTCCGTGGAGGACACCACTTTTGGCTGGAACTTTATGAGAGTTTTGCAGCCGAAAGCCAGTGCATCGCCATCCTCAGACCATACCCCATCAACAACCCCTTCCATTTCCATCTTCGCGCATTCGGCCTCTGCTTCAGCTGGAGCTTGGTGCCAAGGGAGTCCGATATTTGTAAGGGTGTCCCGGAAGAGCTCAGAAGGCGGATCGTGGCCTGGATATAATTTCCCTCCATTATTCAGGCGTTTCCCCCCATCAAAAACGAAGTGCAGTTCGACGCCCAAATTCAAGATTTGTAGGGCATAGAACAAAATGTTTTTCTCGATTGGGTTGGCATCTACACCGGACTCTGATGAACAACTTGTCAGCATCACGGGGTCTCTTGAGAAAAGGGCAGTAGAACTAACTGTCTCGAACAGCCTGCGCTGCAGCAGCCGTCATATTGGCATACCACCAGGAGCTAGCATTGACAGCCAGCTTCGGTGCTCGCCTCGTCTCTTTGTAGTGGTTAAATGCATAGTCCACAATATCGACCACCTCTCCTGGCAACAAATCGAATAAACTAGATGGTCAGGTTAGCTAGCGTACATCGAGAAGTAATAGAAGAACTTTACCACCCAGGATCCATTGAATGCTTCGATATTTGGTAGCGAAGACCTTACTGAGGGCTTGCAGTGTAGTGTCGTGTGCAAAGGAAGAATCCAGGAACCAAGTGCTGTAAAACGCGGTGGTTGGGTTACCCCGCCACCCCCGGCACAATCCTGGAACAGCCTGCACGGCCCTCTTTGACCCCCAAAATAGATGCCAATACAACGCCACAGGCGCCTCGTTAGGCTTCTTGATAGGCGTTTTGCTGTGTTTTAGTGCTAACCGCCTGTAAGTCTTGAGTTTGGGAGCTGATCGGCGCGAACCTCGGTTTTCTCAACTTGTTCACCGAACTTTCACTCGGAATTCTTTTCACGTTAACTGGCGGCTCTTCGTGGATGCTTTGAATTAAATTTACGGATGGGATTTGTACGAAAAACGACGCGTGATGGGTGACGGTCACGGGACGCTGACTAGTGGTTGACGTGAGGTCACCTGAGCAACTCTTAGAGCGAAGGGGCATGAAGGGCGATTAAATCAATTCTGTATGATCTGCGAGTCTGCTGGGAGACAGTCTCCATCTAGGCATTCATACACTGTGATTTCTGCACCTAGACTCTTCTTGCCGTATTGGGGTTCCCGGTCCGGTCCGCTGTCAAGTTCCCCACAAATTTGGGGTCCCAAAATTGGGCCTGAGGACCGGCCCGCCCTCCTTAGAGACTAGTAAGGCTACAACTTAAACCATGCTCACATAAACAAGGTTCCTTCAAGGATTCCTCGCAACGACGTCCTTAATAATCTGGTAGCACTCCTCAGCCGTCTCGAAAATGTACCAGGCATCGGAAGGAATTCCTTTGAACGCTGTTTCGAAGCGTTCCGGATCATTCTTCTCTTGGAGTCCAACGGCGGCGATATCTGTGACCTTGCGAATGAGAATCAACCTAACCCAGCCAACATGATTGCGATATCTGCACCTCAGGTTAGCAGTGTGAGTAGTACTTTGGAAGAGATAACTCACATTTCGCCGTACGCTTCAGGGTCAGATTGAGTAGAGTCACCAATGCAAATCATCTTTCGTTTGGGCAACCATGTGTTGATCTTCTCCATTCGATCAATTTTGTAGGCTTCAGTACCGAGAGTGAGGTTCGAGAGTAGGCCGGAGAGGTTCATCCAATTTGCATCTCGGAGGATTATAGTTCCTTCAGGGTAGAATTTTTCACGGAAATTGCGGAGAAACATGTAGAGATTGTAGGGCGATGCGGAGAGGTAGAAGAATGCCGCGGACGGAGATATCGTTGTTTGTATAAAGGAGTAAAGCTCGGGCATGCCTTGTACGGGAGTGGCTTCGGAGACGAAGGTTGAGCGTAAGATACCAATAGGATCCGAGGTCATTGTAACCTTAATCGTGTCGTCAACGTCTACAAGACCTTGTTAGCGAGTCTGTCAAGTTCTTGGAGGTATGTTGTTACCAGAAATCAGACCCCAGCCCTCAGGCTCTGCAAACACTGTATTCATTTTGAGGATCCCAGTCGTTCCTGTTGGCACTTTTGCCACGCTAGAGACAATATCTCCATTTCTAAACTCGGGAAGTCCTCTTATGTCGCTGCTGACGCCATTTCTGCCACCCGGTCCAAGCTTCAGCTCTTTCCTGCCCCCAAAGTCTGTGCGAACAACTCGCCCTGGCAACACCGTCTGTACAAATGGCATAAGCCGCTCTTGGATTGTAGCTTCTGCAGCATCATCCTTTGCAAGGCCAATATTCTCCGCCACATCCGCAACCGCACTGCTCACTTCCTGTCCTGTCCTCTGATCAAACTCTGCCGTAACAAACTCTGCCCGCCACTGGTTGTCCACGGATCGATATGCGGTATTGTCGAAGAGCCACACTTCATCATTCGCCGTGATCGGATGAGGGGCGGGGTTGTGAGAGCCTAGGTATGAGAGGAGCCGTGTAGCTATACTGAGACGGCATTCAAAGGCCGGAGTCATCTTGATGTTGGGTAAACCACTCTCTACTTCATTGAATTTCCGTTCTCTTCGAGTCCTGTGCTCCATGGAGCTTCCTCCATGGCCGTTGGCCATCCCCTCCGCCATATCTGCCATTGCTTTCGTGTCGCGTGCGAGCTTCGGCATTGCTGCTGACGTTTATTCGAAGAGATGCAGGTGGTGAGAACGACTGACGTTAATTCTGCAGAGTGAGTATGATGTCTTACCGTATGGGGGGTATAGACAAAGAAACGAGAGACAGAGAGTGTGACTTGGAGGAAATGGGCAAGAACATAAGAGAAGAGAGGAGCCAAGAGCCAGCCAAGAGCCAGCCAAGAGCCAAGAGGAGTCTTCTTTTGGTGTCTCAATAATTTGGCTGGTGCTGGACTCGGGAGGTGTGAGGTCAGGCGATGCAGCCAAGTCGCGCTTTCCTCGTCGACAAATACGATACGCGAACAGGAGGGTAGCACTTGTACAGTACTGTATGCAGGCACAGCCTACCCTAGGAGCGGGCACGATCTTCGCCCTGCTGGATCCACGGTGATGCCTGTCACCTGACAGCCTTCTCAGGGTTTCTTGGGTCAAAGTCCGCGTGCTCATTCGGTCGCCGGGGCGAAACCATTATTCAGAGCGTGGGGAAACGGCGATCATCTGAGCAGGGCGCGCCTGCAATCGCATGGGCTGTCCTGTACCAGCTGGTGCCAGTAGCATCGGTGTCGCCATTGTTGCGATGGCGTTTGAAGCCAGGGATATATATATGCCATTGTGCAGGAGGGATCGAGTTTGTTGGATGCGAGGATGGGAAAGGTGAAGTGAGGTGAGGTTCAATGCGGTGGCGGCATTTCGCGCTAAAGCTGCCAGGGCGTGGATCGAATCGCCCACATCTAATCTGATTGTACCCGTTCGTACCTCGCACCAGTTACCACTGGTGGTTCGTGAAAGCGACTGGGCCACGTATTTCACATAGTAAATTTGTATGCGAGGTACTTCTAACTAACTGGTCGTACAAGTTCAGCGAGGAACACCAAATTTGCAGGTGGCCCAGTCGCTAGTATGGCCCAGTCGCTTTCACGAGCCACCAGTGGTAACTGGTGCGAGGTACGAACGGGTAATCCTCAGCCTGACCATGTCAAAAATCGAGGAGAGGCACAGTAGAGACTGTGGGCTACTACTCAGCGCAAGGCGAGCTGCAACTTCGTCGACTTGATGTACTGTACAATTTGACACCAGATCATCAAGAAGTTTACTGCGATGAGGATCCCCTTTCGAAAGCTCTACCAACCTATTGGGTCCCAAAGACTAGGAATCCCCTGCAAACTGGGAAGTGCCTGCCGACCACCGCCTAGCCGAGCCTGCGAGATCTATACGGGTTGATATATGGGTCAGAGCACGGATGGAATCGAGTCGTTGATCAGACACCGTAATCGGTAGGGAATCCGGCGGTTATGCACGCGCACATCTTAGAAGCCCACCATCCGGTGCTCTACGCGGCAAGCATTGTTCTTGTAGTTTAAGAATCAAGATCAGTATCTCATGTTTTGAAAAGTCACTAGTGCTTATCTTAGGAAGATAGGTATATCTGGTGATGTCTGTCGCGCCCAAACTACGAAGATTGCGGCATAAAGTGACGGGATTACAGGGCATTTACGCTCGCGTAGCGGCCTTAGTGGATTCTAGGGTGTGATTTAAGGTACTACGCCCGCTATAAGCCCTGTAACTCTAGGCCAGACGCCCTAAAGCAAGGGCTGTGAGACACTTACGGAGTACAAGGTTGTGAAAGACCTCCAAGCCTGGCGGGGCAACTGTAGCGCTCGGACACTATGAGAGAGCTATTATAGGGCACTTTAGCGACTCTTCTTCTGTAAGTACAGGGGACATGCCTTCTAAAGGTGTGGTACCCCTTGTTTATACTTTATAGCGCGCTTACGGGGAGAGTTGCCTGAAAATACAGAGGGTTTTAGTGGGTATGTGTGGTAGAAAGTAACCTGAAAGTGAACTTGGGGTACAAATGCGCTGTAATCCCGTCACTTTATGCCGCATTCTCCGTATTGCGCCCACGCCCCTCTATCAACTAAGAGATACAAAAGTGTTCTTCTTCGCCTCATCCGCCGCCTTAATTGCAATCCTAAATTCCTCGATCAAAATATCCGTATTCTCCAGCCCCACAGCAACCCTAAGCTGCCTCTCATTCATCCCATAATCCGCCATCTTGTCCAACTCCTTCCCATAAAGTGCCATCACATACGGTATGATAAGTGTCAAAGGAGCACCAAGATGAGGTCCCTTGTGCAGATTCAGGTTATCGTAGAAGGCTACAGTTGCTTCGAGAGTGTCCAGCTCGACGCTGAAGAGACAGCCATATCCAGGCGTGAAGTCCTCAGTCGCTGGACGCATTCGCTCCTTGTAGCAAGGGAGAGACGGCAGCGTAGTGGGGTAAAACACTTTTGCTACACTGCTCTTGGGATCTTCAGCAAGAGTTTGCAAGAACTCAACTAATCGCAAAGCATTGTTGTTCAGAGTCGCGGATCTGGACATGTAATCCCTGCTATTCTTCTCCAGCGCTTCGGCATCGCCGTTGTAGAACTGGTTGGTGTAGAACTTCTTGAAGAGTGCCTTGAGCTCTGGATACCGCGCGGAAGAAGGGTTCAGCACCGCGCTCGCAGCCATGACGTCCGCATATCCAGAGAACGACTTCGTAAGTGAGGTGAGAACAATATCCGCGACTTCAAGGACGTCGATATTGCAGAAGCTTCCTAGCGTATCATCTATGAGCAAGAAGAAGCCATAGCCGTCTGCTAGTTTCCGTAGCCTGCCGATATCTGGTGTTGAAAGGTTGGGGTTTGATGGGAACTCGAGCCAAACGGCCTGGATCTTCCTTCCTTCTTTGGCTTCTTCTTTCAGATACTGCTCTAGCTCATCGATTTCCTCTGTTGTTCCATTACCGAGGAATTTGAAGCCTGGTCCAAAATCTTCCAGAACGTGTGGCGTTGAATGGAATGCGAATCCGAAGAGGACGGACTTGGCGTTGTAGACTGAGAGAAGGTATTGATGGACCGAGTAGATAGATGCCATCCCTGTCTGGTAGAGATACACATCATCTGGCGTGACCTTTGCCTTCCGTGGCGGGCCAACAGGAGCCTATCAAGTCAGCATTACTTCATACTACACAGACTTCATCTACTCCAATTCAAAGTTAGAAAATCTCACCCGTTCCATCAAACCCGCAATCCTCCCCCGCAGCACCCCCTGCGCCTCGCACTCCACCACCGTCGGTGCCGGCTCGCTCTCCGTCACCTCCCTCAGCCCCTCGCCACGCTTGACGCAATCCTCCGCCAGTCTTGACGAAATTCCAACGCCAGCATTCATCCAAAACGGCCACGCAACCATGTTCTTTTGCGCTGGGAGAAAAACCACGTACAGCCTCACGAGGTTCGCAACATCAAAGATGCGAATCGAGAGCTGGTCAGGTGACAGCGCGTCTGCTTTGCGAGATGGAGAGGTTGCGAATTTCACGCATTCGGATGCAGATACGGCGGTGGTGAAGGGGATGCATGCTTGGCCATCGGTTTTTGCTACCGAGAGGATTTTGGCCATGAGCTGTGATTCGAGTTAGCTAGAAATTAAATGGGGGGTGATGGGAATGCGGAGGAGGGGAAAAGAGGGTGGGGTGGGATCTTGGCACCTCTTTCACATCCTTATGTGGCATCATTCGTGGGTACATGCTCGTGAACTTCATGAGGATCTCAGGATCCTTGTCCCTGAATCGAAGCATGTTGCTCCAGAGCGGCATGTGAAACGTGATTGCATGTCGGGGTGCTGGGGGGATGGGACCCCACCACTCGGTTTGGAGAGGAGCTGCCATGGTTGAAGGTTGACTACGTTGCTCGGTGCGGGGAAGGAAAGACGAAGAAAGCAGAGCGAAGATAAGAATTTAGAAGCTCTGACACAGGGGCTAGTCTGAATTTAAAAAGCCTTTGTGAATCGCGCCTCCGCCGAGCTGGTCCGTATTTGCGGATCTTCCGTCGTGACACTGCAGACGTCGTGCGTAGCAGCCTATTGGCACCATAGTCTAAGTGTCCTTGTGCATTTGGGGCGGTGCTAAGTCCGATAATGACCAGATAATGACTAGAATAGGGAGGAAGTAAGCATTTTGGAGGTATCCGACTATTTGAACCCACGTCAGCTGAAGATCCACTACTGCATTGTGAAAATGTAAGCTGTGCGGTGCCACTGCGGTAGGGCTTGCAAAAGGCGGCTGCCAGGGAGAGAGATATTACTCTACAATTTGCCGTCGTGTGGCAGTGATTGGTTTTGTGTTAACTTGCCAAGCGAGCTGAATGTGCGCCCGAAGGATCATGAGTTGTCAGGTTCGGAGTATTCCAGGTCTGGACTCTTTGTTACCGGGATCCCTCGCCTTGTAAGGTGGTGCACGTGATCTTCCCCGTGCGCCTTGTAAAATCCCAAGCGGTTACGACGGATTAGAAGCTATTTGTGCTAAAGAGCTACATATTAATAAATTGAAAAGATATCGCTTTTGCGGTTTCTAAGGTGTGGTGTCGAAAAGGGGCTCGCTTAGCGTTCCCCCTAACCCCAAGCACTCGAAAGTTGCAAAATGATTTATTTCTCCGCGCCAAATTAGTGTAATACAAGGGGAACTGAGTACCGCATTAACGCCCATTGGGTATTTCCGCTCTATCTTATGCGATACGATGTTCGATAATTATACACCTGCCTGGCTAGTCTGAAGACGGTGGTCCGCCTGGACTCGCGGCGGCTCACAGGCTCAGCTGTCCGCAAGCAGTCCCAGTGCGAAATAAAAGGAGTGCGTGCCGCTGGATTCTCTACGAATCGAAGTCCATGGAAACGCCAAACTCATTTGCGATTCACCTTTCATGATGGGAAAAAGCAAAGGTGATCAAGAGCTAAAGCAAATTCATCTATGTAGTAATACAGTTCTTCGTAATTTGGAAGGGTAAGATTTATTTACAGCCAAGAATACCAGCTAAAACATGCTCTGCGTCTTTTCCGATCCCTTTCGACTTCGCGAGTGCCATCTTTAGACACTTCACCTTCGCCATCGCGTTGCCTTCCTCCTTCGCCACTCGATCCTTGTAAATGAACATGGAGGGCACACGAATAGTAAGCTTCGTTCTCGTTAGTCGGTCTCTGAATCTAACTTTCTCTTCTTTTAGGGGGAAAGGGGAGATGTGAAAGAAGCGTACCTGAGTGAACAGTAAAGCCTGGCGGATTCCTACTTCCTCTGCAATCAATTTGAGTCTTCCTAGCGCCCATTTCCGCTGGCCGTCGGTGGTGTGATCCGATATGGTTACTATGAACAACGGCCACATGATGAAAAGCGCCAAAGAACTCTTTCCTCCCAAGGCGTCTTTCTCAATCTCGGGAGTGCGGTTTCTTGTGAAGGCTTCAGGGAAGTTTCCCAAGAAAATAGGGACAGCCGCAATGATATCTTCTATCAAGTTTTTGGAAATTCGTGCCGTTGATGCATACTCAGGAGTGATGCGATAATCCTTGTCCGGGTGCAACCAAGCGTTAGCACGAACTATTCCTGCCCCGAGCATTATTCGATTCGAGCGCATTACGCACCATGCCGTTGCTATCGAGATATCTTTATATTCATCCAATCTTCCTGGAAACGAAGGGCTGTGTTCAAGTTGACTCACGTCGATCTCATCAACCCATGCAACTGAAGAAAAAGACCACTCTCGAGTCTGCGAGAACTCCCAGTCTCTAAATTTCATTTCAAGATCTTGAGCCATTGTCTGGACCTCGATTATGCTGTCAGTATTGGAAGGGTTCATCGCCGCTTCTGCAAGAACGTCATTGGATTTGGCGTGTAATGTTGCAGTTTCGAGATTCAGCCTTGCGGCTTGGCAGGGTAATCCGTCTTTAGTGCCCAATTGCATCCACCAACCCACGCCAAGAGGTGGCGGAGTGGAAGACACAAAGCAGTTGACGACCTAGCGGTGTTAGTGTACAGCTCTGAAATGACCACTCAAAGACGAACCAGTTGTGAACGAGCCATAACATGGAGAACACGTCCAAGTGGAGAAAGAAGTTTCTTCTGGGCTCTCATCTTGACCAACATTGCGGCACCCTCGGCATGTGAAGACCACCCATTTAGTAGTGTATTAGTGCCAGTAAATGCCTATGTTTCCCATTAGTCCCGCAACGAAATTATGGTTGTATAATATTTACCTCAAAGACCCCCAAAATGAGGACCGTTGCCAATATCTGGTCCTCTAATGCAAGGTCAGGGTCTAGCAACGCTTCGTTGACTTGTTTCAATGCTTTAGCATATTGCTTTGCAGCTTTAGCAAGCACCAATTGATATCTCTGCCTATTTCCAAATGCAGCCATAGCCACAGCCATGACCGCCGTATTTAACGAAGTCCCCGGCGAGATGAGTGATTTCTCAGCCTCCATTGCCGGGATAATGAAGTCCATGTAGCTCCTAGAGTTTCCCTTGCACGGCAATAGAACGAAACTATTGATGAAATGACACAGAGCTTCCTCTTCGATTGATGTTGGTATCCCGTATGTAGGTGGAGGATGGATGGTTGTTTCGGGGGGCGAAACGGATCGGTAGGTAACTTTGGTGATGGATCTGGGCCAGTCACGCTGGTAATGATCCACATTGCCCGCGCTTGGCAATTGACTCCAGTTGATTATATCCCCTTTTCCATTTCCAAGTCTTCGCAGGAAGAGCTGGTTCCTGTATCCTGTGCACTCGCGTTTGGACTTTTGACAGCGGAAACATGTTGGCTTTCGCTCATCGCACTGCACGTACCCGGTTAGCTTCGATTAGAGCAGGATAATCAGAGTATAACTACCTTGATACGTCGCGCTCTGCATGTTCCACAACCTTGTGAGGGCTTTCCAGTATTGACCATTTTGGGACTTGTTGAGGTTAGGGAAGAGAAATCTGTTGCCCTCTTCAGCAAGAACTTCAGGCTGATATATGAAGCACAGAGGAGTGAACTGTGAAGATCGAAACTTCGTCATTGATTCTGATCGGAGAACAATCTAATAAGATCCAAGCCTACCGGAGAGTGTGGCTTGAGACGAAACATGGTGGGGCAAATATTGAGCACAGAACGGCCTTAGCCTCCTACCAACACGTTGTTAACTCTTGTATGGGCCACCACGAATCGGAAGAGTTCATTTTGAAACTTTCTCGCAAGGAGCTAGGTTCGCAAGCGACTAAACGTTGATGCATTGACTGGTAGGCATTTGTGCAACGATTGTGTTGACGCAATCACTCGATGGATGATCCTTGAACGAGGTCTGAGAGCGAACGTCTCAACTTCTGAGAAGACCCGGAAAAAGAAGAAACCTTCTAGTGATTGATCAAACAGCACCTCTACTGTTTCGTTCGAGGTCCTTCGGGGAAGAAGTTACCCCGACATGTCCGGCGACCCGGATACCCTGACACCCATGACAATCACTGTCAGCTGTCAACGCTCACGGCCGCGGCGCCTTCTGCGCCTTGATTGTACTACCATACTCTAGATGTATCAACTTGGAGAAATAGTATCTCTTGGAGTCATGGAGGTATGCGTAGTCGTAAGTCAAAGTATCAGTGATCTCCAGATGACCCAACGCAGTGGGAAGCCGAAAGTGGGGCTTGTGGAGCCCAGCGCCAGGTCTGACATCCCCAAAGCTCGAAAGTGATGACTCCATACTTTAACGATGTGAGAAAAAGATGGTGTCGAAGAGCCACTTCTATGAGGTCCTTCCGAAACACAACTTCTCCGGATTGCTGATACAGCAACACATCCTCACTGTGGGCTCGATTGATCCTCTCGCTGATGCCACAAGTGGTATTCCTCTGTCTTACCGGAACGAGATGGCTATAACTGTGTGGTCAACCGCTGGAAGTGCGGAGTTCGATTTTCGGAGTTAGTGGTTATTACTTTCGGAAGTGACGTGGAAATAATCTTCGATAGGTGATACAACCATAACGCCCACAATATTTCATCCATGTTGATGGCCATCCAAAACACAACTCTCTCTGACGGCGGCTATGGACAAAACCCAACTACTTCATCTTTGGAAGTTTACATGGCCGAGTTATGCAGCCATGAAGTCGGAGTTTTTCTCCTCTCGGGCACTATAGGAAAACAAATCGCTCTGCGAACACTTCTCACCCAACCTCCACATTCCGTTCTGTGAGGCCATCGAGCAAATATCCTGTGTCTCGAGGCCGGAGTAGTTTCTATGCTGACAGGTGCTATGGTCAATGGTGCGGTGCCATCAAATGGCGTGTATCTGATTCTAGAGGACATTGAAATTTGAGAGTAATGTCCTACTCTCAGATGACTGCCATGCCTGCCCGGCCAAAGTTATCAGTCTTGAAAATATGCTTTGTGGTTTGATTTTCCCTCTCAAGGAAGTGCAGAGAATTTCGGAATTCGCCAGGAGACATGGTATCAAGATGCACTCGGATGGTGCCAGACTGTGGGGAGCTGTTGCAGCGGGTGTAGGTTCGTTATCTGAGTGTGATGTGCCTGCTTCGATTCAATGACGTTATACTACTCAAAAGGTCCCGGGGTTCCAGTTGGTAGTATCCTCGATGGAAGAAAGGCCTTCATCGAGCAAGCGGGATGGACGAGACAAGCCAGTGATATCTTGAGACAACCTGGAGCTCTGGTGGCTGCAGCTCGGAACGCTGTGGATGTGGATTTTGGGGTCGGGTCAAATGGAAAAGGCAATGGTTTGAAAAGGACGCATGCTGTTGCTCAACGAATCGAAGCATTCCAGCAAAGCCTTGGTGGTTCTGTTGCCCATCCAGTTGATACCAACATGGTTTGGATCGATCATCGACCTCAAGAAAGCTGGAACCGATTCGCAAACACTGAGAAAAGGTGCAAGAAAAAGTGGCGTGAAGTTGACAAGTGGTAGAATGGTGGTAGATTACCAGGTAGGTAATGAGGTTGTAAAGAGGCTGGAAGCTGTCTTCGCTCTGTTGGTGCGGAAATGGGAGACCAATTCTTACTGTTTGGTGGAGCTGAAACCTGCTTTTGCGTTAAAGATTCCCAAATAGACTATTGTTTTCCAAGAAAAAAAGAAAAGAAAGAAAGAAACGCTTGACAATGTCATGAACTCATGTCCTTCAATTTGAATAGATGACCGCCCGGAGTTTTTATTGTTCCTGCAGGTAGGTTGCTTGCAATGCAGGTTTCACTGATCCTGTGTATCAAGGAACTACTTAAACTATTCATGCTACCTATGAATATTCGTAACTAGCGTAATCATACTATGAGCGGTAAAATTCTTTAAAGAAAAATAATAATAAAATAGAGTAAAGTATATAGTAAACACTTATAAGAAGTAATAATTACTCGTCGCGTAATATAAAATACTCCTTTTTTTTATAAGTACTTACAAAGAAAAAGAAAAAGACTCTAACCCGCCGCCAAGAGTGCTCCAGAGAACAGAATTAGACTCCGCCTCACTTACTGCTGAAACTATACCTATCCCACCACCGGCTGAGCTCCAACAGTTTTCGGTCATTCGAGTCTGCGGACACGCTTTATTATGATGGGCGCTGAACGATCCTGGTGGCAGGTACCACTGGAAGAAGACTGGGGTCTGAAGTACGAAAAGCGGTTCTTGGCTTACATAGGATTGAATGTACTTTACGTGGACGCAGCTATTTCAGTAACTTGAATAAGAATTAATTTTACTATTTTCATACTCGTATGGAGATTGAAGTGCTCAAGAAAACGAAACCAAACCCGAGACAGCAACTTCTAGAGAGCATAACGAGAAGAAACCTAATCTCTTCAACGAAGCATGTAGTATCAAAACCAACGGGGAAATCATGCCCAAGATGAGAAGAAATACCAAGCCAACGTCGCAGACAGACATTCCACTAGAGAACCCCAAATTGCAAGGATATCCGCAAGCTAGCAAAGTATCTACTTGCCCTCACACACTATGTATGGAGCAATACTTGCCATCTTCTCGTGCGTTTCAGTAAGTTCCCTCTCCGGATTTGACTGAGCAATGATACCAGCTCCAGCTTGGATCCAGGAGTTGGTTGAGTCTTGAAGGACTATGCGAAGACACAAAGTAGCTTCGAAGAAGTCTTCCTTTGGGTCGATGAGGAGAACTGCTCCAGAATAGAGCTCCCGCGGTCGAGTTTCGAGACGGTCGATTGCTGCAAGGGCTATGTCCTTCGGGATCCCAGTCGCTGTGATGGATGGAAACAAGACATTGAAAGCAGTCCAGGGATCTGCCTTCGAAGTAAGTTGTCCATGGACACTAGATCCGAGGTGCTGAACACTTCCGCGATCCTTGATGGTCATCTGTCAAAGCTTGAATCAGTACCGTCTCGAAGAAGAGTTTGAATACTGGAAAGGTGATCGGAGTACTAGAATTCCGAAAGAGTTCTAGATAGAGTGTGGGAAATCGCAGGCGAAGGAACTTACCAAATCCTTTACACAGATTGTATCAGGAGCGCAGAACTGGTTGAGCTCAGAAACAGCCTAGAAGGAAGTTAGAGAACCACGCTCTCGGGATCAAATTAGATTGCTAATAATACCTCTTTGACCGAGGTTACGTGCTCGACAATTTCCTTTGGATCGCTGATCAATTTCTGGCGTAACATTTGGATCGCGTCCTTTGTTCCAACTCGTGAGCATGTTCCTGCTAGTGGTCTGGGAGATTTAGTTGTCAGCGTTGCCGTACTTTTTCTTTTTTTGTCAAGCTGTTTAAAGAAACAGGAAAGTGGGAGCAATGAGCTTGAATTCGCTTACTCGGTGACCACTCCGCCTTTTTGAAAAGCCATCACAAGTTCTGGACTGAAACCTGTTGCTTGGAAGCCACCATGATTGAGTGTATAGCTCCGTGCTGGATTGTTTGCACGACGTCCGTGGAGCAGGGTTGATGGCATGTCAACCAGTTTCTCGAAGTCAACGGGCCGAGACAAGATAATCTTGTTGTATTTCCCTGCTTTGATTTCTTTGAGTGCTTCCGAGACGAGGACCTTATACTCTTCTTCATTGCATTGCGTGTTGACTGGTTGAGGATCTCTGGCTTGTATAGACGATGCAAATGTACCGCTAAGAAAGTCGCACACTTCTGTCAAAAGCTCCTCATCGTATCCCTGAACAGTGATGCCCTCTGGTCTCAAGGTGATTTCCAGTTCGGGAACCACTGTAAAGAATTAATAAATTTATCATTTCAAAGATTAGGGAGCCAGGAGGGAGCCGGGAGACTGAAACATGCTTCCGGCTAGTAAGAATAGGAGATCGGGATATAGGACACAGGAAACAGGTTCCTTACTGATACTGAGGATCGGCCATCGGCCTGGGGTGTACGGCTGCCCTCGAACGTGAGCACCATAGTTAAAGCCGACTTGGCCAAATAACCGCCCTTCGTGTTGCTGTGATTGCTCTGTGACGAAGTTTTTTACAAAATCCGTCAAAGATCCGGGAATGAGGCAGTTTCGTTCCTTCCCCTGTCCACTAATCCACGCGGTCTCCCCCTTCGGATCGGCTCGGAGGGAAGAACGGCTGCCAAGTCCAATGTGCCAAACATCTTTGCGCTCGTATGCGAAGTGGTCGAGACTCTTGTATTTCTTGAGCAAGATGACAGTGGTCTCCAAGCCGTCTTTGCATGCCGGTAATGCCACCGCCAGCTTTGGCACCGGCGCCGGGGTGGTGTCTTTTACAGAAGTGAAGGACGTGACTGGCATAGCGGCGCTTTGGAATGAGTTCGTCTTGTGTGATTGGGAGGTGAAATGGAGGATGTTGTTTCGGTTTGAAGATAGAAAAATTCTTTTCGTTTGGGGGTAGGAAACTGATGACGGAAAGAATCCATTGTGGTGAGAAAATCTTCTCAGTCTTTGCTTGTTGAGTCGAAGCTCGCTAAGATCACTGTTGTGGAAAATCGCCTTCATGGTCTGATGTGGCACCAAGAAGCTCCAGAGATGTTCTAATTTTTTTTGCTCCGGAGAGTTTCAAGCATGTAGATAAACGTAGGAGGCGCCGGGAAGAGAATGATTCGTGGAGTATACTACACAGTGTGTCAAATAATTTATTAATAGCCGCTAACCAAATCAAATTAAGTCAGAATCTTAGTAATCAAATTATAATTATTTATTTACTATCGGTTCACTAGTAACGCATAGCACCGTCACGTAGTCGTGGAATACTAATTATGTAGGTTAGTGAAGTTATTGTATTCTAGTAAGTAGGGATCGTAGTATCGAGGTTCTGATATACGATCCCTAAATACGCTAAGACTAATTAGTACTAGTGTCTAGCATGTCCCGTTTCCTATATATCCTATATCCTATGTCCTATATATAGGAAATCATGTGATATAAATCACATGACCTTCGGGAAACCAGTTATACTAACACTAGTAACCACCCGAAAAACGCGAAAAACCGACGTAAAAGTACTAAAAACGCACGAAAAACAGTGTCCCCTATTCGTATACAGATTTCCTAATCCGGCCTAGTACTAGATTATCCCTAAGTACTTAGTATACCCTCCTATACGCCTATATCCCTCTATATACCTATTCCTCCTATTCTATATATCTATTCCTTCTATTCTATATATCCCTATTCGCGTTTAACCTATTCCTTAATGTCTAATTATATAGTATTCGTATTAATTAGACGCTTAAGGGTATTCGAGGGCTTTGATTTCGTTATTGAGTTAGTAGGATTCGATTCTCCCTTAATCTACTTAACTTCCGTAATCTCTCGTATTTATAAGCCTAGCGGAGGTATATTACGTCGATTATGAGTCGCTTTTCTCGTATAGTTCCTAGCTTAACTAGGTATTCGTAGAGGGACTTCGAATCTATATAGACGACTAGCGGGACTTCTATTTCGAGTATTCTATTAATTGTAGTCTTAACTAAGTCGCCTATATCGAAACCGTGAGCTATACTATATAGTTCTAAGGCTAGAACACTTCTAGTAACTCTCTTATACTTTGTAGACGACTAGTAGATAATATTAGGTATCTAGAGCTATCTGCTAGGACTAGAACATATCTAATCTAAGAGGAGAAGTCTCGATTACTTATAAAGGAGGCGTCTATAAAGACGATTAGGTATAGGGACTCCTTATCTAGCTTAATGAAACATAGTCCTCTAGTAGTATTTTCGATTTACTATTAAATACGCTTATTAAGGGCTTTAATATTAGTTTCCGTAGGTTCATAACTTGAAGCGGCTACTAAGTAGTCGTATGAAGCCTCTAGTTAATAAGTTAATATAATATAGCTCCTCGAGCTACTAGGTAATATATTATTCCTTAATTATGAGGTTTCGATATATAATACCTCTATTACTTATCGTAGTCGTATTCTTAGCTATTACTAGGTAGAGGTTACTATACTAGTATTCCTATATAAGGGTAATACTAGTAGAATTAGTATAAATAATACCTCTATTAAACTTGAGGTCGTAGTTAGTCGTAAGACGTTCATACTCCTTAGCTAGGAATTTAGCCTCTAGGAGCTTTAGATACTCTACTTAGCGAAGTCGTCGTCTCGAGGAATAGAGTATTATTAGTCTAAAGGCTAACGATTCCGAAGGGACGATTACTATAGAGGAGGTAAGGGTCGTATATTAATTACTTTATAGCTAGCTTATTCGTATAGTAAGAGTAGTAAGTCTTAAACTAGTAGTTTCCGGCTTCTAGTACTCTATAGAGTAGTTTTACGACTTTTAATACCGAACTATCCTCTAGATCTAGCTCTCTCATAAGCTCAGGAGGTAAGTTAATATAGAAATCGCGATTTAGTAGAGTTAACGATTAGATATAAGCTTATGATATATCCTATAAGTATAGTCCTAAGGTATCTATAGTTATAGTAGTAATATAGAGGATAACTCTCTAGCTAATATATTAAATAGTTGCGATTATATTAATACTATATATTTCTCACTATTATTATAAGCTTAGATAACTAGTCTCGACTTCTTATACTCCTTTTCTGTACCCTTATTCTTATCTTATTAATAAGCGGGAATTAAAGATACGTACCCCTTTTAGTATCTGAGATCTAGAACTAACTTTAAATATACCCTTTTCTAGGAGACTAGTGACTTTAGCTTAACGGGAATTATTATATAGGCTATCGTCGTTATCTTATAGGAATACTATTATATTAGGGTACTTATAGGGTCGTCCTCTACTATACTTTAGTAGAATAGCTAGGATAGTAGAGGAATCATATTTATATTACCTTCGCCTTCGTTATAGAGTTAGGATTATAGAGCTTAGGATCACGCTTAGGTTCATCGTCGATCTTTATATCTCCTTCGTAGAATAGCTTTATAGAGGTCGATTAGAAAGTAATATTACTATATAGTAAAGCTAGTATATATAACTCTCTATCTATAGCTACGAGCTTATATAGTCCTCCTAATTACTCTTCTAGCTAGTATTCCCCTCGTACTATACTAGAATATTCGAATTTAGTATAAGTTCGTAGATATTAGTTATAGAGGGTCTATTTGTATATTTAGAGATCTTCGACTTGATACTTAGCTTATAGGTTCTAAATCTCTACTATTACCTTCTTAAGGGCTACTAATTACTAGGAGACTAAAGGTAATAGTAGGTCATATTTGGTTAATCGAGGTAATATACTATAAACTAGGAGAGTAGGAACTATACTACTAATACCTATAGTATTATTTAGAGCCTTAAAGGCTATCTATAGTACTATTTCCTTTATAATTCCCTTAACTTCGGCTATAATAATTAGGTAAGCGCGTCGAATTAAGCTATAGTAGTACTCGATGATTCCTATAGAGTAGTATACTTCTATAGGGACGATTTTTACCTTAGTTCCTATAGTATTTATAAGTTAAGTAAACTCCTTACTTATAAACTACTTTCCGGTATCTATAATAATCTAATTAAGAGGGTCTAAATAGGTATTAATCTAATATAGCTTTAGAGTATCCTAGGTATATATAGTACTAATATTCTAGAGCTAATAGCCCCTATAGTATTTAGTGCCTTCGTTGACTATATAGAGTATAAGCTTCCCGGAGATATAGAAGATATCGACGATAATCGAGAAATTAAAGCTTATATCGTCTCTTAAGTTAAATCTGAATTATCTAGGGGATACTCTATTCTTTTAATAGTATTTATAGTACTTCGTGAGGTATTCTAGGGCTTCTATATCGACGTCGTAGCTAGCTCGTTCTAGGACGTTCTAGAGCTTACTAACTAATAGATAACCGAATCGATAGTATAATCGTCGTAATTTAACCTCCGTAAGAAAGTAGGGATTATAGGTAAAGGACTCAGAAATAAAGCTTTATAATATAGTATTCTAAAGTAGGAAATAGTGACCGAAACGTCGTATAATAGGTACGTGATATCTAGTGAGAGTAATGACATAATTAGTAAGGTTATTAAAGTAGACTCGTAGCTTATCTATATTAGCTAAGCTAAGGAGAAATAGAGTCTTTATAAGTATAATATAGAATTATACTTACTTAATTAGTATTTCTACTACTATAGATCTAATAGAAGAAGAGGATCTAATACCGAATTAGACTATAACTTAACCCTTAGTACTCTCGTTAAGAATAAGGCTATTATTAGTATATTATAGAGCCTTGAACTAATCGAGACTAGTAGTTAAAAACTTAGCTACTCTAGTATCGATTATAACTCTATAAAAGTATTAAGCGTCGTATCTAGACGTGCCTCTTACTATAAAGGTTTAGACGTCTTCTATAGGTATTCTATTAAGTTCTAAGTCTAGCTCTAGGATATGATTTTCGCCTATTAATTAGTATATAAATAAGAGCTTTATGAGGTTATCTATAAGGCTATTTGCCGTAATTATTAGTAGTTTAGGAGTTCGTATATTAGGGGCTTATATATCCGAAATAGTAAAGAGGCTTTTAATAGAAGTAAAGTAGGAATTAGTAGGTTAATCCTCTTCGTCTTCGTCGTTCGTATTTACTAGGAGAGCTTCAAAAGTATTACTTAATTCGTCTTTACTACTCTCAAGTTCTCCCTCGACTTCGGCTATATACTATAAATAGGCGCTATTAAAGCGTTTATCGAAGGTTTAGGAGGTTCGTACCTTACTACTAAATTAACTAAGGTTTCTAGCTCTAAATTAGGCCTTCTTAGCCTCTCGTTCCTCTAGTAAGTACTTTTAGGAGTAGTAGTCTAGCTTCTTATATATAAAGCACGACTTCGTAGTATCCGAATAGTCGTCGCGATTACGATTACAGTTATAGTTACAGGGCTTATAGTTATTCGAGTAGTTATCTCGATTTCTATAGTTTCGGCTTAAGGATCGACGATTACCGAACTAGTAGTTCTAGCTATTTGAGTAGTATCGCTGATTAGTAAAGAAGGTACTAGAATTAGTCTACTATTCTCTCTCATATATAGTAATTAACGACTAGAGCTTATTAATAAGCTAGACGAGATCTAGAGGAGGGTCTAATATAGTATATCTATAGGCTCGAATACCTTAATAAGTAGTGACGACCTTATTATATAGGAATTTAGTGCTTCGTAGGGCGGGTATAAGGCTATATTATAGTTAACGAAGCTCATTAATTAGTATCTAAATAGCCTTAAACGTGCTCTTTTCAGGGTATTTAGTAGTTATAGTAGTTAGATTAATAGTATTCTATTTATCTAGGTTCGTATAGTAGTATCTAGGTCCCTTAAAGAAGTTATAGATACTTATATAGGTATTATTAAATAAGTAGTAAGATAATAGGTTACTATAGAAGTAGTCTTAAGCTAGTCCCTTTAGTATAGTAGGAAAGGCTCTTATATATACTCTAAGGGGGAGTTCTATATATTAATAGATATTATAGAAGATAACGAGTTTGTAGTTAAAGCTACTATTAGAACCGTTATACTTCTATTCCTCTATATAGATCTTAGCTACTTCTATAATAAGTCTAGTAGTTGAACCTAATTAGGTGATATTCGGGTCTAGTAGAGGTAGTAGGGGTAGTAGTAGAAATACTGGTACGTTTACTAGTAGGAATAGTAGTATACCTGTATTTACTACTCTAGGGGTATTCGTAGGTACTATACTTATATGATCCGGTAGGGGTATAGGATATTATAGTAGTAGGAGTAATAGAGGAGGAAGAGGTAGAATCGTAGGAGGTGGAATTATAGGAGGTAGTAGAAGGGGTATAGTAAGTTAAGGTCGTAGATACTTGTTCTCTATAGGAATAATAAAGGCTAATTGAATTAGTCCCTTTACGAGATCTACTTCTACCTTAAGTATATCCTCCTATATCTATATATATAGTTCCTTCTCTCTTATAATAGCCGATAAGGTATAAGCTATTGAAGTAGAGCCCTTATTCTATTAAATACGTACTCTACTATATCGAAGGACTTTATATAAATATTGAAGTTCTATAAAGTCGAGTCTATTAAAATCGGCTCGGGAGGTGAAGTCCTTAAAGTCATGTCTAAATAGCTCCTATAAGTTATCGTTAACTATTTTATAGAGGTAGTAGAGATATAGCTTAGTATTCACGAATTCAGTGAGATCTTTATCTATAGCCTTAGCTACGACGATTCCGGGTCTCTATTTTCGTACTAGCTCTCTATAGTTATCTCGGCCGTTATCGGATATAGAGGAGAGAATAGGATTCGATTCGATAGATCTAGAGAGGATATCGTCCGCTATACTAGCGGTATTTCCCTAGGCTCGTGCCTAGTCCGAAGTATAGTAATTCGTAAAGAGGTAATTCGTAAAGAGGGTAGTTCGTAAGGGGTAGTTCGTAAAAGTAGTTATAGGAGGTAGTTACTAGAAATTGAGAAATTTAGGGGCGAAATATCTCGATTTCCGGAAAAGAGGTTCTGAAAATCGGAGTTTCTAGGAGTTCAGGTAACTATAGAAAGTTGATTTTGATATAAAAGAAGGTCGAAAAATAGTCAAATAGCTAACTATTCGTTAATTAGTAAGAAATAGTATCTTTCTTCCCTATAGAACTAAATTATAGGTAAAGTAGTTAATAGTATTTCCCCTCTTTGACTTAAACGATAGCTTTACCCCTAAGGAACCGAATCTTGAGTAAGTGTAGCTTAATCCTTCCTAATCTATATATATAAAACAAATCTTGTTCTGATCTGAATATAAACTAATTAGTGTTAGTTCACTAGTAATACGTAGCACCGTTACGTAGTCGTGGAATACTAATTATATAAGTTAGTGAAGTTATTGTATTCTAGTAAGTAGGGATCGTAGTATCGAGGTTCTGATATACGATCCCTAAATACGCTAAGACTAATTAGTACTAGTGTCCGGTATGTCCTGTTTCCTGTATGTCCTATGTCCTATATCCTATATGTGGGAAATCATGTGACGTAAATCACATGACCTTCGGGAAACTGGTTATACTAATATTTACTTAATTTAATTAAATATAATTGATTATTAGGTCACGAGGTGTCGCATATAATTATAGAGATAGTATAAGCTTTATAGCGCAAAAATAAAGTTTATTCTAGCCTAATTCAGATGCTGCCGTACTATAATAGGCTTAATAGCTAGTATGCCGCCTTTACTCGCTTTACTTATCTTTTTTAGATGAGTACTATAGTAGGGGTTTTAGCTCCCCTAGTTACATTATACTATTATGTGACATCTAGACTCTAGAGTAAATAGTTTATATATATTACCTCGCTCTCCTTCTCTCTTCTTAGGAAATTAACTCACCTTTACTATCTTCACGCTTTAATTATATATTATTTAAAGAAAGAGAAGAGAAACTTGTTATTAATATGATTTTTATGTGACTTTTACCTAATAATTGAACATAATTAAATATAATTAAATATAAAGAGTCTAATAATTTGGTTTTTTTTTGAAGTCGATAATTAAGTTATAATTAATTACCTTAATTTTTTGGGACACACTAGGTATGCATGCTGGAATCAGGTTTGTAGCCACCCAAAGCCTTCAATGTCACAATCACGAACCAGGAGGTATCTCAATAGGAAAAAAAGTTATTTTTTGTGATCTCTGTGGTGTCGATGTGCATGTTGAGACCGTATCCTTTGATGTGTGGTTAAGCCTAGATCTCATGGCCTCTGAATTTTCTTCGTTGACGAGAAATGTCTTTTCAAGATCTCAGAAAGCATTTGGTAAGGATCTGCGTAAATATTGGCAGGGAGATAGTCAGAAGGCGTTTTCACACCGCTTCCATTACATATTCATCTCACAGACTCGGCAAGAACTCCCATCTGTTGCATCAGCTTTCTCCGTTGTACATCTCATACCGAGTAAGTTTCCGGAGAAGATGGACTCAAGGGAAGGGCATCGATTAGGTAAAGCCATGAACGTGAGTGAAGAGATATCGAATGAGTCACATCATGGCGAATTTCCACAAATGTTGGTAAACTCGCGAATGTGAGTGGATTGTGGAGAGGACCCGACGGTATGGTTCTGCCGCCCCATTTCCGTCGTTTCATGAATTCATATTTCAAATACAATTGATCACAGGACTAGGCTCTGGCCCGCAGAACTAGTCAATCAGAAACGATTGTTCCGGCAGAATTCCTCCATACTGTAAGTGCTTTCGATCAAAAAGCAATTATTCCCGCGCCCACTCCCTTTCCGAAGAGTCGAATAATCTCCATTGGCCGGTTTCAAAGCCAAATGACACCATAATTGAGATGAAACCTCAATTTAAAAAGTTTCCTGTCCCAGCAACCCGGTCAGAGGAACTTGGAAGTTGGAATGTGGAAAGCCACAACTCATATAGACCTATCAGAAGCCATATCCAATGAGGAATGTTGGAGGAAGAGCTCGTTCTTCCGATCGATCGCATAGAAGATTCGAGCTAACTTGGGTCTCGTATCTTTCCCTCTTTCCTTTGTCCTTACGGCGCCGCCACCTCCATCATACGTATGAGTTCTTGAGCAGTTATTTGCTCAGTGTCCGTTGCTTTTCTGACCCCAAAAATCTATGTGATATATCACAGGAATTTTGAGACAATTCCCTTGGGTATCTTGCCACCACCAATGCGAATCACCGCGAGTCCCAACTCGCGCGAGGATATGTGAGACCCCACAAAACCGCATTCATCTGGGTTTTGTGGGAGTCGGTAAATCCTCCTGATATCGAAGGAAAGAATCCCAGGTCTCAAGTTTCCTTGATGTATAGTCGGTCCGATCCAAAAGCAACAAAAAAAAAAGATAAAAACCACTATAATACTATTTGATATAAATTATATTAATTAAAACTATACTATATACTCTAGTAATTAATTCTATATTCTCAAAATTATAATATCTTTGTTATTACGAGAGATATAATATATAAAATCATTTAATAATTTATTTTTATATTTTATATAATTAATATTTTACTTTATATATTATATAACTTGCCTCTCTTAAGTTGATTATTCTTTTATAATTATATTAATTAAGTACCTAAAGGGTACTATCAGTTCACTAGAAACGCTAAGCACTATCACGTGTAGTCGTGGAATGCTCGTTATATTTATCATTAGTGAAGTAGTATATTATAGAAGTTAGGGAGTTCAGTTTAGGAGGTTGAGCTACTGAACTGCACTCCCGAACCTCTGCTATACCTAATCGGGTCTAGTCTACGGAATAGGCCACGCACGTAACGCGGTACGTGATAATCTATAAAAGTACGATCAAATACTAGAAGCTCTCTGAAAATGTCGAAAAACGTGGTTTCTTATCAAATATATACTAGTTTCCTAATCAGGCCTAGTCCCACGCTCTCTAACCGTGCTATATGTCCACGTGATGCCCTCCTATCGATATCCCCGCTTCCATGTGTCACTCTCCTACTAATATGTCCCTCTCCCACTCTCCTCTACTCTGTATATTACCTTATTCGCGTTTAACCTACTCCTCCACGTCTAGTTATATAGTATTTATATTAATTAGGTGCTTAAGGGTATTCGTAGGCTTTAATTTCGTTATAGAGTTAGTAGGATTCAATTCTCCCTTAATCTACTTAACCTCCGTGATCTCCCTTTATTTATACACCTAGTAGAGGTATATTATATTAATTATAAGTCGCTTTTCCTATATAGTTCCGAGCTTTACGAGGCACTTATAAAGGGATTTCGAGTCTATATAGACGACTAGCGGTAGATCGATTTCTAGGGCTCTATTAACTATCGACTTAACTATAGTACCTATATTAAAGCTATATACTATACTATATAGCTTAGAGGCTAGTATACTTTAGGTGACTCTCCTATACTTCATAGACGACTAGTAGATAATATTCGTGTTCTAAGTAGTATTAGCTAAGGCTAGAATATAGCTTATCTATAAGGATAAATCTCTATTATTTATAAAGGACGAATTAGTTAATATAATTAAGCGGAGGGTCTCCTTATCTAGCTTTACGAATCATAGTCCCCTAGTAGTATTCTCGACTTACTACTAGAGATACCTATTAAGTAAACTAATATCGTTTTCTATAGGTTCGATAACTTAGGCGGCTATTATAAGGTCATAGGACGCTTTAGGTTAATAGACTAATGTAATATAGGCTCCTTAGGCTTATTAAGCTATATATTATTCCTTAATTATGAGGTTCATATATATAGTACTTCTACTACTTATTATAGTAGAGTTCTTAGTTAATATGGTCTTAAGGTTACTATACTAGCGCTCCTATATAAAGGTGATTCTAGTGATATTAGTTTCTATATTCGTGGTGTTTTCGGAGGTTTTAGTAGTTTTAGTATATATAATACCTTCGTTAAACTTTAGATCATAGTTAAAGGTAAGCTATTCCTGCTCCTTAGTTAGGAATTAAGCTTCCTTTAGCTTTTATTACTCTATTTCTAGGAAATCATCATCACTGATAATTAGAGTATTATTAGTTTATAAGCTTACTATACTAAATAGTTACTTACTATATAGGAGATATAGGTTATAAGTTAATTATTCTATAGTAAGCTTATTAATATAATAGGAGTAGTAAGTCTTAAACTAGTAGTTTCCGGCTTCTAGTATATTATATAGTAGTTTTATGACCTTTAGGACTAAATCGTTATATAGGTTAAGGTATTTAGTGAGCTCTCGTAGTAGTTTTACGTAAAAATCACGATTTAGGAGAGTCGTCGATTAAATATATACTTATGAGATATCTCATAAGTAAAGCCCTATGGTTTCAGTTATTATAGTAGCGATACTAAGGATAATTCTCTAGCTAATATATTAAATAGTTAGTAATTAAGTTAATATAGTATATTTCTCTTAATTATTATATACTTAAATAATAAGTCTCGATTTACGAAGCTCTTTATTAGTACCCTTATTCTTAATCTCATTAATAAACCTAGAGTTAAAGATACGTACTCCCTCTAGTACTTCTAAATATAAGGTAACCTTAAAGACTCCCTTTTCTAGGAGTCCTTCGATTTTAGCTTAATAGGAGTCCTTATACTAAGCGTCGTTTATTAGGTATATATCTCTTATCTCCTTTACTTTAATTTTATTATCTTATAGAAATACTATAACTTTAAGTAGTATTTTACGAGGTCGTCCTCTCTCGTGTTTCAGAGGGATAGTAGAGGGAATTATACTTACTTCGCCTTAGCTATTACTATAGTTATATTCGGGTTTAGGGCTAGAATCGTCGAGATTAAGGCTTTTATCTCCTTATAGGAATAGCTTTATAGAGGTTAAGTAGAAGGAAGTATTACCTCGTAATAAAGCTAGTATACACGACTTACCCTCTATAGATACTAGCTTATATAGCCCTTCCTATTACCCTAGTTAACTAGTATTTCCTTCGCGCTATACTAAGACTTCTGAATTTAATAAGAGTTTATATATATTAGCTATAGAAGGTCTATTATATGTATTTAGGGCTCTTATTACTTCGTGACTAGCTCGTATCCTCTTTATCTCCTCTATCACTTTTCTTAGGGTATTTAATTACTATATAACTAAAGGTAATAGAGGATTATATTCGCTTATTCGAGGTAAAGTACTATAAACTAGGAGTATAGGAATAATTCCGTCTAGTCCTACGGTATCATTAATTACTTTAAAGCCTATCTATAGTACTATATCCTTATTAATTCTATTAATTTCGGTAATAATAATCTTATAAGCTCATTGAACTATATTATTATACTACTTAATAATTCCGACTAAATAGTAGACTTCTATAGGGATAATCTTAATCTTAGTCTCTATTAAATTCGTAAGCTATACGAACTCTTTACTAGTAAACTACTTCCTAGTATCTATAGTAATCTAATTAAGAGGTCCTAAATAAGTATTAATCTAGTACTATTTTAGAGTATCCTATATATATTAAGTACTAAGGCTTTATAGCTATCGTCCCGCTTAATACCGTATTCCTTCGTTAATGATATATAGTATAAGCTTCCCGAATATATAGAAAATATCGATAATAATAGAGAAATTAAAGCTAACATTATCCCTTAAGTTAAACTTAAATTAGCTAGGTGATTTCCTATTTAATTAGTACTATTCGTAGTATCTCATAAGGTATTTGAGGGCTTATTTATCGACTTTATAGCTTACTTATTCTAGGATATTTCGTAGTTTCTCGATTAATAGATAATTGAATTAATAGTATAATTATTGTAATTTAGGTTCTATAAGGAAATAAGGGTTAGAGGTAAAGGATTATAATATAAAGGTCTTAAGTAAGGTATCCTATAAGAGGAAAGAATAACCGAATTATTATATTACTAGTATCTACTTCCTAGTAGACGTAATTAGTTAGTTCTAGAGGTTATTAAAATAGACCTTTAGTTCGTCTATATCTACTAAGCTAAGTAAAAATAGAGTCTTTAAGGGTATAATATAGAATCGTATAAGCCCGATTAGTGTATCTATAATTATAGATCCTAAGGAAGACGATATACTAATTCTAAACTTGATTTTAATACTCTCTTTAGTAGATCTATTAAGCTTAATATTATTATTTATCTATTATAAAGCTTAGAATTAATCGAGTCTAGTAGTTGAGTATTTAGTAGCTCTAGTATCTATTACGATTTTATAAAAGCGGTTAGTATTATACCTAGATATACCTCTTACTATAAAGGTTTAAGTGTCTTCTATAAGTAGTTTATTAGATTCTATAGTATTATTCTCTCTTATTAATAAGTAAGTATAAGAGCGGTTTATGAAGTTATTTATAAGGTCACTAGCTATATTTAATAGCTTAGGAGGTTATAAATCGGGTATAGTAAAGAGGGTTTTAACTAAGGTAAAGTAGGAATCCTACTCCTTAGGGTCCTTTATATCTACTAGTAGAGTATTAAAAGTATTACTTAATTCGTCCTCTCTACTCCTATTACCCTATTTGTCTCTCCTTTCCCCTTTAATTAAAGCTATATAGTATAAATATACCCTTATAAACTTCTTCTTAAAGTCTAGGGAGTCTATAGCTCTAAACTTATAGAGGTTTCTAGCTCTAAATCGAGTCTTCTTATCTTATTATTCCCTATTTATGTATTTCTAGGATTAATAGTCTAGTTTCCTATATATAAAGCACGACTTTAAGGGGTCTATATCACGGTTTTTATAGGGGTTCATATAGTATAGGAGGGGAAAACGTAGTAAGACAAAAACCTATATAAAATACTATAGAGTATAAAATCGACTAATAGTAAAAACACTAAAAAATAATAACTATAAGATTATGAGGGTTTACCCCTAGAATTGGAGCTCGGCTTATAGCTATCGCTACACGTGACTAGTTACTATACTAACTAAACTAGTAGAGGGACCTAATATCGTCTATATAAGGCTAATGCCTCTTCTCTTCCTCTCTTTAAGTTATCCTCTTTATATATAGAGTAGTTAGTTGTTTAATTAATAATATTATAGCTAGCCTATCATATTAGGATAACTTCTTCTCCTATCTCTCACGAGACTAGAGAATATCACTAATACTATTCCGTCGAACCAAAACAATAGAGGAATAACGATAGTAATCCTCCCAGGTAAGGCCCGAGAACTAGCTATAGATACTAATAGATATCCCGCTATAGTTAGCTAGCTTTATAGAAGCCCAGAATAATCTCTCTACCCGACTAGCAGAAAACTAATATATGTTACTCGAAAGACTCGCGACTCTCGAGACACGGAGCTAGAACTCCCTAAACTAATAGCCCTAGTTCCTAAGCCTAGCTCAAGAAGCCCCCTTCGCCTTAACTAGTACTATAGGTATATATACACCGGCTACCTGATACTAAAGCCTTACCCCTAAATAGAATAAACTATCCGAAGCCAAATAACCGAAATAATACCTTAGGGATATCGCTAAGTATAATAAAAAGGATAAGGTAAAATATAGAGAGTTCTCTATTAAGATAATAGTAAAGTTAGAAATTAATAGGAATATTATCAGAGATAAGAAGACATAAGTCTAGTATATATATAGCGGGTTAATAGGAGAGGCTAAGTCTAGAATCTTCCCTTAGGTAGAGATTATAAGAGGTACTAGCTAGTTCACACTATAAGGACTACGTAAATAGATAGACCTCGTATTCCTAGACCTACGAGTAAAATAGAAGGCGATTAATAAGCTAAACCATATTAAGCAAAGGTTAATACTATTCGCCGACTTCCTAAATACTTTTAATATACTAATCCTCGAAGCTAAAGGATAGTTATAGACTAACGATATTAAGAAGGCATTTCTTAAGGCTACTATATCAGAGAAACTTATAGATAGTATAGTTAGAGTAGAATTATACCTAACCTATATAGGTTACTATACTTAACTACGTAGAACTAGTAACTAGATTAACGAATGAGACGAATATACTCGGAGGAGAAAGAACTAGACTAAGGTAATTAGGACTTATATAAACCAAGAACCTATATAAGTAGAATAAATAGAATAAGAACCTATAATAACGAGAATAATAGCTACGAAAGGTACTAGAATAAGAGTAGTATAATTGACTAAGGAAGAGTTCATCTATCGATAAAATACTAAGTTATATATGAGGTATAAGAGTAAAGACTATAAAAGTAGATAATACTACTTACTCCTACCAAAATACCTAGAAGGGAAACTACTAATAATCCATACTACTACTATAACGACCCTTATAGAGGAGGAATACGATATAGATATAAGCTCAGGAAATAAGTAGCTTCTTCCTAAAGACGTAGGAAGAAGCGCTAAGTAGGGAAAGCTTCTATAGACGAGGCTTAGAGAAATTTTAGATATAAAATAGAAGAAATACCTTTTCTTATATTAGCTTTAATTAATAATTAATCCTTTATAAAAGCTTTAATTAATATAGGGTACTTATCCTATAAAATATATGACTCTAAGTTTATAACGAGAAATAACCTCTAGTACTTAAAGATATCTCTAAGAGAGATCTAAGGATTTAATAGGTCTATAGGGTAAATAAATAAAGTAGTATATATCTTAATAGATATCGAAGGTTACTATAAAGACTATGTTTTCTTTTATATTATCCTATACTTAGTAGGGTATAACCTAATCTTAGGGATACTATAGTATATAGGGTAAGATACTTATATTAATACCCCTAGAAGGAAAATAACTATTAACTTTACTAGAGTAGTAGTTTAGAATATAGTATAACCTATGACGAAAAAGATAATAGAGTATATATAGGTCTTAGCTATATCCTTCTAAGTATAGGTAAAGAAGTCTAAGAAAGACGCTAGTATCTAAGTCTTCTTAGCTAGTATAGCTAATATTAATAAAGTATTAGTAATTAAGTTAAAATGAGACCTAAAAGCTATACTCCTAAAATAGTACTATAAATTTATAGACCTTTTCGACTCTTCTAAAGCTAATAAGCTTCCCCCCCTAAGAGGTAATAGGGTTAACTATAAGATTAAGCTAGAGAAGAAGGATAGAAAAACACTAGAAGTACTATAGGGCCTCCTCTATAATATATTAAAGGAAGAGCTCCTAGTACTATAGAAAACCCTAATAGAGTTACTAGATAAAGACTTTATCTATATAAGTAACTTACTAGTAGTAGTACTAGTACTCTTCGTAAAGAAACCGAGCGGTAGGTTATATTTTTGTATTAATTACTAGAATCTTAATAGACTTACTAAAAAAGACTAATACCCTCTCCCCTTAATCTATAAAACTTTAAGGAATATTAGGAAAGCAAAATAGTTCACGAAGCTTAATATAATAGTAGTATTTCACAAAATCCGTATTAATTAGGGAGATAAGTAGATAACTATATTCCGGACCCGCTATAACCTCTTTAAATAAATAATTATACTATTTAGCTTTACTAATATACTAAGTATATTCCAGAAATATATTAATTAAGTATTAAGGGACTACCTTAATAAGTTCTACTTAGCCTACGTGGACGATATTCTCATTTACTCGTTAGGTTCTAGGAAGGAATATTATAAGTATATATAGAAGGTACTACTATATATATATGAAGTAGGACTCTAGCTTAATATCTCAAAATGTGAGTTCGAGGTCTAAGAGACGAAGTACCTAGGGTTTATTATTAAAGTAGGAAAAGGAGTCTATATAGACCTAGCTAAGGTAAAGGCTATACTTAAGTAAGAAGCCCTAAAGTTAGTAAAGGCTATTTAAAGTTTCCTTAGTTTTATAAACTTCTACTAATAATTTATTAACAGGTTCTCAAAGATTATCCTACTAATACTAGATATAATATATAAGGACTATATTAAGTTCACTTGGACTAAAGAGGCTAATAAGTTATTTAAAAAGCTTAAAGCGATATTTACCTCGGTAATAATCCTCCTCTTATTTAACTATAAGAAAGAAACTATTATTGAGACTAACTCCTTAAGGTAGAGTATTAGAGGTACTCTAATATAAGTTAATAATACGGGAATTATAAAGCTATATATATTCTTTTTAAAGAAAAACTTACTTACTAAATATAACTATAAGATCTATAATAAAGAGATACTCGTAATTATACGTTATCTATAGGAATAAGACACGGAACTTAGGAGTATAAAGGAATTTGAAGTTAGGATAGACTATAAGAATTTGGAATACTTTATAACAGCGAAGTAACTCACAAAATACTAAATAAGATAGTTACTAATCCTCTTATATTATAACTTTAAGATCTCCTATATCCTAGGGAAGACGAATAAATATACTAATACCCTATTAAGAAGAGAGTAAGATATACTAGTAAGAGTAGATAATAAGTATATATAAGCGTAGATATTATAACTCCTAAGACCTAAAGTAATTAAAGACCTACTAAAAGGAGTAATTAAAGTAGCCCCCGTGAGAACCCGAGGATAGATAAAACCCTACTTAATAAGTAGTACATAACTACTAAAATCCTTCTTAAGCCTAGCTTAAGAAGACCTAAAGCTTACTAAAGGTAAAAACATTTAAAACTATCACGGGCCAGGCCTTTATACAAAGAAAACTAGTAGTACTAATACAAGAAGAAATAACTAAGGAGAGAAGAAGAGAGTCTCGCTCTCGCGCGAGCTAAATACGCACGGGCCACGCACCGTGCGCTCCCATAGCTATAGCAATAAAGGTCACATGACCGAGTCCAAACCACGGGTCCAACCCGTTACATTACCCCCCTCCCTATAGAGCTAGAGGCCTACTCGTCTTCAAAGTCGCTAGAATCGAGCTCCCCTAGAACCTCATTTATCTGACGTACCCTCGAGGCACTAATCTTTGCTATACGACTCCCAGAGTTAGCTTCTAGTCCAACTAGTACTAGGTACGTGTAATTCCGTATCCGGTAGCTAGCATTTCCATAGCGTAAGCATAGCCCCTTCTCTTTACGGGCCTCAATCACGTCCTTTGAGACCCGTTTTACATACGTCCCAGACGTAGAGGCCACACATACTTCTGGGGCGGTTTCCCATTCTATTCCAGTATCGTACGAACTAGCGTCCTAGTAGCCCTTACTATAGCCCCGTTCCAAGTCTAATACTACTCGCCGAACAATAGCAACGTAGCCTTCAAAATTCTCAGGCTTTTCCACCGGTATAAGAGCCGCACGAAGCTCCTTTGAGAAACCGGACTCCAAAAATAATCGTTTGACCTAATTCGGCCACAAGACTCCGTCCGTAGCTATGAGACTACGCTCAAACTCTGCAAAGTAGACCGCAAAAGGCTTATTCTTTTACTAGAGTACTATCATTTACCGTTCGCCACTATCCACTTCCTCCCGTGTATCGTATATAGCGTCTAATTAACTACATAGCTCCGTGACCGTCCCTTATTAGCCCACGCTCTTTACCCACGGTATAACTTATGATAGAGCTTTCCCTCGTAACCGCGAGTAGCAATACCAAAAACGTACGATATCCTTATCGTCTTCTATATCCACTTATAGCTTAGCTCGTAGCTACGTAGCCCAAGTAGGGTATTCCTTCCGAGAGCTATCAAATATGGGCACATCGGGTAACTAATCGCGACGATAACCTTCTTTTATATCGAGCCGAGCTCGTAAGGTTTACGTAAGGCCCTCGAGGGCTTGAATTCATTCTAATAGGACATTAGCCTACTAGGGGGGCAATTACTAGCTATTCGTGGCCATTCCGTCCAATTCGCAGAAAATTCGACAAAAAACTAGGGGCTCCGAGAGCTAATTCGACAAAGCTAGGGCTCCGAGAGCCACTAGCGTACGACAATCCAATTAAAGGAGTTATTTCTAATATCACGGGCTAGGCCTTTATACAAAGAAAACTAGTGGTACTAATACAAGAAGAAATAACTAAGGAGAGAAGAAGAGAGTCTCGCTCTCGCACGAGCTAAATACGCACAGGCCACGCACCGTGCGTTCCCATAGCTATAGCAATGAAGGTCACATGACCGAGTCCAAACCACGGGTCCAACCCGTTACAAAAACTAAGACGAAATAGTTACTCTAAGAATAATACCCTTTACTAATAACTCTATAGTACTAGATATATTATAGATATATATAAAGAGCTAAGATGAAGTCTACTAAGCCGCCCTATAAGCTATCTAATAAGGAGCCTAGATGTTTCCTTTAAAACTTAAGCTCCTTATATTAATAGGGGAATACTTAGTATTACTATTAGGAGGTCTATAGTTTCGAAACTAGTTATAGGTACCTAATAACGAACTACTATATACGTCTATAATCTAGACTATCTACGACTTAACCTAGACTAGTTACCCTAGTAGGGAATAAACTAATATCCTTATATCTAGGTAGTTCTTTTAGCCTAGCTTATTAAGTAATATCTAGAGGTTTTCACGGAATTATAATAAGTACTATAGGAATATAGTATAGAGAAATAGGAGATAAGGGTTCCTAAAGCCCCTTCTTATCCCTGACTAAATATAGTAAGAATTATTAATAGACTTTATTGTGGACCTACTAAAAAGTAATAGATATATAAACCTTATAGTCTTAATAGACTAACTAGGAAAGGGGGTAATACTAGAAGCCCTACTAAATATCGAGGTAAGAATAATAGCGAAGTAATTCACTACTACCTATTACCGATAATATAGGTTCCCGAAGGTAATTATATTAGATTAAGGAGTATAGTTTATAAGCGCCTTATAGAAATGAATATATTAACTACTTAGGATCTAGCGGAGACTCTCTATAGTATTTAGCCCCGAAACTAATGGATTAATAGAATAGATAAATCAGATAATTGAAATATACCTTCGGAACTTCGTAGACTATACTTAAGATAACTAGGTAATAATACTACTATTAGTAGAGCTAGCTATTAATAATAGAGAGGTAGCCTCTATACGAGTTAGCTTATTCTTTTTAACCCACGGCTACTATATAGATGTCCTAGACTTGAAAGCTGAACTTAGGGAAGACGTATCTATAAGAGGCTCTCCCTTATTCAGAAAGCTAATAATATAATCCGGAAGCTAAAATAAGTATTAGAATAGGCTTAGATAGCTATAGCTATAGCTTAATAAGATTAAGAGGCTATAGCTAATCTCTAGAGAGAGTAAGTACCGTAATATAAGGTTAGAGATAAGGTCTAGCTTAGCCTAGAGAATATTAAAACCGACCGACTAATAAAGAAGCTCGATACTAAGTACTAAAAGTATATAATTATTAAGGTAGTCGGATCACATAGTTTCTGCCTAGATACGTTATTAGAAATCCATAATATCTTCTATAGTAGACGACTTAAACTTGCTACTACGGATCTATTTATGTCCCAAAAGTAGGATAACGCTTAGAATAGCCTAATACTCGTCGGTGACTAGGAAGAGTACGAAATCGAAGTAATCCTCGACGAAAAGAAAGCCCCGGGACGTGGAAATAACCTATACTACCTAGTAAAGTAGGTATCACATAATAGACTAACTTAGGAGCCCTAATTAGCCCTAGAAGAGACATAAGCCTTAGATAACTAGGAAGCACGGAAAGTAGCCGGGTATATCCCCCTAGGTAGAAAGAGACGAGTACTAATAGCTCGTAAAGGATATAACCTATATTATAGAAGTACCCCTTCCCTGGTTTAAAGGACTAAGAACGTGATTTCCCGGAAGGGGGGGTATTATAAGGGTTTACCCCTAGAATTAGAGCTCGGCTTATAGCTATCACTACACGTGACTAGTTACTATACTAACTAGACTAGTAGAGGGACCTAATATTATCTATATAAGGCTAACGCCTCTTCTCTTCCTCTCTTTAAGTTATCCTCTTTATATATAGAGTAGTTAGTTATTTAATTAATGATATTACAGCTAGCCCGTTATAAAGATAGATATAAAGTAGTATAAAATTAGTATATAAGTATATAGAACTTAAAGTATAAAAGTAATATATAATTATTACTCTATAGCTACGGAAACTCTAGCCTTCTTATACGAAATACTAAAGTCACATGATCTCGGATATGTCTATAGTTATGTAATTAGAATATCAAAACTACCTAAAATCGCGAAAATCGATAGTATATAGCTAGTCGTACTATAGTAGTTAGTATAGTATTAACGGTTTCTGAACTAATAGTTATTCGAGTAGTTATTTAAGTGATATTATTAATTAGTAAAGAAGGTATTTATATTATTCGGATTAAGCTTCTTAAAAGCTATAATTAAGGACTATAACTTATAGAGAAGTATACTAAGGGCTACTAGAGGGTCTAAAATAGCGTATTTATATACTTCGGAGTCTTAATAAGTAGTAATAATTTTGTTATAGAGAAACTCTATCGCCTTTAGGGTAAGTATAAGGCTATATTATAGTTTATATAGTTTATTAATTATTAACTAAATAATCTCAAAAGTCGATTTTCCTATATATTTCTCTATTATTAAAGACTATATAATCACGTTCTATTAGTCTAGATTTCGTTATTAATATCTAGGGCCTTTAAAGAAACTATAGAGGTATATAGTAACGTAATTAAACGAGTCCTTAGATATCTAGTTATTATAGAAGTAGTCTAGTACTAGTCCCTTGAGTATAGTAGGGAAAGCCTTTATAATAGCCTCTTTCAGAAGCTTTATATATTTATGGATATTATAGAAAATAGTGAGTTTCTAATTAAAGCTACTATTCCTACTATCTTATTTCTATTTATCTATATAGATTCTAGTGATCTCCTTAATTAGCTTCGCTCTATTAGTTAATAGAGGGGTATTTTAGTGTGGTTCTAGTACTAATATAAATAGTTCTAATAGTAATTTAGGTAATTAAGGTAATAGAGGTAGTACGGGAGTCCCTAAGGGAGAAGGTATTAAGAGAGGTATATACTAGTTCGACTAGTTCAATAATAGAGTATTCTTAATACCTTTGAGTATAATATAGGTTAAAGTAATAAGTCCTTATACGAGATCTATTTAAATTCTGCCTTTTTTAGTAATATCCGCGATCTCTTATTCGCTTTATATATCCTCTTATATAATATTAACTAAGGACTACACGATTATAAGTTATTTACTATTTTATTTAATATAAACGCTCCTATATTATAAGAAAGCTCATAGGGTATAAATAATAGTTTAGTCGATTTTATTCCAGGTTATAGTATCGAAGGTTATAAAATCCTCCTAGAATAGCTCTTATAGATTTCTATTAGACTATTTATATAGAGCGTACTACTATATCTTAGTATTAATATAGTTATTAAGGTCCTCCTATAGTACTATAATTATATTAATTCTATCTTATTACCTTTTAATTCTTATCTTCTATTCCTCTATCTCTATTTTCTTAGTATATATATATATTTAGTTCGAAGTAAGGAAAGAGCTAAAGAGCTAAAAGTGACTATAAAAGAGGTAATTCGGTTTAAAGGTTTGGTATTAAAAGTATTACTTTATAGTAAATACACGTCTATAGTAGAGAAGTATATATATAGGAAATCGAAGTAATTTGGTATAAAAATCAAAGGAAAATCGTAGGAAAAACATAAGAAAATCGAGGTTTCGGGAGGTTTAAGGTCAGAATTAAGGTGTTTTTCGGGTATATATATACGTATAATATATATATATATATTCTAGAAGTTCTCCCGGTATTATAGTAATATATAAGTAGAATAAATAGTTTCTAAGTTCATAGTCTTAGTACTATAGAGGTAGTTTTATAGGAGGTTCTAAGGTTTAGAGGTTCGAAGGGGAGGTATTAGAGGTTCGTAGATTCGTAATTAAGGTATTCTTGACTAGTTCCTAATATAGGGGATTATTATAGGTAAATAGGTTATTATTCTAGTAAGTTATAAAGGGTATTCGGCCTTATAAAGGAATAGTTAAATAGAGGTTACTCTAGTAGTTTATGAGGAGGTTCGACCTTATAAAAGAGTTATCTTAAGGGTATCGCTTTAGGTATCGAAAAGCGATTAAGGTTAAGGTAAAAGAGGTAAAAAGAGTAGTCTCAACTAACTAAGAATAACTAAGTAAATAGCTATTTCCTATAGTAAAAATTAATTATCGTCTCTCTAGGCCACTAAATACTTTTATAGGAGTCGATAAGAGGTTTCCCCTAGTAAAAATCAATTATCTGCTCCCTAGGCTACTAAATACTTTTATAGGAGTTAATAAGTAGTTTTCCCCTTCGACGTAAGTAAACTAGATCTACTTTAGGCCACCGAATACTTTTAGGGCAAATCTGAATACCTCTAATCTATAAGTATTAACTAATTAGTATTAGTTTACTAGAAATACTAAGTACTATTACGTATAGTCGTGGAATACTCATTATGTTTATTATTAGTGAAGTGGTATATTATAGAAGTTAGGGAGTTTAGTTTAGGAGGTTGAGCTACTAAACTATACTCCCGAACCTCTACTATACTTAATTAGGTCTAGTCTACGGAATGGGCTATATACGTAACGCGGCACGTGACAATCTACAAAAGTGCGATTAAATAAGTACTAAGTATACTACACCTCTTAATTATTATCCTACTCTTAAATAAAAATACTATTTAGTATATATACTTTTAAATTATTAAGACTTTATTAAAAAGAGATCTCAAGTTAAATAGCTTCTTATAAAGTAATAATATTGTAGTAGGGATCTAGTAGACACGGGGCAGGTTAGGTGTTCACACGTGATTCCTTAGCTTCTCGCTCCCTTTAGTATTTAGCCTTTCACCTTTTCAATAAAGGGGACCTTAAGTAACTCAATACACACTTCACCTATATAATGCCTCCTTGATTCATGCGTGTACTTGTTTGATTTATTATTATGTGTTATATTCCCATGATCCCCTCTTTAATATAAGACTATATTCTTACTAAAGTTCTACTATAAAATCAACTCATAAAAATATATTAGAAATATAATAAAACTTAATATTATTAAGTAAAATAAATAAATAAAGTAAAAAGGATCTATATACTTTAAACCTCAAATACTAATTAACTAAAAATTATATAAAAACCTGATTACTAAGTACTTTTCACCTGATTCAACTCTATAAATGCACACTATTCACTGTTAAGTAATTAGGGTTGTGGTTAAAAAGTTATTATAGGTGTAAAAGGGCGACCGTTTTGTCGCTTTTGGATCGGACCGACTGTAGGAGGCAATGTTGGCATTGTTGGCACACACTGCGGGCGGGTTGGGATATTAAGATTATTTATGCTCTTGAATTGCAACCAGTCTCTTCAGAATACCAATCCAACCACTTGGAAACTTAATCTTCCTATCTTACTTTTGGGTTGAGAAACTAATCTAATCCATTAGAGTCGTCAAATGAGAGAATGGGTTCAACAACTCAAGAAGATCACTACGTCCTTGGGAGAGGCGTATCCGATTCTATCAGGTCAGTCGCCGCCTTCAGTGTGCCTATCACCAGAGTCATCACTAAAATCAACTTAGGTTGGACGCTCAGCACTTGCTCTGGGGAATGTACCTCGGACATATTTTGCACCCACAAATCCCTATCACAGAAGGCATGAAAATAGCAGAACTTGGAACTGGAACAGGGTACATCTTACCAGACCGCCTCAG
Source organism: Hyaloscypha finlandica (assembly GCA_021399475.1). Lineage (NCBI taxonomy): Eukaryota > Fungi > Ascomycota > Leotiomycetes > Helotiales > Hyaloscyphaceae > Hyaloscypha > Hyaloscypha finlandica. Next base: position 48,008 of record JAJTUR010000050.1, on the reverse strand, counting down.
AGGCTTACTTCCTTATGCTAATAAACCTCAAACCAGAATTTGGCTTTTCGACGCATCAAGAAACCTCCCACCTACTGTCGAACTCCACGGCTACGACCTCAGCGACGGCCAGTTTCCAGCAAGGCACCTTTGGCCTGAAAACGTCACGTTGGGGGTGATGGACTCGTTGATTGATCCTCCATCGAATCTTGTTGGACAGTACGATGTTGTGCATTTGCGGATGTGGGCTAGCAACTTGAAGGAGAATGATACGGCACCTGTGCTAGAACACGCGAAGAAGCTCTTGAGTAAGTAATCCTGGATAGATCCACCACGACTTTCTGAGATTAATATCGATGGTAAAATGCAGAACCAGGAGGATACATTCAATGGGAGGACGCAGACTTGGTCAACCAAGCAGTCTGCGGCGAGGAAGCAGAGCATTTCGCTGGCATGATGAGAGAGCTTTTCAAGCACGTCGGACTGCAATATGAGTGAGTTTCCCTTCCCAATTTCTAAACCTGTCTTACCTGACGCTTTTTTTTATCTTACCAGATGGGTTGCGGACCTTCCAAACCGTTTGCCATCTCACGGGTTCGAAGTCATTCATGCCGGGAACAAGAAGTTCCACCACGACCTGATACAGCTTTGTACCAATACGTATCTCATGGCCATCGCCGAAATTCTGCGAGGAATTGAACGAAACTCGGTTGCAAGTGACTCGAATGTCTCGGTGTGGGTGCACGAGGAGGCGCTCTCTAAGCTTCTCCAGAATAAGAAGCATGGGGTGGTGTATAATTGGATTCCAACTACTGTTCTGGGGCAGAAGAAGAACTAGAGCTGTTCTTGCTATCAAGGCTGGGAATTTGGATCAAATCAATCTTATTCAATATCATGATTGAAATCTAGTTGCCACTTCGCTGTAGATCATGCTTGATTTGACTCAAAATAAGAATCCATAGTGTCTGGGCACGCACATGCTCGCGATCCATGCCTCGAAGTTTTAGCGATAATAAACTGAAGATCTAGTCTACAGCGTACAGGACGCTAAATTTACAGGGCGGCCAGGACTCCATTGAAGGTTTAGGATGACTCGCTTCAGAGGCGCTCGTAACTTGTGAAACAGGCGCTCAGTATGTTAGAGAGTCAGCAGATTTCTCCGATCTAAACGCAAATTGACTTCGGCTCCTTTTAACTAGAGTCCTCGATGAGCTCATTATTCTGGAATAGAACAAAGAGTGGAAGGCTACATTGCCTACTTCATGGTTACTGATCACTTAAGCGAGCTTTAAAGGGGGGCTATTTGGGGGTTTTAGTTGATCCCTATTATCGCGTAAGCTTTCCTCGCTTATTTAAGCGTCCGTACTATAGTCCAGCATATGCACTCCTTGCACTCTGCATATATACGGGCTAGTTGGTTCGGGTTAGTCCCGAGCTTGCAAGGGGGCTTAGGGTCAGGGCTTAGGGTCCGGGTTAGTCCCGGGGGGTTAGGGGGCGGTGAGAGCCCCCCGCATTAGGAAATATCAAAGCATAAAGGCCCTACGGGTTACGGTGAGCATATACTAAGTATATGGGTTCCATATGCCGAGCATATGCCGGGGTAATAGTAATAGTAAAGCATTCTAACTTACTTACATGCTTCTTAGTAGTAAAGGTCAAGCATATGCTAGGAGTATGCCTAGCAGGCGCCTGGCGGCCGTAGGGAGGAGGTTATACACAGTGTGGTTTTTGGTGAGGAAAGTTGATCCCTACTATGGAAAATACAAGGGTATTCTCACTAATCAATAGTAGTAATCAGCTTAAGCGAAAGTAGGGCTCAGCTACTGGCTCAGCCATCTGGGTGAGCTTAGCTTCGCTGCCTGAAGTTGGAAACCATAACAGGTTTTCTAAACAAAACTTTCTATGTAATCCGCTGAGAGATTCTTCGATAGCTCGCTCGCAAATCACGTTTTGACAATAGAACCTTCGAGTTTTCTTTCCGAATTATTCCCTCATCCGATGTGGCGTCCGTCGGGTGTTCGCGTAATCGCCCAGCAGAAATTGAGTACAAACTGGCTGAGTCCCCCGGCTTATCCCCTGGATCTGGACAATTTACCCGGTGCACAACGACGCCATCTACGTATTTCAATAAAAAGGGAAACCCTGACAGGGGTAAGTGGGGTGGCACTTCCAAGAATCAGATAAGATTTGTCTTCTCCCGGGGTCTAGTTTTCTTTCCTATCCCATTCTTCACATTGCGATAAGACACTTCGTCTTTGTACATAGTTCCCCATATATTTGCAAAATGTTAGAATTGCGAGATAGAATCGCAGCGATAGATAGAGCACTGCAGGATGTCCAAGAGGTAGAAATTGCACGACCTGGGACGCCAGTCCGCCACAGTCTGGACCACCGCTTTGACAAAACCGCGCCAGAAGTCGACGCAGCCCCCGCTCCTACACCTGCACAAGAGAAAGCCAACCCATTCGAATCCCTCAACTCGCCATCGGGAAAACGCTACTACGATAGTATTGCGGCGGCATATGGACTGGGAATTCTGGATACCGAGGAGTTTATGGAGTATGTGGTATATAACGCGTTTATTACAAACCTGCGGATCTGCCCTGTGCATTTAACAGAATCGGGACACTTTTACTATGTGGAGCATCGCTCATTTCTTCCGCATGTTCCTGGGGTAGTTTTGAGGCAGGGGACGGATAAGCATGGGAAGAGTTTGGGGGTTGCGCATCTGCCGCTGACAGGGTCGAATAGTTTTGGGATTGGCGATTTTGAGGCAAGGCCGCTGGGCATGGTTTGGGAGAAGATGGAGAATATTGGGTTTTGGACGCATATGAAATATGGGTTTGTGCATGAGTTGCCAAGTGGAGAGAGGAGGACATTCCATTGGATACGGACGAGGAATAATTTGATGGATGATCAGGGTGATTTGGTGCTCGTGGAGGACGGGAAGGAGGAGTTGATATTAGGAGAGTATTTGGGAAAGGGGCTATTGAAGTGGAAGAAGAGAGGGAGATTGAGGATCAGGGAGGTCGGAGCTTTTGGTGAGACGTGGGAGTTGGTGGTTTTGTTGACCTGGGCTTCGGTCGTTGAGGTTCGTACTGCCCAAGGAATATATTCGGATTTTGTCGCGAAGCAATTCTGCTCGACTATATACTGGAAGGTGCATACTGACTCAAGGGTGTTGGGTAGTTGTCGAGACGAAGAGCGAGAGTTAGGCGCTATTCCCCGACCCATCTTATCGGCGTATGATCATGGTGTAGTGGCGACAATTGTCAGAGAGTTTGTTGAAATATAGAAATTAGGTAATAGATACCAACTATAACTCACAATCGTCAGCAATAATACCCAACTTCAAAGGCCTCCTTCAGACATCATAAGGAGACAAAAAGCCAGCCCAAGAGGACTCCCCGCCGTCTATTTTGAGGATCCTGTATTCCCTGAACCACTCGAAGAATGCCTCCATGTTCAGGTGATGCTCATGGATATGTCGTCTCACTTTCAACGCATTTTCAGCTCCCTCTGTGCCTCGGACTCGAGGTGCCTCCCATTTCATCTGAAGGTGGAATTCAGCGTGCTGGCCCACAGTCTCCCCTTGCTGACAGGTCAACTCCTTGCCATCCAGCCGGATAATCAACACATTCCCCACCTCAGTTTGCCAACGCCATGGAGACATTCCCCATTGATCGTTCATAATATCCGTGTTGACGTTCATGAAGAGGGCGGCCCAATTACCATGTGGCTCATTGTAGTACTCGTTCTGGCCGGGTATCACATTCATATTTTTTCACGCTTTATCGGGAGGTTATTTCCAGATGAGGATCGGCACATCTAGAAGTGGTGATAAAGAGGTAGGTTTTGCCTTGTAGATGAGATGGTCATGAGGCATAGTGACTTCTTCGTATTTTGGGCGATGGTTGACAAAACGGTCTCCGTTGCAGTTGGCTCTGACACCTTTTACCGATTCTTTTTGGCCGTCCCGAACATTGCCCCCATGCTTTCCGTTATCCCAATCGAAGGATCCATCATCCGACTGTGTGCCACGAAGTAATCGACTGCGATACGAAGATCTCCCAATGCGATGTCTTCGCATTTCCCTTCGGCATCGTCCGGGATACCGGTTTTACCAATTACAACGATAGGACCCTCCCTTTGAAGTGGCATAATTCCCTTGTGGCTTCTTTGATCGATAGGTTGGGCGCTGAGCCGGGCCTACAGAGGTTGTGTCGGGAATATGTGACAATTGTGTGATTAAGTTGGATGGAACGGAAGATGTTGTGCCAAATTGGCCATTTTTCTAAATATGGTACGTCTCGCCCCACATACAACTAAATACGAGGTTGAAGTTCTGCATTTAGTTCTGCGCAATTGACCCAAATCAATTCGGGGTCTTTCGAGCCGACTGGGAAGTATAGGCCGAGCTTCGAGACTGAATCGGGGCGAGGAGAGAATGAGAACTTCTTGTAGAACAGCTCGTGGAGAGGCCAATCCGTCTGCTGACATTCGACGGAGCAGTATGGAATGGACTTGCAAGATGCACAGGGCCGACCGGGCTTGTTGCAGAGGATGCAGTTTGTGCCGACTATGATTAGCGGCGTCTCGGAAGATAGTGGTTGAGTAGACGGCTTGATAATTGCGAGACTGGCTGGGCTGCTGAGACGCGTCACCAAACCGCGCCATCACGTAAAACTGTGTAAACGCTTTTCTGCTTTCTATTTGATACAGTGGTTTGAAGTCGGTATCGAATTACAAATCACATTCGCAAAGTTTGTCTCCAGATAAAACAGGAATCAGCGCCGGCGCGAATCCGGAGTCGTGAGATGCGGCAAAAACCGGACCTCCTCCGTACCTTCGAGATACCGCCGATTCCAACTTCGAAGTCTTCGATTCTGTCTTTGAGTTTCCTCCACCGGCATTTAAACGGAATGTACTACTTCCTAAGGCGATTTCATTGAAAAAGCCTGATACTGTTGTGGAGAACCTTCCAGTGAGTCCGAATCAAGTATCATTTGTCTCTTTCTCAGTATCTGAGATGGCAATCTGATCACTTCAGTGCCATGATTTTCCAAAGCGGCCGAAAAAAGGATTGAATTGATACGGCACAGCCGTGTTATAAAAACGAACAAGTACGTAAAAGCTCACACAAAGGAAATCACCATCAGCCCCTCTCACACAGAGATCGCCGTATCACTTGGCCCACGGCCATCATTCGTTTGTCCAACACGTCCAATTCGTCACGGCGTCGGTCTTCCATTCTTAAGCAGAAAGCTTCTTGATCAAGTCCTCACCGGAAACCATTCCTCTCTTGAGCAGGGCTCCCACCATCGGTAACCCATCTGCAAACAGCTTCTCCTCACTGAGTCTCAAGCCCTTGTGCGCACCTTCCTCCTTGATATACGTGAAGTGAAACGCGCCTGGTACCTCAACATCCCACTCTCTGCCCTGCAAATCCTTCTTCTTTTCTCCCTCACCTACGCTACCCGTCAGCGAGTCACCACCACTTGAAGAATTTGATGAAAGCTTACCAGGGACCAAGAGGTTGGCAAAAATCTTCGCACATCCCAAAAGTTCATATCCTTTCTCGTTCTCAAACACAACGCCGAAGAACGGCTCATGGAAATGTGCGCTCAAGGGAGCGTAGGTTTCAAGAAGCTTTGCCCAGGCTTCTTCTCCCTTGAAGGAGTTGCCGGCGGGGTCAGTGAAGCTGAAGTCGGAGGTGAACCAATTAGTGTAGGGTTCTTGCTTCGCAGCCCCGAAGTCGAAGGCTGCTTCGTGGTCGGACTATATTTACAGGTGAGTTGAGAGTTTGGAAGGGAGATCGCGGGAGGGAAGGGGAGAAGTACCATCCAGTCGAAGACGGGGTGTTCCTTGATACGCTCCTCCCAGCCTGAGCAGGTCACGATGTAAGCTGGCTGAGTTGGATATGCCATTGCTGATACTACTCGTTTTTATGTTGGAAGCTGTCTGTTGGTCTTCACTGCGAGTGTAGTGTGCTGCTGTTAACTGCAAACACAAGGGAAACAAGCAGAATTTATACATCTGCCTCATCTTGCTTCGACCTCCACCTCAGGATATCCACATTCAAACCCAACAAATCATCTGTATGAACCACCTCATGGAGTCGCTGTTCTTGCGGATATCTCCATGCCGAAGCCTTTTGGCGCGGGTCTTCAAGTCCCGCAGACGCTCGCCCTCAGCATTCTCAATATACCGTCCTGCCTCTTCTCAGCCCACTTTTTTCGAGCCAGGGATCTACCAGCCAGAAGCGTAGTGCTAAACCTAAAACTGGCACGCTAAACCCTTTATAGTGCTATCCTGTCCGTCCTGACCCACCCCCGCACGGACCAGGACGGGATAACAGAACGCTGCTCGCCCTCAGCTCTTCCACCTGTTCAATCGAATAACTATAAAGTGTCAAGTGTATTAAATGTAGCGAGACAGCAACACACAGGCGATAAAGGTCAATAAAAACTCATATTGTTCACTTTCGGGTCTGTGGCAGCCCCAAACCCCCCTATCTCGCTACATTCAATACGCGTGAGACGTTGTAAACTGTGATGGAAAGAAAATGTTATGTGTGCGACGAAAACTCATGGGTTTTGCTGTGAGTGGCTTTGGCATATGAAAAAAAGAAATGGATGGCGGGGAAGAATAAAGCTCGTTGGTTGGTGAGGCTGTCGCCAAGAGAGTGGCTGCGTTGGGCAGATGGAGAAAGCCGCTGGAGTGTTCGCTGTCCCACGCCACGAGCTCAGCCCTAACGGTAGTTGATTCTGGTGATTGGATATTATTCGAGGAGCGTGGCGAAACATGCAGGAGCTGAGTTGGCGGGTTCAAGGCATCCGGAATGAGAGCTTCATGATCTCGATATGGTCATGGAATTGGAAAGCACACCTTCTGATAACTTGGCTCGAAATAAGCCTTGGCATGTATGTTCGAGTCCGTAGATGGTTGTGGTTGGACTCGAGGTTGAACAGGGAGGCAAGGTTCGTCCAGGTGAGCTCGAGAACCCTCAGTCGCTGACTCGTTGTGGGTGGAAATCTCATCCAATCCCCTCCAAGCTACTATGAGAATTGCCGAATGTACTTCTGCCACCGAGCCTACCACTTTCAGCTATGGGTTTACTAGAATGATAGGAGGCACGAAGACAACCAACCTTATTCTGTTGGAGAGAAAAAGGAATGGGTTCGGAGAACGGATGAAAAGTGGAGTTCAGTCTTTCAACAACAGTGACATCTATGGAAATGGAAATTCGTGTATAACGGTCTGTTGATCCAAGGCCCTCTGAATAACTAGACTGGATCCCCTCTTTTATTGACTTTCAAGGCTATCGCCGATGCGCTTCTGGAGAATCTGAATCCAACTCTGAATCAGCCACAAACCCAATTTCCAAGACAATAAGTCTTTGGTTCAGAGCTTCTTCTTCGGTTGCCTTCGCGCTGATAGTCAAAGGAGCAGAACTACCCCAAAGATAGGACAATGGTAGGAATGTATGGTCCTCGCACATGGCTCTATTATCATTACAGCCCTCAAGCCATTCATCTACGCCGAGTCCTCGAACTTTCGGCACAATCTGAACTAATTCAACAATTCTCCTTGAATTCCCCCCAAAACTATTCCCAAGCAGGAGGTCGACGGCAAAATAAATGCTCCAGTCGGAGTTGCAAAACATAAACCTTCCTTGATCTTCCCGGGGCTCAAGTTCGAAGACCAAGGTTTCTGGGTTCAAGCAGCGGGTTGAGACACTCGCTAGATATTTATACCCTTGAGTTTGTCATGACTCCCACCAAAGCAAGCACTTGAAGGGTTTCACTGCTGTTGTTCTCCCACTAGGTTTGTTGATGTAGATTGTGCGTGTCTTCGCCCTCTTGGTCCCCGAAATAAAGACGTTCGCTCCTCCCGCCCTCGAGAATGTTTCGAAGACGGAACTACTTGCTATCTCTCTCAAGAAGATTGCAATGACGCCCGAGAAATCATTTCATAGTGGCAGTCAAGTAATGCAACTGGAGTTGTTCAAAAACGTCTGGTAGGTCAACTTCGAGCAAAGGGAGTTCAATACAAAGACCTCTATTCGTCATGAAGTACGCCAGTCGATTGGGCTTACTGGGAAAGGGGACAATGTTTGCAGAACTCGCAAAATCTGCAGGATGCGCTGCAAATATTCCCGCTCTGGAAGAAGGTTCGTGTTCAACCAAGTCGAAGTGGAATTACTTCGGAGCAATCCGTTCTCGCAGGCCCCGAGCAAAGAGTTCGTGGTCGAGATAAAAATGATTAACGTAGTGAGAAGAGAAGGGAAGGGCTGGCAGCCTCGGATACAGGTTTTGTCTTCGAGGCTGAGGAATTTGCATGCATACATGCTCCTGCAGCACAGCCACCACTTTCACGTTGAGACGGCATTCACACGTGCATAGCCACGATTGGTTTGGAGGAGTGCGTTGCTGCTGGACAGAAACGGCACCACCCATTTTTAGTGTCCCAAGGCAAGGTAGTAATTGAAATGAGACTACATTTAATTGTTCCAGAACCTTGTCGACAGGGGGTGTAAATCTGAATGTAGTCTCACCATCAGTTGAACGACTTTCAAAGTGGAGCTGTGTGAAATGGTCCGACTTGACCTAGAAATTGAAAATTAGTACCGCTTTTTTTTTGACCTTTGCAATTTTAGTTTCTGCTAAAGCTCCCAAAAAACAGGTGGGGGGGGGGCCGTCTTTCGGGCCCGCCTGTCGAGTTGTTTGCGTGTGGTGTTTCCCTTCACGGCATTCAGGAACACAGTGTTTACTTTCCTCAGCTTGAAACACTTCAAAAGTTCAACGCCCTCTTAAGAAACCACTTTATCGAGTTTAGGTTGAAATTCTCCATCATGTACTGGTATTATTATCTCTTTCATTAATTAGAACTTTCCTTAAAAACGGAAAGGATTGAAGTGTCTCCGGCACTTACGCGGAAAGAGGTAGGCGTACATTACTACCTTCGTACACCAAAATAGGGCATCTGATAATCAGCAACTGGCACTTATACATTTTACACACTTCTGTAGTCGCAAGTGTTGCACTAAATAGCAGTCTCATAATAAGTCAAAGGAAACGCCAAGAACTTGCAATCATGCATTTCATTCAGTGGCATCCGCACAGCATCCCACTACAAAACCCTCGTCGTCGGATTTTCCGCCCCAACGAGCCTCCCAGCTTTCTCAATCCCTCGGGCGTGCTCTGAACCCCCTCTCCGGATTCAGACCATGATTTCTCGCGAAACTCGCCCAAGATTAGAATAACACGGTCATCACGATCAGGTGTATGATCTGAAAGACCTCCACCGGGGATGTGGAAAACGTAGAGCTGTTCGCCAACATGACATTTGTAGTACTCCTTATCCAAGTCTCCGAACGGTCGAGATGGAGCCTTGGGAGGGTCGCAGTTGGTGCTGACGTATTCTCAAGGACTCTAGGTGTGGTTGAATTCGAATCTGTAGTTGGAAGAAAAGGCTCTGTATTTTGTGGCAGATTACGCGAATGTTGATCGAGACATTTGAGTATTCCTGCTATGCTGAAAGGACTTGCTAGAGTAAGGGTGCCTTCAGTTGTGTTGGGAAGCTCTGGAGCGACGCCTACAAGGAGAGATGTAACTTGCGTAAGGTACTCGATAACATTTGAAGTTGTAGGGACTGGGAGATTGATGACGGCCTCGTCTCGATCAATTCCTGTCGTGGCTGGAACATCTGAGATACGGAGATCGCGGCAAAAAGTATCGGGAATACAGAGCATTGGGAGACCTTTAGACCTCCTAGCGTACAGCAAACTCGTTAAGGCCCTATATTTCCATGCCCTTCCCCTAAAAGTAGCCCATTCGCCTTCGGCAAGGGATGCCTCACCTTTTAGGGCTTCTTCCCTGTACTTATAAGGGAGTCATTGCTAGGGTGGCCTATAATAGTTGCTCGTTTAACGTCTAAGTGCTATAGTTGTTCTACTATTAGCGTTATAACCCTAGAAGATCTACTTATCCCCTGCGAATATCTTAAAGCGCCTCCTTCCATCGATTTAGGGAACACTGATTAGAGTCACTGGGGCGCGAGCTCTTACCCTATTGTATCCTGTAGAGCACCAAGAGCCAAAATGCCCTATATTCCTGATGTTTTATGTCGTTGTCTCGGTATAGCTTGGTTTCCATGTAAAGCAGCTATACCATCAGAAACGGGAAGCTTGCTGTCAACTACCGGGAAACTGTCGAAACATTCAGCCGAACTGACAATTTGAGAATAGGGGCTCGCTCGCATCCAAACACAATATCGAGTAATCAACAACTCCAGGGAGTCGCCAAAGCCTCTGCATCGAAGGTCCGCAAACATTGCCACTCATTTGAAGCCTTGGCACGTCCCGTCGTATGTAAGACCAATTTTGTAAAACGATCAAAATTGACTGCCGCCAAAGTATAGTTCGAATAAGGCCCACCTGGATCGATCCCGGCAGCTTGGGACTGCATTATTGCCGCAGAAAACAGCGCTTTCGCCACCGGAAGCCACCATCACACGAGCAGTATTTCAACCACCTGTTTCGCCGAAAATGGAGACTCTGGGCGGGTCTACACTAAAGGCGTGAACGTTCTTTAAGATACACTTGAGCGCAGTGATGATATCGTAGTGTCCATAGTTTCCATTGTGAATCCTGTCGTTTTATAAGGAATCCCAAGTTTCCCGGTCGCTAGTTGGTGGGTTTGCATACCCCATCACCGCGAGATGCGAGGTTTGTGCAGTCCGTGTGGGGATTTACACTTGACCCTGAGTACAGATCACCTCCAAATATGTAAACCATGACTGTCTTGATCCTCTTCTAGTCACCATCAGAGAATAGAGAGATAGGTGGAGTCCAGGCGTTAAGAAAGAGACACACTTCGTGAAGGCTTCCAGAGGCATCCAGGCTTTACATTAATTCTTCTCTGAATGCTCTCCTTTTGTGCCTACCCAAAACATCTGGCTACTTTGGGTGATGTTCTGGTAAGCCATATATGAGAGAGAATTATTCAGACTGAACTTGTCCTGTCTTGCTTGGATCCAAAGCCCTTCATTTAATATTCTACATAACGTGGAAGATGACTCCTAATCGGTTTCAGTGTCGAGCAAAATTGCTCCAAAGCCAGGACTGGGGCTGTCTAGAAAAGTTCATGAGCATGGCAGATAGCCCGTTTGCTTTCAAAACCTGCTATGCAGATTGTTATCTGTGAGAAAATTCAGTCCAATCCCCTCCTGGCTCGTGAAATGAACCGCCTAAGCCCACGAAATCGAGGAAATCGCAAACTGGGCCAAGTATATCCCAGCAACCCAGTCAAACGCTATGGCTCAAGCACTGTTAATTATGAATTGTGAAGGAACAAGACGCGCTTATGGGGCTCCGGTCTTCTTACATATATAATCTACACACCCTTTGCCTCATGTAACTTCAAACTAAACACAGCTCGGTTACCGGAACAATGGGTATAGCTTGCAACATGTTGGAATGTCCTAACCGGCTACTCCAATTATCACTTTCCGGCACAGATGCGGGCTTCTCATGAAATGTCACGGGACACTTTTATTTAAATCTAGAGCAACTTTAGTAGCGTAGAATGGTCGAGTATAGTCGTAATTTCTGGAAATCGTTCAAAGCTATCACGAAAACACTAATGGGAGCGTATAATTTTCAGCACAAAAAATTGAACCTGAAATATACTCCTTCCAAATTGTATTGAAAGAACGAAATTAGAAAACGCGTTAAAGTAATAGCCAAGGGTAAACCATAATTCACGAAAGATCTCACATGAAACTTTTTGGTTGTTGTGAGTGTTCATTAGTCCCCTGTGCTAGTATTCAGAAATCAACCTATGCAAGGCTTTTCCAAAGGTCACCTTGCTATTGGTTAAGGTAATTGACGTAATCTAATGCAAAACTTCCTATAGTGCCGTCGCTATTGTGTACCCAATCTCAGACGTAGAGGCCGAAAACCAATATGATTTTTCTTTGGCCTCTCAAGGCTCTTGCTCGTAGACGCTGATGATAAATATTATTTTTCTTCAGCATCTCAAGTCCTTTTCTGTCTCAACTAACAATAGCATGAGAAAAAAAGCCTTCGCACTCTGAAGTGTCTCCAGGCCATTACTTTCCCAAACCCAAGCTTGAAGGTTAGGACCTGTTGGTGTGGCCTTTTTTGCAGCAACTCCCAACACAACGAAGAATATCTGCAACCGCATGCGAAAACTCCGTGTGGAATTGCGACAACTCACCTGCACACACGCGCTGGAGCTCTAGCCCAGTCTCCATGCTCCTCATTGTTTCTTGCTTTGGCGACAGATCTCGACCTTTAAGATGAAGTTCTGCCTATATTCCAAAAGCTCAACTTTGTCCCCACCTTGTATATTTTTGTCGCGTGAGCTTATAAAAAAGAGCAAGACGTTAAGAGATGACGTAAGGGTTAAAACAAGACTTAAGTAACGTTTTATATAACGTTAGCTTAAGTATATAAGAAGTGAAGAGCTTAAATAAAATTGTAAAAGAAAAAATAAGCTTATAAGAAAAGATAACTGTAACGGGTATTACTATGTGATCTGCCGGGAATAAGGATCAGGAAACAGGTCTGGAACAGGGGAACTAAGCCAAAGGTATGGGTAATACACTACTAATAAAGGTCGAGGCATTCCTCCCTGCTTTGCTCTCTGGCTTGGTATTTTCAATACATGAGATTCTCTGAACTTTGAGTCTTCGACCATTACATTGATCTCATTGTCACAACAATCACGCGAGAGAAATATTTGTGAGAAGAGTACGTGCGTTATAAGAAAGCGTGAAGAAAGTTTATAAGAAGAGGGAAATATATAAGAGTAATAGATAGTGTAAAAAAGATTAAGAGGTTAATAATAGAACTCTTAAGTAGCTTTTTAAGTCAAGGAAATGTGTTTTCTTATATATAGTTCTCACTTAATAATTTAATCTTTTAATTAATTATTGAAATTAAAGTAATTAATTTTGAGTTTTCAAGATAGTAATTAAATTATTTAAATTAAGGCAATTGAATAATAATCAATTAATTTAATTGCTCGCCAATTACTTTAATTATTTTTTTCACACACTATTCACATCCAATATAGCTTGAGAACCTTCGAGCCAAGTCCAAGTCTTCTTCCGTTCCACTTTTCCAAATTTGTTTTCGAATATCGTTTTGAGCTATTCAAAATTGTTCATAAACATTTTACTTCCAGTACTCCCATGTGCATCTCCGGACTTCAAGTGCGTTAGATTTTCGAGTCAGACCTGTTCTGAAAATAGCAGGGCTATCCTTTGCTTTGTGATGGGGAGGAGTTTACTCCTCTCTCGACATTCCAGCCATCCCTGGACTTGCTCTTCCCTCCGAAGCTTCCGTTCACGCAACGAGGGAAAATGCAGACAGAAGGTCAGAAATTCAGAAGAGGGGCGCGCTAATCGCCTTGGCGCTTAGTCAACTCCCAAGAACAAAACACTGGTGAAACCCGCCCTGTGAATCCCCCGCCTTTATTTCGCCACCACGTGCCGAACACCAGAAGTTCATTAATCCCCTACGCTCTCATTGCGGCTGGTCACCCAGTCATGCGCAATGGCAACACGACGTCCTCATAAAAAGTCGAGGAAGGGCTGTGGGCAATGTAAAAAGAGGCATATTAAGGTACGCGCCACTGCCTGGCCTTGTTTATGCTCAGAATCACGCTCTTTTCGCGCTGTCCAGCTAACGTTGCACTACATGTAGTGTGACGAAGAACATCCTAGCTGTCAGAATTGTCTTCAGAGTGGTTTGACTTGTGACTTTCCGCCTTCTTCTACTGAAGATGCCTCTCTAGTGACAGGAGCATCGGGCTCGCGTGCACAACACCATCCGCACATACCCGATTTTTCAGAGCATGTCTCACCACGTTACACAATCCAGCCTTCACCATCTGATTCTTCCGATACTGCGACCTTTGCTATTACCCTCTCCGACCTTGAACTTACTCACCACTTTTCCACCGTTACATGTTTAACTCTGGGCAGAACGCCAGAGGCGGTTCGTGTGTGGCAACACTATGCACCCAGACTAGGGCTCTCCCACATCTTTCTCCTTCGCGGTCTTCTCTCCTTTGCGGCTCTCCATCTTAGCCATCTCAGGCCTTTGGAGGGTACATATTACCGCAAACAGGCATTAGTTCACCACGATCAAGCGCTCCAAGAGTTTCATACGGTCCTAGCTACGATTATTGAGACCAACATCGATGCGGCATTTCTCTTCGCCAGTTTGCTCGTGATTTACACTTTCGGCTCGAAAGATCTTGACACCCCAGAGACCAGCAGCGAGGACGCCCTTGATGGCATCAGCAACTCTTTGTTCCTCGTGCGTTGTACCGGTGCTGTTCTGGTGCCTTTCCGGGAGGCTTTACAGACCGGCGAGCTTCAGCCACTACTGAAGGAACGACTAGGGTATGAAATCGTGTCCGGAGGGATCACGTTACCCGAATTCAGTGCACTGGCTACTGCATGTGCGAATGCAGGGAGCGGAAGCGATACCGTTGCGACGGCTGCCTATGTCAGCGCCATTGAGCAACTGCAAGCTGTATTTGCCAACGTCCAGGCCGCCGCCTCTTCGGAAAGACGACCAGACATCGGCCTGGCGATGATCTGGCTAGTAAATGTGCCAGAGGGGTATGTTACATTATTAAAAATGCGCAAGCCAGAAGCTTTGATTATCCTAGCTTACTTTGCGACCATCCTGTGTCATCGAAATGGTATGTACACTTCCAACTGAAGATTTCTCGCCCAAAGATAACATAGAGCTGCGCAGATAGTTGGTGGCTAAGAGGCTGGGATGGCTATTTGATCTCGGCGGTTGAGAGTCAGCTAAGTGAAGAGTGGAGGTGTTGGCTAGAATGGCCAAAAGCTTTGTGTCAGCAACGAGAGTTATGAAAGAACACATCGATTACCGTGAGGTAAGAAATTACACCATGATGCTCCCAACGCTTATTCAGACCTACTAACCACGCACCTGCATAACAGCGGGAGCTAAGAATCCGATCCGTGTTCCGTGCGGCCAGGGCCCCCGAAGCAGAATAGGGGGGTTTGTATACGTTAAGCGGATACGGCCTGGCAGGGTGCAATTTCGCCTCTAGGGCAAAACAAATTCCGACACCGCTGAGAAGAACTTCACTTATGCTTTATATACTGTATTACTATTATCATTTCAACTGCAAAAGTAAAAAGTCTCTGCCCATTTTCCTTCACCCAGTTAGCAGAATGCCACATTCTTTCCATACCGAGGAGAAAGGCAATTCATCACCGTATGGCATGGACGGAGATGTAGCAGCTGTAAGCAAGTCCAAAGAGAATACCAGACGATTGAGCGCCGATATTGAGCAAGACGCCTCGCCCAATGGACCACGAACCCATCACAACCCCGGGGACCCGAATGTGGTGGACTGGGAAGGTCCCAACGATCCTGAGAATCCGATGAATTGGTCGACGAAGGAGAAATGGCGCAATGCGTCTATGCTTGCTATTATGGCACTCATCACGTCGGTTGTCCTGCCACTTCTTTTCTCGCATGGAAGCTGATCTTCATCACAGTCCCTTGGCTTCCTCCATGTTTGCCCCTGGCATTCCAGCAGTCCTGAAGGAGTTCAGAAGCACCAGCTCGATTCTAGCCTCCATGGTCGTCTCTGGCACGTGGTTCCTTTGCTTTCTCCGTTCATACGAGAAGCCTCACTAACACGGAAACTATCAAAAGTGTACATTCTAGGATATGCTGCCGGTCCGCTTGTCATCGCACCTTTATCAGAGATGTACGGCCGCGCTCCAATCTACCACACCTCAAACGTCTTTTTCATCATTTTCACAATCGGCTGTGCTGTCAGCAACAGCCTCAACATGCTCATTGTATTTCGACTCCTCGCCGGCGTTGCAGGATCGACAGTCATAACGATTGGTGCAGGCACATTCGGCGACATTTTCAGTGCAGCTGAGAGAGGTCCGGCGGTAGCTATCTGGGCCATGGGCCCTCTGATTGGCCCTATCATCGGCCCCGTTGCTGGTGGGTTCCTTGCTGAAGCGGCCGGCTGGAGATGGGTTTTCTGGGTCATTACCATTGCTGCAAGTCGAATTCCAGCCCCATTTCAGCGCGTATGCCAGTCTTCTCATATCTGATAGGCTGGAGTTTTAACACTTGTGATGTTTGCACTGATGCGGGAAACTTATTCCGTCAAAATCCTGGAGAGGAAGACTAGACTGCTACGAAAGGAAACCGGGAATCAGGACTTGGTGTCCAAGCTGGACCCAGGTCTCACTCCGAGGGATCATTTACAAAGAGCGCTCTTGTTGCCTCTTCGCATGTTATTCTTGTCGCCGATCGTCCTCCTCTTCTCAACATACATGGCTATGGTATACGGCTATCTATACCTCATGTTCACCACCCTCACTGAAGTTTTCGAGCGCGTCTATGGTTTCTCAACTGGAACTGTGGGCCTCACCTATTTGGGGCTTGGTTGTGGAATGTTGCTTGGTCTCTTCATTTTTGGTGCCGTCTCAAAAATCTCGGCAAAGAAGCTGGCTGGAGCTGGCGGCATCACTCCGGAGTCTCGTCTGCCCCTAATGATTCCAGGAGCTTTTTGTGTTCCGATTGGGTTGTTTATTTACGGCTGGACTGTTCAGTATCATGTCTTTTGGTTCGTGCCAATTTTTGGTAGCGCTCTTGTCGGCATCGGCTTGATATCTACTTTCGTAGGTCATGCTTCCTTTCTACCTCTTCTTATCCTGACAATAGCAGTTGCCAATTTCAACGTACTTGGTGGATACATTCACCATCTACTCTGCTTCAGCACTGGCAGCGAATACTGTATTACGTTCTTTAGTCGGAGCTTTGCTGCCTCTTGCGGGCCCGCCTATGTATGCAAAGTTAGGATTCGGATGGGGAAACTCCTTATTGGGGTTTATTGCGCTGGCCATGTGCCCTTTGCCGTTCTTGTTCTGGAAATACGGGGCGTGGATTCGGACTAATCCGAGATTTCAAGTAACACTATAATCATCTGCTAGATAGAGACGTATAGAAGCCCTTATTTAGGCTGGCCTGTTCTTCTTCTTCTTCTTCGTGTTTTTAGGTATTATAAGTAAAGAGCAATGACCGTAGAGTTAAATGACGGCACCCACGAATTGAAGCACAGCCCAAGTTCCCGCCAGCCATGAATGCAAAATTCGATCAGATAGTGCTGAAATATGAGCAGATGATCTGTGCAAAGTGTCTATTATATCATAGGGCTTCTTTGCCTATCTAATTTTGTACCATTCAGCTTCCCCGGTAAAGAGAGAAATTTGCAGGCACTCCAACATTCAATATAGGAGCGCCGCCCGGGCTTGGCTAAACGACGGGCATGGCATCCAATGCGCTCGCAAGCGATCCCCAATCGGTTTCACGTATTCAACTGAAGAGAACTGTACGTTACTTGCCCCATGCTGCTTGTCCCCCAACTTAGAAGGCAGTGCTGGGGCTGACGTTAACGTGTGCCAAACCTCGAAATTTCAACCTTATGATGTGGAAAGTCGAGAAAGCCCTTCACAAAAGCATTTCGCCAGACTTCTTCCTGAGCAATATCATCAGCTTTGACATTATGGCCTGGGTCCCTCCAACCTTTCCTGGGGCAAGTCGAGAACTTTAAATGCAGAGGAAAAGGCCACTGTCAACAGAGGAGTTCAGTGTCTCAGGCGCCGAAGACGATGATCAACCATTCCATGCGCGATCATCCGCGTCAGCAGCGCACGCCTCATGCAGCCACTTCCAATACATTTATGCAGTTCACTGGCATAACTCATGTATAAATAGAACAACTTGCACAAAGCGCATTCTTCTGGAAGGCAGTTCGGCCGAGGCTGTGTGGCTGTGGCTGGTCTCAGTCTCTCAGAGGAAGGTCACTCACTGCGTGCCGACCGACGTCACTTCCACCTGCTCCTTACTTGAGGCCAATGAATAAGCTGAGATTGCAGTGCCCAAGTCAGGACGATTTATTGGAATCTTGAGATGAAATTGTGAATTTATAGATGCCAATAGCTGGCAACCCCTGCTTCCCCACAGGTGCCATTCAAAACGAAATTTAGACTTTCCCGACTCGTCTGGCTGTGCAGCGGCCAGATCGCTCCTACCATGCAATTTGCCCTCGGTCGGCATCTGTGCTGCATTTCGCCGACACCAAATCTAACTAAATCATCTTACTAGCACAGTACTACGTTGACGCTTATGTTCCGCGCCCCAACCTTGAATTCGCTCGTCACATCACCAGTGAACTCCAACAACGCCTGAGCAAACGTCCTGCCACTGTGCGAATCAATACAAAATCCCTTCTCTATCACTAATCCACGAATCATTCGCCTCGTGCAACATCGCCGACATCTAGGCAGTCCCTCGCTCCCCCCCTTTCTCGAATCCCGTTACCTTCAACAACACACTAGCTTGACCAACAAAAGCATTAGTCGTCATTGCAGTATCACCGACAAGCAAACAAACAAAGAAACGCCATGCCGTGCGGAATCGGAGGAAACAAGACGACCCAGCGGAAACTGGTGCTATTGTACGCTCTCTCCCTCCCTCGACCAGTACAGAGCCAGAGGCGCATGTTCCCGTGTCGCATGATAGATCGCAGGCAGATAGCCATTAAAGGACACTCAGCTGACAAAGTTTGCAGAGGAGATGGTGCTTGTGGGAAAACATCGCTGCTGAATGTGTTCACAAGAGGGTGAGTGTCCAATTCGCAGGTCGGGGGGATCAGGAGACAATCGCTGACATTGGCACGCAGTTATTTCCCAACGGTCTACGAGCCTACAGTCTTCGAAAATTATGTACATGGTAAACAGTCAATTCTGCCGTACTGAAACCAATGCTAATTAAATTGCCAGACATCTTTGTCGACAATGTCCACATCGAGCTCTCCCTCTGGGACACAGCAGGCCAAGAAGAATTCGACCGACTCCGCTCCCTCTCCTACGACGACACCCATGCAATCATGCTCTGTTTTTCAGTCGACAGCAAAGACTCCCTCGAGAACGTCGAATCAAAATGGGTTGGGGAGATCGCCGAAAACTGCCAAGGCGTCAAGCTGGTCCTGGTTGCGCTGAAGTGCGATCTGCGAGAACAAAGTGCGGACGAAGAGGCGGATGCAGATGGCCAACAGAGAGAGAAGAAGGAAATGATCAATTATAACCAGGGATTGGAGGTCGCGAGGAGAATAAATGCGCTGAGATACCTGGAGTGTTCGGCCATGCGGAATCGTGGGGTTAACGAGGCGTTCACGGAGGCTGCTAGAGTAGCATTGAGCGTAAAGTCGAATGGGGGGAAGGACGATTCCACGTGCAGCGTGATGTAGGGAGGCATTTGAGAGTGTTAATTCTCTGGAGTTGGCGTTGGTGCGTTGCTTCAGCGGTCATTGTGTGCGCTTGCACACTTTTCATTACCTTCTTCGTTGGAGTGGAGGGTTGGGAGACAAAAGAGCTCAGGGTACGAATTTGTGGACCCACAACATAACATCGACTCGATCGACCTCGACTTCCTCATATCCTCCATCTCCGCAACCCTTTTGCGGGAGAAAATGGATCGGATTTATACCCTCTTTACGATCACGGCGTTCAGCATTGGTGGCCGACTTAATTTTCATCATTCCCCCTTTCCCTTCTTCGATTGGGGACATTCACCTACCTTCCTTTCTGCACATATATTGTACCTTTACAGACAAGCGGGAGTCTGGATATTTGCGCTTTTGCACGCACGTTTGAGGGAGCAACCGGTGCCAGGTGGGACAGGCGATGGAAACAAGACGGTACCTTGTTCATAATGCATCGAAGAGAATGGAAATGGAGAGTTTAAAAATAGATGGTTGGTTGTCTTCAACTCCGGTCTTGGTGCATCCAGAAATAAGGCTCGAGGTGGTGTGATATGACCCGACGGCTGAAATGCCCTCCAACAACGCGAAGCTTCATCTTGCTAGTGCAACCCCAAAGGGCACAAGAATCAGTATCGAACCGATATAATGAGTATGATAGAAGCCAATTTCGGCCTCGGGAAGCTTAGCTTGAACTAAGTGGATAGGACGCGGGGTAGTTGAGCACGACCGCAACCTGCAGGGTTAACGAGATGGACCCGTCGTGCTCCATGTCTTGAACCTCCCACTTTCCCAGGTTTTCACCTTGATGACCGTTTCCTTCCTGCTTCTGTTCCTTCCTCCCCTTTTTATTCTCCTCTTCTCATCCTCTGCCCAAACATAAGTATAACAATACATCAAAATGCTAGCACCCATCACCCCCTACTAAATCCACATCCCAGACAGCAAACTCCAGCGTCGGCAGCAGGAACTTGAACTCGCAGTCTTGCCTGCCCATGAAACTGAAGACGCAGGATGGATACGGAACCCCCCTGTATTTTCTCCTTCCCTCTCTCTCCCTCTCCTCATTCCGTCCCAGGCTAACACCTACCCTTCCTTCCCAGATCCGATATAAAACGTTCAACGGAGTCTTGGAAGACGAAATACGGTTGGAGAGCGCAAGAAGAGGGATTGAACAGACTCCCCCATTTCATGAGCAAGATCCCTGTTAATGGATACGGAGACAGAGACATCGACATCCACTTCCTCTTTCAGAAAACCTCGTCCCCTCACTCAATACCACTATTATTTGTACATGGTTGGTCGGGGAGTTTTCTTGGGGGGGAGCAGGACCTTGCCTCTGTTGCAAGATGAGCTGAACATGGAAGAATATGGAGAGAGGGCGCTTTTGTTGGTGAGGGAGGCAATGGAGGAGTGCTGACGTGGTGTACAGCAAGGCCTCGAAATCAAGCAATACGCTGAGACATGCCATAGACTGGTGCCTGCTCTTAGTTACACTCGATATGGTGCGTCTCCCTTCCCTTCTGTTTCACCTGGCTAACAGCAAACATCTGTAACACAAGGCGGAGACTAGAGATTCTTAAGTAAGTACTAAGTCTATATAAGGAAGACAGGAGATGTTAATTAGAGAAACAGATATCAGGGCCCTCGCACACCTATACAGTCCATCAAAGCAACCTACACGAACTTTGTCTTCGCCTCGCCCTCCCCTTCCTCGCTCCCTCGCTCCCTCCTCCGACACCGAACCTATCTACACTGAGCGGAAACAGAAGGCACTGGCAAGAGCACAAGACTGGTGGAGAGGGCATCTCGCTATCCATAGCACAACGGTCTCTTCCCACGCCCCTCCCCCTCACCACATAACACACACCATTCGACACAATCTTCCCCAGCCCTCAACGACATCTTTCTCCTTCTCCGGCTCCCCCGTCGCCTTGCCATCCTGGATCTGCGAGGAGCTCGTTTTCCTGGTCGGACGCCTACCCGTGGACGCCAGACGAGATATTCACCTCAGTGTCCCTCTATCGGTTTAGCGCCGCTGGGCTAGAGGCGAGTTTGTATCACTATTGTGAGGCGTTGCATGCGAAGGAGATTACGGCCGGTGTTGCCCGACGTATATTCATGCCCCGCTTGGACTGGCGGGTTTCCCCGTGGAGATTAGTAATGCACCCGGAGGCGGGTGGGATACGCTGGGTCCGGTGGTTTGGAGGGAGATTTATGAGAAAGGGCATCTCGCGGTGTGGGAACGGCCGGAGGATCTTGTGGTTGGGCCATTTGAGGTGTGGAGGGGAGGGGGAGCGCGTGGTGTTGTCGAGGGCAGGAGTTGGCATGACTGAAAGGTTGTTGTTAGATCTGTGGCCTGTGTATTTGAGCTGTTATGTCTTCAACTAAGTGGTGTTTATACTGTGTAATCTTACGTCTTGATCGTGTGGAAACTATAAGCTTCCTTGCGTTGCAAAGGTTTTAAATAAGTCAAGACTCTGAATGCTCCATTGCTCCTGCTGAAACTGCTGGTTGTCGTTAGGAGATCAGGCGATATCTGCGTATATAGAGAGAGAGAGAGATGTTGAATACTTACCAGCGGGCCCAAGTAATGATGGCGGACCAGCACTCCAGACGTTATTACGGGCTCGTAATACATTCACAAAGTCTAACTAAAGCAGCCAAAAGGCATTGTTCACTGTTTAGAGTAGAGTACTCGCAAACTGTCAGATATTTCTCACTAGCTAATTTTTAAGGTGCTAGAAAAATATACACGCCTCCACGACCCACAGCTCAAATCAGCAGTGACGAGTGAAAATTCATTAAAGAGTCAGTAGGCTTTCTGCTCTCTCTTCTAATCCAGAATTTACCACTCATCGCCTCCTTATCAGTACTTTATTGCGTAACTACCCTCTTTGTTCCCCTTTACACTTTATATCTTTAAGAAAGCTATCGGGGCAACACCAGAAGGCATAAGAGGCTAATAATGCCAGAAAGGGAGTTTTCTACTCCCTTGGTAATCAATCCAGGCACAATTTCTGATCTCCGTAGCTTCGGAGAAGAATTAATTCGGGTATTATCGTAATGAAGGGAGGTAAGTACTAACCTGTAGAGTTCGGCTTAAGGGTCATGTGTATTATCATATCTAGGACTACCTCTCTTCTCTCGCAAAAAGGAACGCTAATAAGGCAAGGAGTGTTCCTTTCAAGAGTGTTCCAGTGAACACTCTACATCTCTCTCTCTCTCTAAGCAGAGCTCTACTTTGTGCTCTGCAAGCCCTGCTGACACGATAGCAGAGCGCCCTTCAACAGCGCCGTAATAACCAGATTCATCGGCGGACTATTGAAATTGCAATCCGTCGGCAAAGGCGGCTCCTTCACAGGCGCAACCCCAATAACCTTATGCAGCGGATCGTCCGCGTCCGGTCGACTCGTAAGCGGCTTCACGAACTTGAACTCCTCGACGACGTCCTCGCCCGCTGCGCCGATCGCCGCAAGCGCGTCGTAAGCTATAATGTTGATGAAGAACGGGACGAGCTCTTCGACGGTCGGGTACGGCTCGTCGGGCTCGTGGCCGGAGGAAAGCCAGGCGGAGCGGTTCTTGAGGTACCAGGGTTGTGTCATGTGTGGCGCGAAGGGCTTGTCGGAGCAGGCTTTTAGGTAGAAGCTTGAGTCTTGTCCTATTTGTACTTTGCGGAGGTAGGGGCCAAGAGGGTGTTGTGTGTCTTCCATAAACTCGAAGACCGTTGTGGGGATGGCTGTGGCGAAGGTCGCGACTTTGGTCCACACTGCAGAGGGAATCTTGTTCTCTTGCATGAATGTGTGGAAGATTTGGGCGCCGTCGATATCGAAGCCGTTATTTGCAGCTTCAGGGTCTGCGATCAATTTGCCGTCCACCATGCGATAGCCTCCTTGTAAAACTACATTCGAAAGGCCCTTTTTGAGCAATTC
This sequence comes from Hyaloscypha finlandica, assembly GCA_021399475.1. Taxonomy (NCBI): domain Eukaryota; kingdom Fungi; phylum Ascomycota; class Leotiomycetes; order Helotiales; family Hyaloscyphaceae; genus Hyaloscypha; species Hyaloscypha finlandica. Next base: position 24,727 of record JAJTUR010000050.1, on the reverse strand, counting down.
TGCTCCCTCTTTCGTACTAGCGAATTCGGCGATATCCATTAAGCTGGAAATGCCGAGGAAAGTCAATTTGCGATTTTCCTTAATTGCTTTCTCAAAAACAGTCTTGAGGAGATCTTGTCCATCTGGAAGTTCCTTTAGCCGCTCATCGGGTGGCATGAAATCATTAATGCCGGCGAATTCGTAGTCTAAAACTTCGTGCGGTTTTTGAGATCCTTTAGTACCTATACCCATTGGGACTTTTGGGAGGCCTAGAGAATCGAGAGCGCCTCGACCGAAGAGTGCACGCCTATCTGCTGGCATAAGGTTTGCGACGAAGCCCTCCAGTGTGACAACACCAAGGCGATTAAGCTCTTTCAAGCAAAGCATAGCCGTTAGATCATCGTAGTCTTTTGCGAGATCCGTGATAGTGATGATATGGGGTGTTTTGTGGCCTCTGCGACCTGCTTTTTGGCGTTTCGCGACGATTCTGATAAGTTTCTCGTAGACTCCAGCCTCAGCGTTGGTTAAGCCGTTAGGAATCAATGGATTCTTGCTCCTTGGCTCGTATGGCATGTCAGCCGTATCATCCTCAAGTTCTGATACATATGTACCATCGTAAACTGATAAGACTGTTTCGAAGTGATCTAAAAGCGTTCGCTGTACAAATCGAGCTTCGTCCGCCGCCGAGAGACAGCCAACGATATATTTTATCAGGTTTCTGCTATACTTCTTTTGAAGCACTTTAACCTTGAATTTGCCAAACTTGTAGTCGTTGTCTACTGGATTGAGCGTGTTGGAATCCTCATCCCAGAAGCGACCATTGGTAAGGATATTAAACATGCATTTGCCCACTTGCCAGATCGTATGAGGATTGGCAACGATATAATCTGGAATACCCTCCCAAGCTTGTTTTTGGGGTACGAGCTCTGAGACTAGGCAACGGAAGATCTCCCAAAGCTTCTTTTCAGGTATGTTTCCATCCTCGTCCTCGTATTTTCTTGCCTCCGTGTTAGCATCGTTACCTACGCAGGGTTTGCATGCATACTTGTAGACTGTGTCAAGGAAGGCCTGTTTGTTGCCACCGATCCAGAACTCGCGATAAATCTTTGAAATCTCCTTGTCGCCCTCATGGGCAGGGAATGTGCCCCCAACTGGTTCGTCTTGAAGGGTTAGGTGCCCCGTCCGATTGACGAGATCAGAGTTTTGTCGCTTGATCCAGCGCTTCTCAAGCGTATCATCGTTATATTGCCACATTCCACAGGTGGGGAAGTTTTCTCTCGTGTCCAGTTCTCTCCTCTTCCGCCATTTCGCTATTTCATCCTCTTGCCTCTTTGCGAAGCCCTCATCTGTCTCCCCCTTGTACTTCCCGATATTTTTGCCGTACCGTTGAGCTCTTGACAGGTTGGAAGAGTAGTACCAGTCATCCATTTTATTTTGCTCATCCGACACGATTGTTGCGCTTGTCTTTTGCTTCTTACGCTGGAAAGCTTCATCGATATTGAGCGAGCCCCGACTCGAGCCTTCGCTCGCTTCTGAGCGAGCCCTTTTAGACATGATGGAGGGTAGAAAATCGGGCGAAGAAGATGATGGAAGATGAGGCTGCAAGGTCGCGGGGATGTTGGTTTGTTGTAAATTTATCGGTGATTGTCACCGGAGCAGCAGGTCCCCAGTGAATGATAACGCTCTCAAAATGTAGTCAACGGATGAATGATGAGTCAGACCCTTCATTATCGTTGAGTTGTTTATACTGCTACTCAGAACAACAGTCGTCCTGCGGCACTTCGATTGCGAACAATGATTATAGCCTTGGGGCTGGATGAAAGAGGATGAGGCCTCGGTCCAACCAACCATTTCTTTGAGAGCTGCGATAAGAACAATGAAATGGCAACGTGCTAGTGAAAGAGATACATGAACACATCGAGGTCGTGGGTAGCGATGAGGTGCTCTTTGCGAAGGTTTGCTGCTTTAGGCACGGAAGAGCAGATATCACGGTTGTTGCCAGAGGGTGCGGCTCGCTGACCGTCGCCTGCCTAACGAACTCAGCCACATATTTTAGCTTGATACGAAAGCGCTGGGGTTTCCACTTTGTGGGCCTCGTAACAAGGCTGGCATATTACGGTATATCTTATTCCCGAGACACCGTGAGTGAGGCTGTGTATTGTGACAAGGCGGACGAGGCATTCGCAAGCTAGGTAGGGTGCCTGGTGCAGGCAATCACGTGATTAACTAGTGAGTTGTCTGAGAAGGATCCACATAAACCAGACTCAACTCTCAAAGGGAAAGTTTCTTAGTTTTCCAGATTTGAAATAATGAGGCTCCCTGGTCACTTTTTGCTGGTATCACGTGCCAATGGTTGGGAGATCTATATCACGTGATTATGGCACTTTTCTCCGAACCGAGAAGGCGAGTTGTCCGATTCCTACCTACTTTCCTGCTCCACAACCTCCAAAAAAGAAAAATGGGAACCAACCTCTCTGCTTCAAGTTTAGCCTAGTTGAAGTGAAGTTTGATCGAAGTGGTTCATATCTTTCATTCCTAAAATGGCAAGCCTTTTTTCTCCACTTCAGTCGTTCAACCTCCGCTTGCCATATTATCCTTCGTTGTCTGTCCCACTTCACTCATCCTCAATCTGCCTACCAAGCAAAAAAACACAAACTTCTTATAATCTGGCACCTGTCCCAACACAAGCATGAAAAAAAACTCTTTTAAGTCTTCCACAGACTACCTCCCCCTGTCGATAAATAACTTCAAGATTTGGCACCAAACACAACCTAGCAATCAAAGGATCCCGTTCCCACAATCATTATCCCAAACAACAATGCTAAACAGAGCACCGCCTTGGAAACAAATAGCAAAAGCAAAACCCAATCACTTTTCGCCGCCGTAAAGAGCATAAATAGCAAGGTTGAAAAAGTCACGCTGCGAGTTCGATTCCCCAACTGGGCTTGAGATGAGAAAAGTGTGAGAAGGCTTTAGATTCCATTCCACACCATGCATTTGAAACACCGCTTGCAAATGAAAAGAGCTCCCCTTGAAGGGAGCAACGTAAGTTGCAGAAAAAAGGAGGAGCTAATCAACAAACAACAGAACTGAACGCCCCCGTTTCGCTTCGTTTGCTCCCATATTTTCGGTCCATCATCAATGCCAATTCATGCCAATTCAATTCAACGTGATATCATGCTTGCTTGATTCCTCTCTTCCTTTCTCGTCATCTTTTCTCTCTCGTTGTAGAGATCTCTCTGTGTATTTGTGTCTTTGCAATAATTGTTTGCGTTCTGTTCTGCCACCAACCGTATCATGCATTGGAGACGACACCAGTAATCCACCCCAAAACATAAATGTATGAATTTTCCGCCAATAAAATTACCGCCATCTATGTTATCTTCTGGCTTGGAAACTTTCCGCCCACAAGCACCTTCTTCCCTGCGCGTCAGCTAGATCTCTTCCTTGGCGCTGGAGGTTCCTCAGATTCCGGAGTCCATTCTTCCGGTTGGAAGTTTGGATTATTATAATGAGCGGTATTGTAGTGGCTGTTCTTGAAAGTCGAGGTCTGGAAGACAACTGGCTCTTGCCAGTCGGCCGCCGCTTCCCACTCGTATTTGCTTGGCCGGAAGCTGGATGTCGCTGAGCTGGGGGAGGAGAGCTCCGACGGGTGTGAGAGATGGGAACTTATGGAGGGATTGGAGGCCAGTGCAGGGCGGGTATGCGGAGGGAAATTTGTGTGAATTGGTATTTGCGTCGTTGGCGCGGGAAAGGAGGAGTGGGGCGTTGAAAGTGTTGGCGAGCCTAGCGATGGCTGGGAGGGCGGCTGCGCGGGAAAACTTCCCGGTAGAGCGCTGGAGGAGGCAGTTGACGAGCCCCCAGGAGAAATCGGGGATATGGAGGCGGAAATCGGAGATGAGTTGTATGTGTGGTCAATTGGTTGCTGAGAATATTGAGGAGTGTGGAAGGGCTGATGTTGTGGCGGTGAAGACAATCCGAAACCGGGTATGCAGAGAAGGGTTGCCATGTCGAGTTGTTGAGGAAATCCTCCCATCATAGCTGGTGTTTCATGGACGGAGATCTGTCTAGTAAAAGCTCGATTGACATGAGGGTTTCGAGCAACCTCATCCATGACTTGTATGGGCGCTGGCTCCTTGTAAAGGATATCGTAGTGCGAAGGTCGGTACAGAAGATGGATCATGGGACAGCCTGGATTTATTGGGGCCCCATTTGAATCTTCTTGTCGGAAAATGTGACTGTTTGCCTGGGACCCTTCACTTCGATCAAGGTACACAATCTCAACTGCAAAGCCAATTGGTTTCAGTAAGATGTCAATCAGAAGCGTCATGCCCAAGTGGTCGATTTCCTGATTGACTGGCTCGATCCAGTCCTTGGTGTACCCATCCACTCCAAGCCCATCCGGTATGAAGTCTTGATATGATGTACGATTGCCCTTCAACCAAGAACTTGCCAGGAGCCGTAGGTGGTAGACGATCGAATCGGAAACCTCTCGATTATTGAAGCGTTGCCGTAGCAGTTCCTCCGCAGCGTGCGGCGATGATGGAACGAGATCTGCAAGATCTCTCAGCAGATTGGTAGTCTCTGCAACCATGTCTTCGAAGAGCCATTCCTCAAAGCCTCCAACGGTTGTGAGCAGGTTGTTCAGCGAGGTCATCCGGGCCAGCTCCTCTTCCAGCTGCGCCCTATTTTGGAGCCGCAGTAATGTTTCGAAGTAACTGAAGCCGGCAGCTACAACAAATTAGCTATGGAGCAACAGAATATATCTGCGGCGTAGAAGGGACGTCGCGAAGAGGAGCATTGAAGGGTCTGTGGGGCAGCAACCTACCCCGCCATCCGCAGTTTCCATCCCCCAGTATTGGACGATAATGAGAAAACTTCTGCGGTAACGCCTGGCAGAGAGTCAGCGGGAGTGCAATTGAGGCCCGCAGACGAACTCACCGCAGTTTTGGCCACGTAGATGGGGTCAGCTTTGGCGTACTCCTCTGTGATGGCGCGGCTGCTCTTCTTCTCGCCCACCAGCGGACCCTGTTTTCCATTCAGCATTGATCACATCTCACTTGCAGCCTTGCCGTACCTCTAGCACGGGCTGGAAGTCTCGCGCCAGCGCCTCTTGTGCCTCCATATCATGACCTGCCATGGTGTGTTGTTGCGCGGTGTTGTTGGACTGTTGAGAGAATCGCGGCCTGCCTGGCGCGTGGTGGGTGTTTGGAGCGGCGGGACTGAAAATGGGGTCTCGAAACACCGTGGGACCACCGCTGTCGACCACCAAACCGCTGGCCGGGTAAGGCGCAAAGTCGGGGATTGGCGGTGCTACTCCATAGGATGCGAAAGGTGAATAAGGGGTGGGCTGTGGCTGGAACATTGCCTTCACTCTTTCTTTGTTCCTGCCTGGTGCAAGAGCTGGGGTTGGGGAGCTGGGGCTGGGGCTGGGAGCTGGAGCTGGAGTTGAAGCTGTGAGCTTTATCGTCGATGCCGCAGCCGCTGCTCTGCTGGCTGCAAGCGAGGTCGCTCTGCTGGAGATTTCCGCTGTGCGTTCTCTGCTGCACTTTTCGCCTGGCCAGCCTCTCTGATGAGTCTCTCACCTCTCACCGGCCGCAACGCAACTTCGTCTATTTCGTGCAACCCGAGCAAGCAGGGAAGGGTCCAGCCAAGCCAAGCCAGGGCAAACAGCCGTGCCAATCGACGCCGAGCGGATCGTCCCAGTGTCGGGCTTCTACTGTACAGTACCTCCGGACGTCAACAATACTGTACCGTGCGGCGTAAGGGTACGGCGATGTGGTGCTTGCGGTGCTCGCGGTGCTCTGGGCCTGGAGATGTGTGTGCTCTGGCTTCATATGTTGGCCGTGGCCGTGGACTCGTGCTGGAGTGAAGGATGCGTTTTGGGTGCTGGCTCCTGCTTCGAGCCTCCCCTGCTACATCGGCGATCCGCACCCCAAATCGCGAAAGTCAAGTAAGTAACTCGCTATTCAGCCTGGACTCTGGAGACGCAAGCTTCCAGATCTGCGCTGCCGTCTGGTCTGGCTTCTTCTTCTCCCGTCGTTGCTGACAGTCAGTCCGCCCTGCTTCGCTGCTGTTCTTGTCGAAGCTTCTCCACCGTCCTGCGTCCTTCCGCTCAGGATGTACTCCAGCCCTTTGTTTCCGTTGTGTGTTTCCGAGTATCACGACTATTTCATGTTGTTGAGTCTGTTCTTGGTGATATCCCTGTGGTAGCCTGCATGGGAGAGCAAGTATGATGGAGGAGGATGAAGATTGCGGAACACAAAACAGGTACACACAAGTACTAGTCGTCGGTATTTGAAGAGGCGGAAGCCAAGGGACCGATGATCTGAGACTGAGGGGGGGTGCTATGCTGCGATAGTACGGGGAAATGGGGGCTCGAGGCAATCGGGGAGGGAGGTATCTTCCGCCGTACCCCCGCTGCAGGAGAACTATCTATGGGACAGACCACAGGATGCAAAGCTGGACGGCCAGTCCTGGTGGCCGCGAAGCATGTCGGCTTTTTATTTCTGGCCATCCACGATACATTTGTCTCCAGCAGCGCACATGGGCACGGTCGACCAGCTTACCACAGGTCAGTTCCAGTTCATGATCGAGAGCCCAATGCTCCTGGCTATCCGATGGGCACACGCACACGACAATCCAAGTCCACCAATGCTGCACCCTATCCCACGTCGCCGCATCATTCGGGAGTAAGACAGCCCAGCAGCTGTTCAGGTCCAATACCTGGCATATCTAGTCCCTACCGCGCGCTAACGGCGTCTGTTTTCCCCAAGATTCTGCTGAAGATATCCCAAATCCTGCACGCCGGACTGATGTATCACATTGACTGCCTGACAGGCCATAAAAGCTGCCATGAACGGCGATGAGAAAGATGCAATACCACCCTCCTCGAGGTCAACAGCGAATGCCATGCAGGTGAAGGATCCTCGGAACCATGGTAGCCACGGCTGACCCCCAAAATCCAGTTTATTCCCTGGCTTCTCAGAGGGCGAAGCCGAACAGCGATTATGTATGTGCTGGATTCCACATCGATGGTGCGTGCAAGGCAGCGGATGGCTGCAGCTAGCGATGAGCCATTTGAGACCTGACTTACTTCCCCTCTCGTGCGAGTACTTTGGATGCCGGAGCATCGTCAGCTAGCCAGCTTTTGCCAATACATCTTCTCATCACAGTCACACCACTGCGATTCTCATTTCACAAGCTGTCAACTTCGGACCGTTCGAAAAGCTGAACTCGAGCACACCAGCCTGCCACATTTCCTCACTTCTCACATAAAAAAGTCGAAGTCCCCCGTCCACCAGCGACCAACTCACCAGACGTGCAGCTTTGCCCTCCACTCAGTACCACAGAGGTCTCTCAGAAGCCGAACCCGCAAAAGGTGCACACCACTACCCCTCCATATGCAGGCAAATCCCGCAGCCATTGGCCAGTGCGCTGCAGCTCACATCCCGGGCCGGGAAGCGCTGGCACTGTCGCACCAACAGCACCTCGTGAAAAGCACCAGGATAGCTGCACGTTCGCTGGCCCTCCAGTGGAAAGGCGGCGTCTTAGCGGTATTTCCTCAGCTATCGCCTGGGATGGAGGGAACGCCCGCTCGATGGTACAGCCGTGAGTTGTGGGGCTGCAGCAGGTTCCCGCTCCCGTTCTGTATGGTGACCGGGAACATCTGCATCACCTTGAAGAGGGCTGCCGCTCTCCTCCTAGACGGGCCAGATCAATATTGCGCGGCAAGATTGGAAGCCTGGCTCCCCACATTTGCTCACACGGAACCCATTTTTTGGGGAACCGCGGCTGTTTATTTAGTCATCCCCAGGATCGTGGTTGCGATATTGCAATAGCACCGAAAGTACTTCAAATGACTTCCTACAGTACCGACAACGGATGCAAGAATGGCACAAAGTTACTTGCTGGTGCTGGGAGGAGGAGTCAACTGTGTGGTCCGCGAACACTCCACGCGAGCTGGCTCTGGACTGCATGCTGACTTGCTCGAAAACCATAACGGCAAGCCGGACGAACGAGCGTTCTCCTGTTAATCAAACGCCTCACTTACCATCCAATACATCTCGCCAACGAAGAGAGCCCGGAACTTCTGAGCGGTAGTAAGATTTTCGTATTTTCAGTGCCAATGAACGCCTTGCTTAAGCAATCCTGCATCTCCTGCAAGACTGCCTGAGAGTCGCCGAAGGCGAAACAACTGGCGCCGAAACGGTCCCAACTGCCATCTATCTTTGGAGAGCGGACATGAAGTAATGCCGCGCAGCAAATCTGCATCCAAACTCCTGCTCCGATGCATGCATATCGCTACCACTCACCCCACTGCTTCCATTTCATTTCTTGCGCTCCAGTAAAACTCCATCAAATCATCAGTCATGGCTGCATGTGACCATTCTCCCATATGCCCAGCACCTTCACTGGGTTCCTCCAATTCCAATAAAACGGGGTGACGGCAATTCTTTTAATTGAAGAGCAAGCCTGCCGTGCCTGACGTCTTCTTCCCCTTGTTCTTGCCCTTCTGCATGCCTCCAAATCCACCCCTTGCGGGACCCCCGCCGCCTCCAAAGGCCGCCAGCGCGACACTGTCGTCACCAATCTGCTGGACGTCGGGCATCTTGAAGCCTTCTCCATCGGAGAATACTGTTCTACACAGAGACCCAATGGCTGAGGTCCACTCTTGCATGGCTCGGAGCCGCTCCGCGTCGCTGTTGTCCTCGATCTCAACAGTGCCATCTTGCTGGTTGATCTTGCCCTTGACTTTCTTATCGACGATCAAGAAGCCTAGGATATCTTGGACTTCCGAAACGGGGATCTTCAGTGCCTTGCCGATGAACGCGAGGTTGAACCTGGTATATGGTGCAATGAGCTTGAGGACAGCTTTGGTACGCATGTTTCTGGTGACTTCGTCGATGTTCTCGGCAATGAAGGGATCAGACATCAGATCCTTATTGTTGTTCAACACGGACTCGTATTGGTGGATGTCATCCCTCTGATACGCATCGACGAGATCGGTCATTGCCGCAATGCGAGGATCATTCTTGTAAGGCTTGGTCTCTTGCGACTCAAAAGGGTTGATATCGGACTTCATCAACATCGTGGTAAGGACCAAATATTTCAGTACTTGGATGCGCTGCAGAGAACCGGCTTCGTCGTAGTTTCGGAAGGATTCGAAGAAATCGCTCTGTGCGTCCTTCCAGTTCTCTTCGCTCATATGCATCTTGCCACCACACTCTCGAATGATGCCCATGATCTTTGGATGCGGTACTGCTGATCGGACCTTCAGAGCGCGTTCGTACAGTCGCTTCAGTTGTTTGTTGTTTTTCGTCTCCGCGTACATCTGAATTTCCAGGGCGTAGATCTCCAACGAGTATGTGCCTTTGCTTGGGTCATCTGAACCGTCCTCACGCTCGCAGGCCTTGTGCAACTCTCTTAACTTCTTTGTGATGGCGCCATAATCCTTTCGATCCAGGAACAACTTTGCCAATTTGATGTTGGTCTTCAACCACAGTCGTTCATTGTTGGTACTTTGGAAGGATTCAAGGGTCTTGGAATAGAACTCCTCCATACAGTGTCTAGCCCTGTCATCTTCAGAGCCCTTTTCAATGTAATCAAGGATGTTGTTGATGGATTTTTCTGAGTAGTTTCGCGTGACGGCGCTTTTGACATAGGTGAGGAGTTCGGCATAATGTTCAGCGGCCTTAGAGGTCAGCACACACCGTGAAGCTTCAGAGAGTGACTTTACCTTATCGTATAGACCGAGCTTAAACTCTAACTTGATCGCCTGCTTCAGACCTTTGAAGCCCCAGTCGCCTTTCTCCTTCTCCAACGCCGGTACTCCAAGAAACTCTTCGATGGCTGCTTCCGGATCGGAGGCCTTCATTTGCTTGGCATTGTAGTATTTGTTCTCAATATCGACATCGCCCCCCTCTTCATCGTCGTCTTCCTCGTATTCGAAATCATATCTGTGGAAATTAGATGTAAACAGCAAAAGATGGGGAGCTCAATGTACCCCTCCTGATCCGAATCTTGCATGAAATCATCATCGTCAGACATGGCTACGGTTGATCGAGCAGAGCTGATTTGATTGATGGTGTCTGGCGGTGTGTGTCTGGCACGGACAATATGTAATGAGTTCAGTTGTCAAAATATTTCACGTCGTTGAAATGTCGATGTGAGGCTGCGGCCTGGAGCTTTGTTCGCTAACGAGGCTGATTAGCGCTAGTCCAGCCACACGCTTTTGCGGGCGGGCGGCTTTCTCCGGTGACCGCAACTTTCAAAATCATCCTCCCCCAACCAGATTCAGGACTGCTGCCGACGACACCACGACTTGGATTCTTTCACGGACACTGAGACTTGGTACCTTACTTCCTGGTCTCTCTTTAACATTCAAGCAACCCGTATTTTATCGTCAAAGCAGCCAAGATGGGTGGCGATCTCAACTTGAAGAAGTCATGGCATCCCGTGCTCATGAGCAATCAGAGGCGGGTATGGGAGGAAGAAAAGAAAGCTCTCGATGAACGCAAGCGCACCGAACAGCGGATCAAGGAGTTGAAGGAGGAGCGTGCAAAGGAGGAAATCCAAGCCAAGCTCGAGGCAGCAGGAAGCCGAAAGCGAGTCGATCGTGTGGACTGGATGTACCAGGGACCTTCGAGCGGACAGGCGGGAACGACAGAGGAGATGGAAGGATATCTTTTGGGGAAGCGAAGAATTGATGGCTTGATCAAGGGCACGGAGAACAAGAAGTTGGAGAAGCAAGCTTCTGAGGATAGCTTCATGGCATTGCAACATGCGAATACACTACGGGATACAGCTGCCAAGGTTCGAGAAGACCCGATGTTGGCGATCAAGAAGCAGGAGCAGGCAGCATACGAGGCTATGATGAACGACCCTATCAAGCGGAGGCAGTTACTTGCATTGGCCGGGAAGGGAGAAGAAAAGAAGGATAAGAAAGAGAAGAAGCACCGGAGGCATCACCACAGACACCGCGACGACTCGGATGATGAACGAAGACATAAGAGGCGGCGTAGAGAGGATGGCGATGGCCACAGGAGCAGCAGAACTGAGCATCGTCGACGTCGGTCAGACTCGTATTCGAGGTCTCCATCACCAGTCAGGAGAAGAGACAGATCTCGGTCACCAGTTTCAAGAAGAGACAGGTCGCGATCGCCAGTCCTAAAGAGAGAAAGATCACGGTCACCGGCCTCAAGAAGAGATAGACCCCGATCCCCCGTTACGAGGAGAGACAGATCGCCATCGGCTGTTAGGAGACGAGATAGCTTTGACAGACTGCCGAGACGGAGATCAGCTTCCCCAGAAGAGCGGGGTAGAAGCAGGCCAGACAGGGAACGTGATTATGTCCGAACACGGAGAAGAAACTCTTCATCTATCGATTCTAGATCCCCAACACCAGAGCCACGACGGAGATCGCCTGATCGACGTGCTTCCTACCCTGCGGGTCGAGGTGGTCACGACAACAGAAACAATGGCGCGAATGGGTGGAGCTATGATAGTCGACGTAATGGAGGTGGTTACGAGAGAAGAGATGATAGACGGCCGCAAGGAGCTGGTTCGAAAGGGTCTAGTGAGGGTAAGGAGGCAGAGCGTCAACGAAAGTTGGCAGAAATGCAACAAGAGGCCTCAAGACTGGATATTGACCGAGAGAAGCGTTTAGCAGCATTGGCGGAGCAAGAGAAAGCTGATTATGAGGCCGAGAACAGAGCACGCGCGAAATCGTCGAAATACACTGACAAGGGTGCATTCATCAGTGGGGTACGCCAGAAGGCTGACGGCAAGGGACTTGCTGATCGCATTGGCCGTGGTAGGCAAGGTTTCCAGAGGGCTGAAGAATAAGTCTGTGTTACTGGCGATGAGGGCTAAAGAATGCGGATACAGATATTGTAAACTCAATATCAAACTTTCTGAGATGCTTTCTTGATCCTAGTCAATGAGAACTTTCTCCTTTCAATATCGGACCTGCCGTTGATTGAAGACACAATTTCCCACTTTACAAGTTCACTCTCCGGGTGATGGCAATATTGAATGGGGGAGCATAGTTCTCACCCAAGGGAAGGGATTCCCTCTCATTCCACTTCTTAACTCGTGCATCAACCATAAACTCCATCTTCGCTATGCATCCGAGTAATCGAAACCTGGGAGCAAACATTTTCCCCAGTTCTATATCTTTATCTCGGAAGATGGTCGCTCAATTGAAGCTCCCCATCTTTGAGAGCCCCAATCTGCCGTCTAACCTTCGCTTCTTCCTGTACCCCGTATACTCTCTTAGCAAACTCCTCAACCCATTGTAACCCAACAAGATCTGGACACATAGCGTTCTTATAACTCTCCGCATGCAATTCCCAAAGATCTGGCCTCTCCGTCTTGAATTTGTCCTCACCGGAGAATCCACGTGCCTCCTCCATAGCCCACATAGACGTAACCCCCTTCCCAACCAACCCACACGCAACAATACGTTCAAACCACCTCAGATCCGTCTGAATGTTCAATCCAACCCCATAACTGCTGATACTCCTCCTCAAATGTACACCCAGCGCCGCAATCTTCTTCTCCCCGCCCTCCTCCCACACCCCCGGATTCTCTGTTCTAACACCCTTCATCCACCATCTGTCCAGCGTAGCAATCGTTACACTCTCTAGCAGATGCACATAACACCTAACACTTATCCCTTTCGGAAACTGCGGAAAACTCGTCCGTAAATCGATAACTGGGTATACAACCAGCTGTCCCGGTCCATGGAACGTCGTCTGCCCGCCCCTCAGCGTGGGCTCAATCTCTGCATACTGCGGCCCATGTTCGGGGGTTTTGGACCGTTGGATCCCTTTGCCGGTTTGAGGCTTTTGGGGATACAGGGGGGCTTTGAGGAGGGAGATCTGGGAGGGTGTGAGGGTGTCGTGTTCGCGTCGGCCGGTTGTGTAGACGGGTGTAGGCGTGAAGGTTAGGACTGTTGGGTAGGGAGACGGTGGGAGAGGAGAGGGCGGAGAAGGTGAAGAGACGAGGGCTTTGTGGGTGAGGAATTGGGAGACGAGATTTTGTTGAATGGATTGGGCGATGGCGAAGGGAGTTATGCCAGGGAGGTGGATGTGTCGGAGGTGGATGATGGGTGTGACCTGCCACATCTGGAAGAGAGGTGGAGAGTTGTGGATGTTTGTGAGGTTGTGGACAAGACGAGGCTGTGGGGGCTCTGAATCTTAACTGGTCCGAATCCCCTGCAATCATGCCGCGAAACACGCCAACGTGGGTGTTCCCACTCCTTCAGCCACAGAAGCAACTCAGACGACAGCCTCGCCGCTCCTCCCCCATCATCTTCATTGCTTGACGCAATTTGGAACCTCCTCCCTGGAAGGAGCTACATTGTACCTAGCATCCCTCGAACAACTTGAAGTTATGGCTCCTGAAGGTCGGCGCCCATCCATCGGCCATCACCATCACCCACATGGACACGAGGACTACCAGGATCTCCTCCATCCACCCCGTAGACGAATCTCTTATGTCCTACCCGAGAAACAAAAGCGTCAAATTCAGGATGGGTAGATAGCCTCAATAACCCAATTGATCCTGGATCAGTCTTCGTGGAGCCAATTTTAACCTGTGACCACGAATTGAACCTGGGAAAGCACTAAGAGGTTTGATTAAGAAGGTTCAAGAGAACTATTTTCCTCCGCCACTTGCTCCAGTAGGTCCAGCATCTTGCATAGTGTCGAGACAATGTCCCAATTCTCGCCGAACAATCTCTGTTGAACAATTGCTGACTCCATTGCACCAGGATGAGTAGATTGGTGCAAGTAAGGACTCAAAGCTTGTTCTCTGCATTTATAACTTTCCACGAGTTGTGGGGCACACTCAAGTCTGGTGCTCCCCTCCAATATATTCCGCGAGTTTCTTGGAACACTATAGGCAGTCCGGTACCCTCTAAATGTCCCCCGAGCTTCTTAAACATTCAAGTTCAAATGTTCCCCAGAATCGTGGTACATTTCCTAACGAATAACAAGACTAACCCGACGCTCAGGTGCTTTACCTTCAACCCAAGGAGTAGCGCACTCCCGACAAGTGATCCCCTATGATGCTCTATCACATTATTGGGGTCTCGAAGAACCGACGGTGCCCATCACTATTGCAACTTACAATTCATCCGCTCCTGAATGTCAATGGCAAATATCGTCCAAATGAAGTTCTGAATTCGTCTAAACCTCCACGCAGCTCTCGTCTAGTTACAGTCGTCCGATCCCGCAAAATGAAGTTGCCTTGTGGGTGGATGCCATCTGTATCAACCAGCAAGACAAGGTCGAAAAGACCGCTCAGGTATCAAGAATGCACGAAATCTACAGCGCAACAAGCAGTGTTTGTATTTGACTGGGAGTTGGGGAAACTGGCGCTGTTGATCCGGATGAAACTGAAGAGACGCTCCACTTTATTCGTCAGATTTTGAGTCTCAGACGTCTCGATTAGCTTGTTCAGTCTGAAGATCACATTGATCTGTGCCTTGTTTTCGTCCGTTTGATAAGGAACCGATGGTTCAGCCTGCGTTGGGTGGTACAAGAACTTGTTCTCGCGAAGGAAGCGACAGAACAGGAAGTCATCAATGTTTCAACTACTCTGGAACAATCTACATTCGCCAAGCTACAAATCTTCTGCCAAAAGGCAGAGAGGAATCTGCCATCGAGGTCGGATATCATCTTCTCTGGCAGACCAACGTCCTCGTACATGCGTTCGTAGTATTCCTTGGCCCAATCCTCTGCCGACTAATCTTTACATCTCTGGAAGACTCGTACCCATTTCGTCAGTCGGTCTATTATTGGGAGTATCGCGTCATAGCCTTGGTTTGACCGCGGCAAATCCGTCACCAGATCAATACAGAAGGTGGATAACTGCTCCGTCGGTGGCAGTATCAGTTTCAGCAACCCTTTGGGTACGCATCGATCGGGTTTAGCTCCTCCGTATATTGGGCAGTGCGCCATGCATGTCCTGCTTCGGGGTGGGGGGGTTGGCCGCGGGATAAAAATGTATTCCCTCAAGTAGTCGCGAGTCCTGTTTGCACCAAGGTGTGCCTTAACGTCGTGGCCCATCTTGAGCACTGTTCTCCGAATTTGTCGGGTATATACAGCTTCTCACTGCCGCCATCCTTGTGGAAGAATAGCAACTTGGTCTTTGCGTCAAGGCGGAAAGATTCAAATGTTTGTGATCCGTTCTGCCTTTGGTGGGTTCTGGAGGCGTTGGACCATGTTTCGGTAAAGCTTGCCGAAGTTCTTATCCCTTGAATACTCCCGGATGATGGCCTCCATGAATTGCTTATCGAGGTGTAAATTACTAATTCTGCCGTCAGCTGCGGAGAAGAAGTCATCCGGTGGAGGGATTTTGCTGAGACTGTCGCATTATTTGTGATGAAGCAGAACCGAGTCAACTCACTTTTAAAGAGATGTAAAGACCCCGACCCAATCAGAGATATGAGGGAACTGGGAGCAAATACTCTCGTTGAGGTATACTCATTCCCTCTCTTTCGTTCAGCACTCGAAACATCCCACAGCTTCTCGGACATTCAACTCATGCCGTCCCTTCCAAATCCCCAGAACTTTTCGAACATTGAATGCCGCTTTCTTCCAGATGTCCTATTTAAGATGTAAGACTTGATTCCGAATTAATATGTATCGATATTTGCAATATCTGACTAAAACTATCCAGTATTAATACCTTACTAATACCTTACGAATTATTACCAAGCTTAATGGGTATATTATTCAGATATGGAGTATTACGCCTATATATTAATAAGGGCATGTATACGCAGTGTTATAGGATATGTAATTGAGTCAAATTGACAATATAATGAGCTTAATCAGTGATGTTGATACATCTGTCTGGATTTCTTCGAGCTTTATGTTTCCGCAACGGGATGTTCTTGAAATTCATAGGACATTCGAAAGGCACCGGACTTAGACATCCAAAAGCCGGCTAAACATTCGAGGCCCATATCTTGTAAATGTTCCCCATCTCTGGGAAGATCTAGATTTCCGCTTCCAATGCCATCAGATTGAGATGACTTTGAGAACTTTCGCAGATTTGTAAAACCAATCCGTCAATTCAAGCGAAGTGTAACGATCGCAACCCCCCTTTTCGAGATCTGACTGGACCGCGATGCAGTTCGCAATGGTTTGCATATTCGAATCTGGTAATTGACCATCGACTTGCTTGATTTGATATAGTTCGCCATCTTTCAATAGTAGAGCATGCTTCTGGGAAAGTCTGTCAATCTTTGGAGCCGCGCAGCCTTCCGAATGTAGTCCCGAGCCTCGTCTTAATGGATGGGGGGCTGTGCAAGCCAAATGCGCCTTCGAATTTTCTAGACCATTCATTTCAGCCAATAATACCGCTAACTCAAATGATTTGCAGATTCAAAATGAATCTCATTGGTTGGGATCCACTCTTCGTCCGCAGTGCATGCTTGAAGTACTACCAGTATGTTACACCATTCCGAATCGGCTCACCAATCAAGCGGAACTTGCTCCCAAGCTGGGCACAATGGCTTGAGAGAAACTGCATGTACTTCTGCGGCTGGATCGTCTCGTGTTCGTTTTATAAGGCCCTAGTTGTATTCTGCGATTACTCTCTGTCCGGTGTCGTACGGTAATCGTGGAGAACTTTTGGGCTTTCAAAGTGGTAGCCTTGTCTTGGGCCGGGTATATCCTGCTTGCAGACTGGTTGTGCAAACCAGTCTGAGTCTTCAACTGTTTTGCAGAGCGTAGTGTAGTATGGAGGAAACAACTTCTCTGTTTGCTCTCATATAATTCTGCCAGCAGGAGCTTAAGTTGAGTTTGCGGGATCAAACATTAATCATGGTCCGCTATTGACTTCGTTGTTCAAGTCTCACAATGACTCTTCATGTAATGACTTTTTCGTCAACGGCATCGAGTTGTCAACAAGCGGAGTGGTTCACAGGAAGGCAGCTCCTTCCTTTGACCGAGTCGGCCAGTCGCACCTGCCTTCGTCCCTCTCAGCCAACTCCTCTTTCTGAATTCTCAAGCAAGTTTCAAGCAAGGTCAAGCCTTCTAAATCAACGCGGATTGTCACCAAGTCTCAGCCTCGAGTACAATCTCCTTCTGCTAGCTCAGCGACCCCGGTCAAATTTCTCACTCCTCTCCTCTCAGCATACCACACCCTCGACATCACAATCTGTTCCTCGAATCCTTCCTCGCAAAATCCAGAGCTGGCACAAAATTGAACCTCTTACCTACCTCGCCTCAACCAATACTCCCAAAGCTTAAGAAGAGACTCCGGAACTTCTTGGTCGAGCGGATGAGGAAGGTGTCTAGACGCTGGAAGCATTCGAGGGGCTGAAGGAGATGTTACACTCTGTCGATAGCCTGGAAGAGTCCAGGCATAAGCTTGTGGTTATTTTGAAAGGCGAGAGAAAGAGGGGGTGGAGTGATGTTGGGGTGTTGGGGGGAGTGTGTGAAGGGGCTGAGAAGAGGTGTAGAATCCTGGCGAGAGCATTCAAGGGTCTGGAGAAGGGGCTGTTTTGAGTAACGTCACTTTGCGGGTTGGGGTAAAGATTAAGTCAGACGGGGGGGAGTATTAATGTACTCCATATTCTTTAGCTCTACGGAACTCTAGTCGCCCAGAGCAGCTACAAAAGAAGCTTAGTGCACCATAATAATCCTCCCCCCGTGCCATGATAAAACACGCCTGTGAAAGCCACGTCGCCTCAGCACTCGTAATCCACGATTTCCTTCGTTGCCGTTCCATATCCATTTCAATCCTGGTAATTACCGTTCGTGCATCCAACGCCACAGCATTCGAGATATCCACGACAGATTTACGAGATTTGATTATGCTGCCTCTTTCATCTTAATAGTAATATCTGGCTCATTAACATCCAAATGGACTCTCAAAATCTCGTACTAATGGACGGTATTATCGACATTACAGTAGCGATCGTTGCAATGGTCATATTCGAAAGGGATCTGTCTTGCTCGTTAAACCTCCAAGAGTCCAAGAACTTCTCATCCAACTTCTCAAAAGCGAAAACGGGGTATCGGTAGAATCACGTATAGAAGTGCAAAGGTAAAGTTGAGTGGCTTTTGCCTCGGTATACACAGCGCTATCAGAGCCTAGATTAAATATTATACTGCTAACATGAAAGGTTAACTTGCTCAAGGTTATAGTGAAGCACTAACCAAAGGCACGAAGACGATAGCGCGAAGTATGCAATGATCCGATGAAATATCCAATCCGCCGAAGGGCACTAAGAGGTTGGGCAAAGTTGGGATCACCTTGTTCCTCTATAAAACAGTGATTTTATAAAGACTTGATTGAGGTGGGGGGACAACGACAGCGTTCTCGCTTAAAACTTCGACAGCTTCAGGGGCAACTCAGGGGTAAAGCAACAACTGCTATTTCGAAGCAACAAACATTTCTCTGGAGAATGCTGAAAAGAAATGTTGCACATTTTGCTTGGAAAGCGATCTGGTTTTCTGATGGAAATAGTACAATGTGCAGAAAACGAGATGAAGTGGGACTAGACAATTAAGCACAACGAGGAGGTTTGGAGAGCGCAACCACCTACTTTGATTGATCGCGTACAGAGGCGCAGCTATGCCGTATGATTACTGGCGGTGTTTTCGGAACAGCTTCCTCTCGGTTCAGTTCATACTGAGCAGGGAACGGACTAAACACACCCACATGACTCTCACTGCGAGCCCGGCTCATCACCATTACGAAATTGCGTAGTAAGCTCCGGCAATCCATTCTGCACCCTTACAGTCTGTCCCTGGACTAGAGGCGCCGCTTGTTAAGGCCGGTGCACAGGCTTCTCTCGCGTCAAGAGCAGGTGGTCCAAGGTGTGATGGGAGAGGAGCCGGTGTTGAATCCGATAATCTGAAGGATGCAATTCCCTTGTCTGGGGCAGCAAACCTCCAGCCGCTATTTTCTCTCTCTTCGGCCACGCACCGTGAAGAGTTTAGCTGCATGCCCATGGGTATCCGGTTGCGCGTTTTTCGGTGCTTAGCCAGAGGGCAGAGCCAAACCTGGTAGATTTTGTCAGAAGGTGAGCCTCTAGGGCTCAGCCGGCACCTCCGGGACAGGAACAAGAAGGTGATTTAACGGAAGTGAGTGGGTGAGTAGTGCTGCACATGCAGTCGGAGAAGTGGAGACGGGTCCGGATATCCGCGGGAAAACGCGATGTGCAACAGAGATGCATAATGGAAGGACGATGAGTAAGTGACCTGTGGAAGGGGAAAAGAAATCACCGTGGAGGAAGGTCCGCAACTTGCGGCAAACCATGTGCGAGGAAAGGAAGGAAAGAATCGTATATACAGCATTATTATTTCGCATTATGTAGACATTACGTATTCGAAAGAGCAGCGAGCGAAGAACGCAACCTTTTCAAATCAAAGCCTTCTTTCTGCTCTCGATCATTTCACACTTTAACCCCACCACATCCAATCAGCTGGTCTCCTAAATCTGCGAAGTTTTGGACACCCGTCTAAAATCCAGATTTGCGTGTAGCGGCCGTACGTAGTTGGAAGGCCGTGGGTATTCGTGTCGACATATCAACCCCTTCCTCTCCATCACTAGCTGTCCCGTCCCCTCACCGAGCTATCTTCAACATCCACGAAAATGGTCGAGCGGGTGTCTTAAGCGTACTCATCCTTAACACGGCGTTGGCTCTCAGTGTCAACGAACGAGCCGCGAGCAGAGCGTCTGCTTCGTTGACGGCGGTAGAATCGCGTGTTGCCTCCCTTCGCGCTAGAGCTTCGGACATGATCGTCGTTTCGACGTCCACCGGCTCCGCAGCCCATGAACAGGAAGACGGTTGCCAAGAACATGGCGGCCCAGGCTCCCCAGGTGAAACCAAATGCGTAGCTGCCGACATTGGCGGAGAGGCCGGCGTCGCGGAAGCGGTCCCGGGCTTTGACGAAAACGGTACTTTTGGGTTGTGTTAGAGGGATCTGATGGAATGGAGATCGAGAGTATCGACACTTACGTCATGAGGGCAGCTGCGAGGGTGAACCAAAACAGAGCGAACATAGTGATGAAGCCCGAGATTCCGGATGCGAGACGACTGCAGGGTGCAAGCAGAGAGGTGAAAAATGCGAAGACAGTGAAAACGAGGCCCATCAGATAGAAAACCCAGCCGAACCGCCACATATAGTAGTAGTATTTGCTCGTGGTATCCTTGCCGTGAGAGCTGTGTTCTGTCAGTGTTTGCATCTTGCAAAGCTGTGTCTTGGGACGTACCCAACGAGTGCATCTGGAGCACCAGCGCTTCCCCCAACCCATGCATATCCAATTGGCAGACCAGGAACTGGGCTTCCACAGTCCTGGTTGCCCGCACCGCAAACGTAGAAGTATGTCCATTGAGAAACAGCCCGTCCTGACCCCGCAATTGTTGATGTATCGGCTTGCAAGAAGTATGTCTTGTTGAGAGGCGTGCTGTTCGTGACACCGCTGAGGACGACGAAGAATTGGAGGACGATTGCGCCTGCGATCAGGATCAGGGACACTATGCCCATACCACCGCCTTTTCACCCTGTTAGCTGTGGAATGCTAATTGGGAGCCTGGGTACTCACGAAGACCTCCGAGAGCCATTGCGAATTAATTATTGATTATTAGGAGGAGGGTGAGGAACGTGTGCGAGCGGGAGGCGGTAAGGTCTATATGGCACTATCTTAGTACAAACATTCTCGAAACAGTGCGGGAAGTGGTGAGCTTGAGCTCGGATGCATGGTAAACATACCCAGGTGTACGAGGATTGGCGGCTCCAGAGAGCTTCTCGGCTGCGACAATGCTGAGACTCGTCGAGAATGTTTAAGTGAAAGAGGGCAGATGTAACGTGGAGGAGGCTGGGGTAATAAACAGATGACCAGCACACCACTGACTCTAGCTGGTTGTGGCTTTGTTTCTATCGAGGTCTGTGAGTGAGTGAGTGATGCCATGCCAGCGATGACGATACCCTCCTCGGCTGTTGGACTTAGTGCGCCGCCAGGTGGGGCAGTTCGGTTGGCCCTGGAAAATGGCCCGCTGGGAGAGCTCAGTGCTGCAAAATGGAATTCATCTTGATGGCTTCAAACTCAATTCGGCTTAATCGTGTGGGCTCGACTGTCGCGGCCCAAAGCTAAGGGACAACCGGAGATCCTCCTCTTCCGCGGTGTTTCGTGACAACCTCACTGTGGCTTCATTATCCCATACGTCATAGGATCGAGGATCTCAAGCACAATCAAGGTTCGGCAAGCGAAATGAGATGGAGATCATGAGGCTGAGTGGGGAAACATGATTCAACCTCACGAGACGTCCATGAAGTCGTGAGTTCTCGAAGTGGAGGTCTTTTTCCTCTGGAAGATTTCAGATGAATGTTCCCAGTCTCCTGGTTCAGGGCCTGCTCAGCTATTTATCCCAGCTTCCCGCAGTCATAGCAGTCGTATGATATGAAGCAGTTGACGACTCATGAGCTTGAGTTGATGATGCGCGTCTAGCCCCATGTTTTTGGGAATTAGAGGTCCGGGAAAATGCCAGGCATGAAGTGCTCAATGCCTAAGAGAGTCAGGTGATCAAGTTTTGATCACCTGACTTTAGGTCACAAGATATTGAGTTCTGCTGGTGTCACCTCACATCGGATGAAGCTGGCGATGGGCTCTCTCGCTCGTCCACCCAAGAGTTTCCAGGAAAACGAAAGGGGAACTTCGATGAAGTGTACTTTTCTGGGGAACTACATGACGGAGGCAGCTGAGAGGGTGATTAACGAGAAGGTGAGGAGGTTTCCAAAAATAGGGGGGCGAGCATGGCTGTTGCTGCGACAGCGTGGAGTTTGAGCAAGCTGCTTATGGCGGCGCCAATAATTGGAATGTCGAAAATTGGGAGGGTTGATGAGGCGATTCAGACGGTTAACTTTGAGTTGTCGAGGGAGGTGGTGGACAGCATTGAGCGCTTGTATGAGACGACAAATTTGATCGGTATAAGCGAGATTCGATAGAGAATACTCAAAACGAAATCGCCAGAGCCAAGGAGCGAATCTCGTATCTATGCTGCACAAGTAAAATTATTTTAAATTATGAGGGTCGAGCTGCCGGTGTTTTTGTTGTCCAGTTTCTGGGCTCCATTGAGGTCGCATAGACCCCCTATTTCCTTTTTCGGAGCCGAAGCGTACTTGCTAGACCATTTATTAGAACAGCTTTTATTCAATAGTTACCTAAAGACAACTTCAAGGAATCGTTAGTCAAAACGGTTTTCGTCCAATGACTGTGATTGTGGAATCATGGACTCATTCCTGAAAATAGCTTTTATCTAGTGACCGTGTGATTACAGGATTTAGGGAATCGTTCATCAAAAAGGGTTTAACTCATTGATTGTCTAAACGCGAGTTCGGGGAATCACTCCTAGATTGCCTCTACTAGTATAAGAACCTGAGACGAAGAGATTTCAGAGTTCAACAGAAATTAAATTTTTACATTTACAATACTCAACTCTGCCTCCCTGAGATGTAGGACGTAGGAAAGAGAATTTACTGGCATGCAGCAACTTTTGGTCTCTCACCTTGAACCGCCTTTTACTTACAGGGCATCCTCATCCTTCTCGTAGTCATCTTCACTTGAAGACCACTCAGGCTCTGCTTCTATCGTAGCCCATACCCCGGGTTGGCAGGTATCCCGGACTCCACCGACTCAGCTCATGGTCCCTGTCTTACAGAACTCAGACTCCCTCTTGGGGGTTCCTGGTCTTCCACTCCAAATTCATCGACACCACCAACCGCGGTATTAAGAGGACAATCAGAGTCTGCAGAGAGCAGCGCCGATACCGCATTCCAGCTCACCTCGCGCGATGACGGGCCTTGAGCCAACGCTTCCCTCATGTCGCTCACTGCTTCTTATCCCGATTCCAGCATTCGTGTCCATTGCTCATCCGTCGGCTCCATTACAATAGCAATTCTAGCCGTCAAGGTCCGGCAAATGCAGTCATAGCAGGGTCGAATTCGTCTGAAACGCCCACAGATTCTGTGCCAGGAAGGAAACGGTTCTACCTCACCACACCTACCACCTGGGTAGAAGAGGATAGCCTCCCGTTGACAAGAGCGGCATGCGACAACGGTTCCTAGACACATTGGGGATTGAGTATATAGAGGAATTTGAACTTGGGCACGGGGACTGGTGAAGAGGATCTCTTCGAGGGGTGACCCTGCACCAAAATTCAGGGTTTTGAGTGTTGTCATATAATTGAACAATTCAATTGTTCTGCGGTCTCTGTCCCTTAATTCGTTGTTCGACAAAGAACGTGACTTGCACTATTTCTGTACTTCACAAATGAAAGGTAACGAGAGACCTTCAGAATAAAGGCTCTGTGGCATGTATTCACGCTGTAATTTGAAGGAGATATTTTCACCATCAGAGTAGCCAGTATTTCTCGGCTTTGTGCGGAGTATGTATTGGATTTGATTTCAAGTCACAATGTGCCCAGATTTCAATTTTTGAGACCAATTCACGTTCAACAAGGGCTCACGGTTCTCAGATGAAAGTTATTTGTGTTATGTCTCATTCAGAATACGGCCAAGGAAGCACCTTGATTTGAAGAAAAAAAGATGATAGCGTCTATGAAATAAGTCTGACATTACCAGAGTTCGCAATCTCGAGAAAACATGAGAGATCAACTTATCAGGGTTGCTGTCGACTTCGAACAGCTCCCAATCCGATGTCCACTTACGAATGATTTGGCGAGACTTGTTATAAGACGTGACTCACATCTCCAGGACAACGTCGTCAAGCCGGAAGTGTGGAGAGCGTTGTCGTCCTTGTCCATGTGGCGGACTTGAACAGACAGTAGACGCGTCCTCGTGAACAGTCTGAGGAGTTCCTGGGATCACATTGCGAGCCATCTCATTGATCCTCTCTTCCTGTTCCCTTGCCTCGGCTTCGTCCAGCATTCGCTGGGCACGACGTATCGTCCCATTGATGCCATCCCATACCCGAGCGGAGGGACGATGTTCTGTAGCGATAAAACCTCTCAATAAAAGACGGGTAGTCAGTGTTTCTTCATAGAGAGGATTGGGTTCTTCGGGCCAATAGGTCAGAGACAACAATACCAGTTCTCGGAGGCGATCCCGAGCGGCTCGCAGGTCCTCAATAATTTGGGAGTACGCGCCACGTGAGTTGCCATAGATTTCTCGTCGATTCTCCTCATAGTAAAGAGTGAGAGAAGCAGTCCAGTCGAAATAGGCCTCTGGCGTAGAGTCTCGAACGACTTCCCTGTAATACCTTCGGAGTGCTTCTCTGCGAATCATTTCAGCATTGCCTCGTCTTCGACGGCCGTGGATAGCTTCTGCAAGCCATGTGAGAAATGAGGGAGAGTCAGGGGGAGCAGGTGTGAAGTCGAACACGCGGCTGTCCACGTCGGCTCTGAGTATTCGGAAGTCACTGATTTGTCTTGGACTGCCGTTTACCCGGAGCCATCTCTCGTAGCCGTCGAGGTCCCATTCCAGAAGATCTCGTACATGTTGTGGGCGGTCGTGTCTTGGATGCATATAATCGTTGACAACCCACTGGTGAAATGAGAGGATATCAGGTTCTCCCGAATCATCCGCTCTGTTGCCAGTTCTCGATGAGCCAAAATTCGGAGTAGGCCGAAACTGATTGAATTGTCGTCTATTGGCATCGGCGATCTCCTCACGACGATCAACGAACGCTTCAAAGTGCACAGCTGTTGCGAGACCTTCAGCAAGATATGTTGTGTATCCGACCATCGTAGCAGTCCAGG